>OY723388.1:41757523-42097523 GCA_963210295.1 Ophion ellenae | reverse complement strand
ATAAATATCGTCGAAATGATTCTTCAATTGGAAATTCTTAAATTGAATATTCGAAAATTAAAAATGCTCAATTCGACATTTTTGTCATTGATAATTCTCGAGTTGAAAATTCTGAAATAAAGACGTATGTATGAAAAATCGTTCATTAGAATATTTTCGAAATGGTTTTACAATCGAATATTAAAAAATGGTAAATGCTGAACTCTCGAGATCTTTGTTATTACCAATTCTCGAATTGGAATGTCTGAAATAAAAAAATAGATGTATGAAAAATCGTTCATTTAAAGATTCCCGTGATTCTTAAATTGAAATTTCTTAAATGGAAAACGCTGAATTCGACATTTTATGCAAATCACAATTCTCGAATAGAAAATTCTTAAATCGACAATTCTCCTACAAAAGAGTATCGAGTAAAAGATTCTCGTGTTATAAAAATTCACAAATCCCAAATTCTCGAACCAATCATTCTTGCATAAAAAATACTCAAATAATGAATTCTCGAATTAAACCATTCCCACATAAAAAAATCCCTGTAAAAAGTTCCGTGATCGACAAATTTTTCTCCCAAATAAAAGGAAAAAAAAATCTATCCTTCCCAGGCGTCCGAAATTTATAACTTTTCGGCGATATGTCTAGCGTAACTTTAATTGCCATGCCACATCTTGACGTCGTACACTACCAAATGACTCACTCTTTAGGGATCGTGGCTTGGCCTGCTTTCTTCTGGACATAGCAGCCCGATAAAATCCACGTCAGCGCAACAACGAGGGCCGCTTCAAAAATTCGCGTTAAAAAAAAAGGCGCGAATGCGCGATCGAAGTGTCATGACAGGAGGTAGAAAACCGATCGGAAATCGGCTCGAACCCGATAAATCGTTTGTCGGCACACACGCACAAGAAAAATAGAGAGGGAGAGAGAAAAAGAGAGGGAGGGAGAGAGAGAGAGAGAGAGAGAGAGAGAGAGAGAGAGAGAGGGAGAGAGAGAGAGCACGTGGCGGCGAGAGACACGACGGAAAAGTTTGACAGCCGCGAGAAAAACGCAGAGGCTCCGTCAATGACACGCGCGTTCGGTAGACGCGCGACAAGTGTCGCAGTTCTCCCGAGGAAAGTCCTCGCCGATCGTGTTCCCCGACTTTGAATCCACCACCGCAAACTTCATCCCTCCCCTGACTGCCACCCTCTCACGGACATACCCGATTTCAACCCCCTGACAATAAGTTGCGCAGACGCCTCGCATCCTCGACCCCGAAAATCCACGCGACACTCGCGCGACCACTCGAGTCCTTCGGTAGCCCGTTTTCCCCGGTAAACAATGCAATTCGCAATCCCGCAACTAAAGGGTGTCTCAAAATGACCTGACATTTTGAATAGCGCGCCATTTTTTTTTTTTTTGTGGCGAACATTGAGTACTGATCTTTGACAGTTGTCAAAGATCAGTACTCAATGTCCAGGAAGACACAACTGTCAAAGATCCGTACTCAATGTTCAGGAAGGCATCAGGAAGTATTGGGGTCATGGAGTACACGAGTGAGCAACGCGTAGAAATTGTTATTTGCTGTTCTGTTACGGCATAGTTATTGCAGATGAAGTTTCATGGTCGTGTTATCTCGCGCCGCGGTGATGTGAATTGGCCACCACGATCGTGCGATTTGACGCCATTGGACGGGGACGGGTTGAAATTCCGAACTTTGAATGATCAGATAGCTCAAAACTCGGAAAGAATACTACGACGAAAGACCGAAACTCCGAAAATCTGGACACCGTCAAAATAATTCGGCTATGGCAGTTTTTAAAGTTTCAACATTTTCAATAAATCGACGAATTATTTAAAGAATGTTTTTATTAAGGCCACAGTAACGGGTACAAAATCATGTGCGAATTTAACAATTTTTTTCGTATGAAAAAGTAATTCACTCATAAAATTAATTACACATCTATTTAGTATGAATATCAAACTGTTAGAAAATATATATATTTTTTTTCGATGTACAAAATGGCCGACTACTTGAAACTTCGCGAAACAGCTTTTTTCCAATTGGCGTGACAAATAACTTCAACAATTTTAACTCGATTTACTGCAAATTTAAAAGTTATGTTCCTAATTGCATTCCGCAGAGAAGTACGTACGGAATTTCTGATTAATCGAAAACTTTTTATTTTATGAGCAGTTTATGAGCAGTTATATCGAAATTTTTCACTGAAAATTCATTTTTTTAAGTTCAAATACCTACAACTTTTGAATAAAACAATATTTTTTAAATTCCGTACGTACTTCTCTAGGTATTCTAATGTAGATTGACGAGAATTTTTGTTTTTTGTTTTAAGTAAAAAATTGTGGATGCTGAATGCCACGCCGCGGAGCGCCTAAAAAAAGATAACTAAAGAAAATATTAGTAGTCGGCCATTTTGTACATCGGAAAAAAAATATATTTTTTCTAACAGATTGATATTCATATTAAATAGATGTGTAATTAATTTAATGAGTGAATCACTTTTTCATACGAAAAAAATTGTTAAATTCGCACATGATTTTATACGCGTTACTGTGGCCTAAGGCCTTAAGAAGAAATTTTACGTCAATTTTGAAATTTATCTAGACAATGTTATAAGTTCTACATAATTTACTTATTTTTATTTTTTTCCGTCAAAACAAGTGCGTCGCTCACACCGCCATCATGAATTGACTAACGCAGGGGGGGGGCGCTATGTTTTACCAAAGAATACGACTGCATAGCGTTAATAGTTTCGTCGCTACTGAAAATGAGCATCTTACCTCATCGGATCAAGTCGAAGGGGTGGCCGAGGAGGGTTGACACAGAGGTAAGCTGAAACAGTGTCAATGGCTCGGTAGATGTGATTGTTAGCGAGCTGGCAACAATGTCATTTTTCCATTGGTACGACGCGCGCCACTTGTCAGTTCGCAAGTTAAATTGCGTCACATCGACACCCGAGCCAAAAAAATTGGCAAAAGTAAGTATTTGTCGCATTTTTCATTAAGCTTTAGCTACCTTGTTTATATATTTGATGGTATGTGATATGCATTGTTTGGAAGCTTACTAACTTAGCATTCGATTTGTCACATTGAATTTGTTGCTTTGCGATACTCTTTATCAATAGTGAGTTCCGAATCAAGTGGCATCGCATTTTTGACACCAAGGAGGGTTGGTGCTTCAACTTACAAGGTGCTTCAACTTACGTGCGTTGCAGTAATGTTTTCATACGTTTATATTTTGTGGTGTGGTTTGCAAGGCTTGCATTTGATTTATTTCAGATACCGAATAAACATATTAGGAAAACAGGTAGAGGAATGGCGAGCCGAGAAATATATGAGCTCGCCGCTGAAGAGGTTACTCTACGGGACGTAAGATCGAGCACAAAGAGAACGAGGAAAGTGAAGACGAGGAAACGTATTTTTGCGTTTGTTGTATGGAAATGTGGGTGATGAAAAGTGGGTGCAATGCCTGGAGTGCAAAGCATGGTCGCACGAAGCCTGCACTGGTGGACAACTTTCATATGCATGTGAGAATTGTTTGTCAGAATAGATATTGATTCTCTTCGTTGCCATAATGTTTCTCGTTCAATTTATTTTTTGGTTTGCTATATTTTACTATTTAAAGGAAGGTTCTGCCTTGTTCGGCCAAAAAATGTTCGATTTTTCACCAATTTTTAATGCAAAAAGTACACCGAGAAAAAAAATCATTGATAAAATATCATTGGTGTTATTGAATGAAATTTCGTTGATTCAATTGTAAAATTGTTGGTGTAAATAATCGGATTTATTAGTCCAAACAAAACGTTATTGACTTTAATAACATGATAAAATTACAAGTTTTTTTTTTTTTATTCTTTTGATTCTTGCGCATTTGGTTGGAAAAATTCAAAGAAATCATGGCCGAGCGCCACCGAAATTATAGATGTCAGGAAACCCGTAGTTCTCGGAGTAACCGCTAGAAGCCGCACGCGCGCTCGTTTCTCGTAAGCGTAGCGCGAACCGAAAATCTCCTCAAACGCCGGAGAAACTCTAAAGAATATCGCTTCTTGGCCTGTGGCTAAGATCAAACTGTAGTATCTGTGCTTATCAGTTGAATATCTGATACTCGCTCCATGAATATTCTATTGGATATCTGATATTCTCTCCACTATTATCGTGGATGATCATTCTAATGCTCACTTTTTATTTAAGATTTAAAACAAATTGAAAAACTTACGTCCCATGGCATATTCTTTTCGAGTCAGTAAAGAAATAATTAATTCTATTGCTTATATTTTTGTACGAAATAAAAAATGTTTTAGCAACCGCTTAATTATTTCATCCATACATCTACGGATTGTATATAGAATGATTTCAAAACAATATCATTTTATTTGAAGGATAACGTGGATATTCAGAGAAGAGAAGAGCTTTTTAAAATAAAATAATATGTTATTTAAATCAATCACATTTTCCAATATTTTATAGTATTGCAACAATCTTATATATCGGTGGCACTCCGCAGCAGCACATTTATTTGGATCAACCAATATATTTTTTTTAATTCAATTGGATTTTTTTCTCAGTGTATTAAATACAGCATGTTTATATTTAGTATGTTGACTAAGCGGTCTTTATTGAACATCGAAATATTTTTTAAAGATTGACAAAACATGGGGGTGGGAGTGGGAGGAGGCACGTATGTCGGTGCGCGGGCGATGACATTCTTCGCTTGCGGATGTCCTAAGTCCCGGACAGGTGATCCGAAGCAAAAAAATCAAACATATTTTTACCTTGTACAATATTGCGTATAAGTTGACCTAGAATCAAGAAGAAAAATTGAAAAATAAAAAAATAGTGAGCAAAAAACTACGAACATTTTTGGGAAAAAAAAACAAACTTCCTTCCGATCGCTCACTATTTTTTTTATTTTTCAATTGTTCTTGATTCTGGTCCAACTTATACACAATATTGTACAAAGTAAAAATATGTTTGATTTTTTTGCTTCAGATCACCTGTCCGGGACTTACGACTTCCGCAAGCGAAGAATGTCATCGCCCCTGCACCGACATACGTCGCTCCTCCCACTCCCACCACCATGTTTTGTCAAACTTCAAAAAATATGTTGATGTTCAATAAAGACCGCTTAGTCAACATACCAAATATCAACATTCTATATTCAATACTTTTCGCATAAAAAAATGGTGAAAAATTGAACATTTTTTGGCCCAACAAGGCAGTACCTTCCCTTAATTGCGTGAGATTCGTGCGTTTATATTCGTTTTAGTTGGAACTTATAAAAATTTGTCAGACTGAACAACAAAGTAAGACTTAGATTAATGTCGAGATTAAGTTTTTTAAACTTTTAATAAAGTTTTTTAATAACAATGTGTTGTACATAATTTATTCCCATATTTTGTACCAATTCCCAGGGGTTTCAACTCACCTTGATAGCTGTTTCAACTTAACTCGATAAAAGGAGAGTTGAAACAAAACGACTTATTGTACCTAAGGGGCTATACCAGTGTGACACTTACAAAAAATCGATTTTTTTGCCTTTTTCGACAGTTTATACTTTCAAGAATATCATTATCATTTATATCAATATAATTTTATCTTGCAAAAATCGATAATTAAATCTTTAAACGCGTTTTTCTCAAAATGAGATTTTTCAAATTTGCTGACATTGTAACTCAAAAGCAATTATCCGATTGACTTGAAATTTGAACTGAGTACTCTTGAATATATTTACTCTACAATGACGTAAGATATTTTTGATTGGATGAAAATTGACGATCTGGAAGTGGAAAAACGGCCATTTTAAAGGCAAGAAAACAGACTTTTTTCATAACTAAGCCATTTTTGTTAGATTTTGATATTTTTCGAAAATCCTACGTCATTGTACAGGAAATTCCTTCCAGTTTAAGGGGTTACCCCCACTTGCCATTTTGAAAAAATCGATTTTTTTTAAGTATAAGTATCTGAGAATATGTCCTGAAAATTTCAAGTCCATCCGAACAAAATTGACTGAGATATGAGCGTTGAAAGAGAAGAATCCGCGTTGACAGAGCGTTGAAAGAGAAACTTTAAACGCGTTTTTCTCAAAATGGCATTTCTGAAGTCGGTGACCAAGATTACTCGAACACTAATGAACCGATCTTCTTGAAATTTTGCAGGCTTATTTAATACATAAAAATGTAGTCTTTGATCGTTCGATTTTTTTTTTCGAAAAAAATGGCCGTTTTATAGCCAAAAAACGGCCGTTTTTTTTTCGTTAAAATCGAACCATTAACTTTGACTGTCCGCCATTTTGTGAAAAATGAATATTTTTTAAAATCCTTCGATTAAAGACTAGTTTGTACTTATATTTGACTAAATCCATCCGCATTTTTTTTTCAGATGATCCACTTCGCCGCAATGTTGGTCACCGCAAACCGTGTATATAAAAACATTCTTTCATTGACGGCCATTTGCCACTAAACAATGTAATATTTTTCAATAAAAAATTACTGAAAGTTCTTCAAGATGTGTTCTTTAAGATGGTATATTGATCGATTAAAAAAGTTTTGTAGTTTTCTTTAAAAAAATTCATGAAAAAGCCCTTTTCGCGCTACAAGTGGGGGTAACGCCTTAACGACATTTTTTCCTTTTTCGGTTTCAGCTACTTAATCGGCCGGAATCATGGCAGGAGTGGAGGAACTTTTTTTGCCTCCGAAGGGAGCGTATAAGTCGCTCGAATCTCAATATTTTCCTATGAAAAAATTATGTAATATAGGTCAAATATAGCCAAATATATTCTTAATTTTCCGAAACATTTAGTTGAGTTTTTTTGTTCCAAAAAATTCCCGAAAATCACCCAAACTTTCAGCGTTCACACTGGCCTAGCCCCTTAAATGGTTTTTTTAAATGTTACATAATTCCTGGAGTCATTTCTAGTCGAAAATAGATTAGTCGATTAAAAAAGTTACAAAACAACATTATATTTACCCGAATCTCTCGTTTCGATTGGGAGATATGGGGTGAAATCTGAAAATTGTTTCAACCCTCCTAGGTCTCCGTTACACCTTTCCCCTACTTTCTTCTGCCTGAGTCCTCATCTCCTTCCAGCTGCTTGTCGTATAAAGTCTCACTGGCGAGGCACTTTCGACAGTGAGCCGGTATTCCCATTCGAGAACGTTTCAACTGATCCATTGTAAATAAACGAGCAATCGGAAAGAAACGCACTTATCGAGAATATTTATGAGTACAAGCAGGTGGAAAAACGATAATGAGGCCTGCGGCGGACGAGGATAATTCGAGGGTATTTCGATCTTTTTTTCAATCGAATACCGAACGCGTTCTTTGAAAAACGTCGATTAGGTTATAAAGAATGCAGCGGACTGAGCGGTCGTTTTTTTTTTCCCTCGTTGCCCCGTTTTTCCTCGGCTCGGTGCTAATTCGCCCGCGCGTTTACACTGAAACAATAATGATCGCAGACGAGAGCGATGAGGGATGTTAAGAGAAGAAAGAATTTTCTCGCATTTTGCGTATCAATAATTTCAGCGCATCGCTTATTTCGGTCAATTATCGGAGCAATTTTCCCACCGGCGATCAATTTTGCTCGAGTCGAGAGGGGGGGGGGGGGGAGGCAGAGGAAAAGTGATACATCGAAATGGATATGCGGCTTGAAAATTGCTGGCCGATCTTGACAGATATAGTTCGACTGCCATATCAGCTGCAGAGGCGATAGCCTCGTCACACTATCCGCACAATCATCGCGCGATCAAATATCTTCGTCTATTTTGTTGCTTTTATTTGTTCGTTTTTTCCAAAATTGCCAATCTTCGTTTCTCTTCCCGTGATTTGAGTTTGGAAATATGAGTGTCGACGAGTACGTGATATTCAACAGGAAAATATTGAAACTCGTGGGTCTTTATCCGATCAATTTGTTGCGTTATTTCGCGTGCATATCGTCCATTTTTTTAATCGTCGTACCGCAAATTTGTCTCATCTACTTGAGCCGAAATGACGTCTCCGTCCTGTTGGAAACGAGGTAAGACTTTTTCAAGTTTCTCCTCGATCGTTCGCTGTCGGAATTCGTTCGATTTCCCATTCGACGATATCGCGACGTAACGAAAAAGAACCACGAAGATTCTTCACTTCACGATGATTTCATTAATTTCATTCGTAAAACTGAGCGATTTTAATTTATTTGATTTAATTGATTTATTTTCTTTATTTTAGTTACTTTTTTTATTTTTTTTTTATTTTGCTTATTTTTATTTTGTTTAATTTGATTTATTAACACATAAAACAAGGGCATCTTTGTTGTCGTCATCTTTGGTGTTTTCTCTTTTACATGCCGCAGCTCGGTTTTATTGACGATATTGCTCACAATAGCGAAGTCATTCGTTTGGCTGAGGAACGGCGAGGCTACGAGGCTCACCGATTTTCTACTCAGCGATTATTGGCGGATCACCAAGACGATCGACGCCAACGATCGTATGCGAGGATACGCCAAGTACGATCCAAAATCCCTGGCGAAATTTGATAACGCGTTTTTTTTCGAATTTTTACATTTCATTGTGATTATTCTAGCTATTGGTTGAAATTCGCAACTTGTTTATTTGTTACAATGTCGAATTTGGAAAATGGTGCGAAAAGCTTTTCTTTTCAATCTCCATATCATTTTTTTACACAAATCGAAGCTTTTCGAAAGAATCTACAAATATTACACAAAGTGCAACTATTTCATGGCATTGAAAATGTAATCAGACTTTTCGGGTAATAAAAAACAGGTACATGTAAATAATTAGGCTTGTTTGGGTTTGTTTTTATGATTGTTATACAAACCCAAACTATAGAATTATGTTTATACAAACTATATAAGTTTGTATACAATTTTTTGTAATATATCTTGAACATTAATAACAAGATTAGAATTGGGTGAGGAGAGGGCATTTTTCAACCAATCACAGGCATTCAGCATATTGCAGCCCCCCACCCCCCTCGACCCTACTGCAACACTGGCAGTGGAGTGGGGGTAGCGTTAGTTTCGTGGACTATCCAGCGAACTCAGGCCCCTATACCGAGCCTACCTCAACAAACATATAAAGTTTTAAAAGCATTTTCAATGCTTAAAAAGCCTTTACTTATTTATGATTGTTGTCTAAAAAGCAGTAATTCGTGTGAAAATAATGCGATCATGAGTAAAATTTTTTTTAAATCTTCAACCGGATTTAATAAATGCCAAGGGGGGGACACAACTGTGACGGGCCGAAGTAGGTCGTTTTTTTTTCCTTTTTTTCGTCTACTACATTATTTATTTGGGATTTCGAAAAAAAAGTATGCCAATAAACGTACATTGAGCTTATTTTGTGGAAATTTTTGTTTGAAAAAAAAAAAGAATCAATAACGTTGTTGAGGGATAATAGAACTTCTGTATAAACAATGTGTTCCAACAGCCAAATCGATAACTTGACAATGGTTGGTGTGAGAAATAAAAATAAAAAAGTTTTATAATCTATATAAATGTAGTTCTCGTTGTACATAGCTGTTTTTGGAGAAACAAAATGTCCATAAAATAGGAGGTAGAAAAAGCGTAGTTATGGTAAAATTTCAGTTATATTCGGGAGCTTAAAATATACTAAATTGAAAAGAAACGGCTACGTACAACGATAACTACGGCAATTACGGAGATTTCGTTTTTTTTTTTAAATTGAAAATCGGACAATTGTAGCTAGAGTTATAATTCCGGCCTGGTCGAGAAAAACGCGATTGGAAGTTTGAGTATATCGTTGCGCTACCTGCTCTCACTGAATCGTCTGTAACTTGGTCAATTTTCAATATGTTAATTTGAATTTTTTCACATTTTCTTGCATTATATACATTGAGAAAACCAAAAAATGGATTTTTCTCACCCGTCACAGTGGTGTCCCGCCTTATTGAATCTTCGTGTTATTTGAGTTTGTACTTTATAGTTATATATTTGTATTTCTTGATGTATATATTTATATTCATTGGTTTATATATTTAAATTTGTTTATTCATATTTTCGTACAGCAAAAAAAGTAAATTTTCGTGTGTTCATATAGGTATATAAATATTTATATATTTATGAATATTAATTAACCAATTTTTCAAATTAATTAATTAAACTAAATATTGATCAACCAACTTTATTTATTAACTATTATTTATAAACATTAATTAACCAACGAATTAACCATTAACTGAACAATTATAGAACAGGCCGAAATGTAACGCGAGGCTACTCTTTCCTGATCGTGAACGCCTTGCTCGTATTTTTCACTCTCCAACCGTTGAATACCGTGATTAAAAAAATACGAGGCAACCACCACCGCGGGAACGAAAGCCTCGCCGTGACGAAACATTTTCCATTTCCGGCAATTTATCCGAAATTTTGTTACGAATCACCGTATTACGAGGTAGACAGTGATTCTCGCTTACTCCGACGCTGCGCGTCGAATAAAAAATTATCCGCTTTTTCATCGTACCCGAATGCACATACGCACAGATAACTTACGGTTCTCAAACTTTGGCCACGGGTTATTGCGGTCTTTTGGTCCTCGCCATGGACACGCTGATCGCGACAGCTCTGTTCCACAATTGCGGACACCTACGGATCCTTCACGACAATCTCTTGAGCCTGAACACGTACATCCAGGGGGTGAGCGAAAAAAATTGTGTTGCCCGTCTATTTCATTTTTACAAGCTTTTAGTTATGGGGCTGTCAACATGCTACCACCGAGCTAACATTTTTTCTGGACCTTTATAACCCCTTTGCTGATCATCCTGTGCAGCTTGAATGCGATCCACAGTACTGTGTTTTCGGAAAAAAAAATCGGCAACTCGACGTATTTCGTGGGCGAATTACATTGCGCTTATGGAAAACTCCTTTTCAGTACGTTATTAATATCTGCTAAGCGAATGTTACCACGGAGCTGAAAAAATAGGTACAGTTCGACTAGTTGTCGGACTAACCCTTGGTACCGTGAAAATGTGGATTCATTTATTCAACAGTACCGTTATAAAATTATTAATGTTTTTGATAGCGAATTTGTGCGAAAATCAACCACACAAAATATTAGACTGTGCAATCATGGCAACGTCGTAGACGGCACAAAGGCGACCTATCTTATCGGTATTCGGTAATTATGCCCGGGAACTTCAAACTACTCGGCCAGGATAATTAACAACGAATATTATTGGTACTTATTCTCTTAAGGCCTTAGGCCACAGTAACGGGCATGAAATCATGTGCGAATTTAACAATTTTTTTTCGTATGATAAAGTGATTCACTCATAAAATTAATTACACATCTATTTAGTATGAATATCAAGCTGTTAGAAAATATATTTCTTTTTCGATGTACAAAATGGCCGATTACTCGAAACTTCTCGGAACAGCTTTTTTCCAATTGGCGTGACAAATAACTTCGACAATTTCCACTCGATTTACTTCAAATTTTTGTTTTTCGTTCTAGGTCAAAAATCGTGTATGCCAAATGTCACGCCGCGGAGCGCCTAAAAAAAAGATAACAAAAGAAAATATTAGTAATCGGCCATTTTGTACATAAAAAAAATATATATATTTTCTAACAGCTTGATATTCATACTAAATAGATGTGTAATTAATTTTATGAGTGAATCACTTTTTCATAAAAACAAAATTGTTAAATTTGCACATGATTTTATACCCGTTACTGTGGCCTAAGGCCTTAATCAGTAATAATTACTTAAAATTAATTTGATAACTATGTTCAGAAATGATACATTTCTAGACATTTCTAGGCAAAGACAAAATAACGCGGATTTTTTCTCATGCAAACATTTTTTTTATAGAATATCTGAAAGATATTAAAGTTTTTGATTTCTTCGAGATTATGGACATCTTTGGTACACACTTTTTCTTTCCAGCAGATTTTTTTTACTCGGCCGATATTCATTTTTGACAGCTCCTTGGTTGTAAATAAATATTGAGGTTACGAACGGGGCGCTAACTTCGCGACACTTCTGCCAACCTGGGCATTATGATTTACCACGATTTACGACATTGCCAATTTGTTTCGCGTTAATTGAGCGAGAAAAAGTTATAGAACATAATTATACAAAGTAATGAAAACACTTAAGGGGGGATTATCTTTTTTTTTCGCAAAATTTACCGCTTTTTGGGAATTTTTTTGTGAAGAAAGTATACAACGGAAAACTTGTGAAACTTGGCATATAGTTTTATTGATCTGTTTACTACATACAAAAAATTTTTTAAACAATTTCATCAAAAAATCCGCCTCCCACCCCCCTCGACGCGCGATGGTCCTTTTTTGATGGTGTGCACGATTACAGCCTTCACGTTCATCCTGCAACAAAAACCCAAAAAGCATTTTACTTTAGACACATATAGCTATCGTTCGATGAAGGGAAAAAAAATTGACGATTTGGTGACGTTTTGAACTTGAAGTATCGATTTTTCGAAAAAAATTGATCGATTTTTTGTTATAAATAAAAAACTATTAAACGTATTGCTTTTTTGCTTCATCAAACGATAAAAGGATGTCAGCTGAGCATTCTGTCCAAATTTGAAGGCAATCGGTTGAATAGTTTTTGAGAAATCGTGCACACCAGTTGTGAAAAAGCTGTTTCGAGAAAAACGCGTTTAAGGGGGGATTTTTTGATGAAATTGTTTAAAAAATTTTTTGTATGTAGTAAACAGATCAATAAAACTATATGCCAAGTTTCACAAGTTTTCCGTTGTATACTTTCTTCACAAAAAAATTCCCAAAAAGCGGTAAATTTTGCGAAAAAAAAGACAATCCCCCCTTAATGTAATCACCGAATGTTCAAAAATGCATATTTTTATAAATAGATGTAGAAAAATAGTTTGAAAACGCACGTTTAATATGACGATTATTTGAAAGCTAACGGTTGGTAACAGTCAATCGGCTCCATGCATACCCAGGTAGCAATTTCAAAATAGTTGTCCTTTAGTTGTCCAAATGGGTACCAAATGTCCGCTTGGAAGTTACCTATAAGTTATCATGTCCCCAACAGTTATCTTTTTGCATGGTTGTTGACTTTAAGATAACTTCCGGGCGGACATTTGGCACCCTTTTAGCCGACTTTTGGACAACTTTTTGAAAATTGCTACTCGGGTAAGCATAGGGCGCTTCCCGCGTACTTCACCCCTGACAACTAAGCCCCATAACAACCTTACGAGATCATCACAGTGTAACGGGTCGAAAATCAGCCCATTTTCGTTTTTTCGTCATGGTTGGAATACGCTGATCAGTCTGATTTTTTATGTCAAATCAAAGCACTCGTGAAGAACAGAAAATAAATTTTTAAATGTTTACTTTTATTTTTAAAAAAATTGTTAAGCGGTTGAAAATGTCTTTGAAAAAAAAGAGTCCTCATGGTGAAACAAAATTTGTAAAAAGATCATTAATCAGTATGAAAGCCTCTATATATTTTTTTGGTTCAATTGCGATTTAATATTCGATTGTTCATATAATGGATTTTTTTTTATTGGTCAATCTGCAATTTTTGTTTCTACTAAATTCGTAATACAATTTTATTTATTGAAACGATGCTAATTGTTCATTTCCCGTCAGAAATATAAACGCTTAGATTTTTTTGAGATTTTCGATTGTTTTTTCGTTCGTCAAGGTGCAATGGACGGCGAAAAATAAATTTGAAAACGCGACGAAGTCTTCGCTCGCAGTGTGGCGAAATCTCAACGAACGAACCGCCACCCTCGTGCACCACCATCAGCTGATCATAAGGTAACGGAAGAACGAAAAAATGTTCTATCCGATTCGATTCAACTTCTGGCGATCGCTGAAAATTGCAAAATAATCAGTGCCACAAGCGAGTGACTGAAACAATTGTAATTGTCGACGTTCCACTTTTATTTCAATTGGATAACGATCGAATCGAACGAGAAAAAAAATGTAATGACTTCAAAAATCGAAAACGTCGCAGGTTTTCCGACTCTATGGAAAAGGCATTCAGCCCCATATTGTTCCTCCAAGTCTCCGCCAGCTCCTTATTAATATGTCTCGTCGGCTTCCAACTATTCGTGGTACGTATATTTCTTGAATTTATCTCTTTATTTCCAGACAGGAAACTTTTATCCTCGCCTGGTTGGAATTAAATAAATAATAATGACGTAATATGAAATTCATATGTTTGGTTAAAAGTGGATTTTACGGCCGATTTATGTAGAGCTTTATCGTCACTGAGGATTTTACTGTATTTTCATTTTGCATAAAGTAACGAAAAATTAATTAAAAATTCCGAAATATTCTTGATTCTATTCAATTTTTTTAATTATTCATATCTTCCGCAACATTTTTGTTTTTCAATATTATTTATCACTCTATAAGTTGTTATTTTATTTGTATAATTTCATAATTTTCATTCAATAAATATCATAATTTTGATCTATAAAAAAAAATCGAAGTGACCACGAAAGAAAATCTAATAGAAACTTCGTAGAGAAAGACCCTGACGCGAATTTTGACTTGTTGCTGTTATTTTTTCACAAATATATATATATATGCTCTTGTTATTAATAATGGAATTTTTATTCAAAGACGACGTCGAAGAGCTACAGGCTCGTGGAATATTTTTCCTACCTCCTGATGGCCCTGTTTCAAATACTGCTATTCTGCTGGCCCGGTGACAAAGTCATAAGCCATGTACTGCAATTTCTTAATCTCCAGTCTATCGCTATGCTAATCGACTAATAATATCGTCTTCGTTTCTTTTCCCGGCTAACAATCACGAGTGGATTCGTCATGCGCGTATTTTTCTTTGTTTCGTGGCAAGAGTTTGATGATCGGGAATGCGGCGTTCTCGGTAAACTGGTACAACGCCCCGAATCACGTGAAGACGGCCGTCCTGTTGATTATTTTACGTAGTCAGAGACCCAACTGTCTGACAGCGGGCAAGTTCTACAAGATGTGCATGGAAAGCTTCGCCACGGTAATTTCTCCACCTCTATCTTTTTTTTTTCAGCGGTACGCCCAGTACCATTGTTCTCGCGACATTTTTTCTTTTTTTCCAGATACTGAACACTTCCTTGTCGTATTTTATGCTTCTACGGAGCGTTCGCTCCAACTGATCGTCGAAATGTAGATTTTCTTGTACGCGAACAATAAATGACGCTCGTTTTCCGTTAACGCTTCGCTGCGTAGTCGAATGTCGATTGCCTCTGCTCCGCTTTATACCCAATCGCCTCCCACTACTGGAATTCGCTGGTCGCGCGGAGGGGGAAACGTCGACGCCCACTTGCTCCCCCACACGCGCGCAAACCAATCGTGCAGCGGGTCGCGTGACCGAGGTCGTGTTCGTCGGGTCTCATCATTTGGATACGAACAAGTGCGCATGCGCATAATGATGCGCTCGTTTTATTGCGCATCATTATGCGCACGCGCACTTGTTTGTATCAACATGATCAGACCCAACGAACACGACCAATGACGCACGCGCAATGGCTCACGCAAGGCACCGAGGCATGCGCAGTACACCCACTAGGCAGCAACGCATGCCCGCCGCACCCGCTCGGCAGCAACGCATGCGCAGTACACCCACTAGGCAGCAACGCATGCGCGGTGCACTCGCTCGGCACCAACGCATGCGCCGCTTCGATATTTGTCGCTCGTCGGAAATCGCAAGAAAATAACAAGAATCTTAAAGAAATCTCAACAAAAATCGTAAAAATGAGGTTACCAAAGCGCAATGTGATCAGAAAAATCAGACAGCGCCCCATCAAACGGGACAACGCTCAATATCCTACAACCAAAAAGAACCAACGCATATTTCGCGCGTAAAAAAAGAAACGAGAAAAGTATGTACTTGTAATGCTTTAATCAAACTTTAAATAAGTTTGTGTTAACAATTAACTTGCTTTAAAAAAAGTATGTAATGCTTTAATCAAACATGCTTTCGTAATTGAACAATACTATAATCATACCTCCAACAGTTCACCTTCGACATTACGGATAAAACGGAACATTGTAATGCGCCTTTCACCTTACACACTAAGTCATGGTACTTTGCGGTATTTTCGCCCCACGCTTAAAAGCATCGGACATACTGGTGAGTTTTTGACAGAGCTCGGAGACCTCACTGGCATACAAAGAGAATGCAAATTCGCAACGGCAACGGGACAAGAACGGATTTGCAAAATACGGTATAAAAAAAAAGAGTAATGAAACGGAAGAGCGCACGTGACAGAGTCCGTCGGTGTCATAGGTAAGGACCCCAGCCGAAATACATCTGGCACAAATTGTCAACGTTGGTCGCGTCCAGAATCAGGTGATTCGTTTGTCCCTCGACGCTAAGATTCAGTTCTATGTTGCCGATCTTCTTACCCTGGGGCTTTATCAAACCCTTCAGTCTTTGCTCAATGTTTTTCACGTGCTCGACCGCCTGCGAAAGGAAAGCAGAGGAACAGTAGCTTGAGGTACAGAATAAAGAATAATCAACGACCTTTCATTCTTTCCATCTGCCTATCTGACTTTCTCTTGCCCTGGGGAAAATTCCCGAGAAACATAAATATATCTCTCTCTCTCTCACTCTCCCTCTTTCTCTCATTTTTTTCTCATGTATTGCGTCAGCGAGCATTGAAATGTTCTGCGTATTTTTTCACGGACTTGAGTTTTGGTTTTTTTAGTTCTTATTTTTAAGTAGTGCGCGGACTACGTCACAAGCTTCGTTTTATTAAGAACTATGTATTATTTTTTTCCTTTTTTACCAGTGTTCCATTCCGCTTATTTTCTTCAATTTGTAATATTTTCTGATGTATCGAGAAAGTGACAAGCGATCACTGGCATCATCTCATCATAGTCTTTATTTTGATGTCTTTCTTTTTGTATTGTTTTCTGTAACAAATTTATATATTTGCCCCATAGGTATCTAGGGCTGAATAAACCGTATCAATCAATCACTCTCTCTCTCTCTCTTCCTTTTTCTCTGTGTACGTCTCATACCTTCTCGTTCGTCTTCTCGGCCGCTTCGCCCGGCTGAAGACGCGTCCACGTCACGAGCGGATCGTAAACGAATGGTGTTAGAACGCTGATGAGAATGCTCGCCTGTTCACGAAGAACGCGCATCGTTGTTTGACAAGAGCGTCTGAAGGGTCCCTCGTACTTCAGGGGCCCCATTGCGTCGAGCATATTCTGCGTCAGGCGAAAGGGCACTTGCTCCGGCCAGTCGAAAAGCTCGCCCTGTTCAAAGCAAATCATGAATTTTGGGCCTCGAGGCGATGCTCCCCTTCGGAACTTGTCGCGTTGCGTCGACTTTGTTTGGGTTCGGTCGCGACTTTAGTCGTCTCGTCGTGTCGACTTTTTTTGGCTTTGTTTGACTCTGTTCGCGACTCGAAATATCTTGTTGTCTCGAGATAAAATAGAAAAATGGAAACTGTACCCGGTTGAAGAGACAATTGAAGTCAACGTGAACGCAGTCACCGCACTTCGCGTCGAACAATATATTTTCGCCGTGACGATCGCCCAACCCGAGGATATAACCGACCATCGACATTACCGCTGTCGTTCTGATGTAGGCCGTGCGAGCCTCGTACCTAGGGATATAACATTATTTATTAATTATAACATTATTATTAAGGAGGTTGGAGCCGTGCAGTCAGATGACGGTTTGTATTTTTTTTGTTTTTTTTTTTTTCAATGAACTTCAGAAAAATACATACGCAGTCTAGACTTATTCTGTAGATGCTGATTTTTCATGAAATATTTCATTAAAAGGAAAAATTATGCATTTGTGTATTTTTATTACGTGAATAAGAAAAACTTTTGTGTTACTACCAACTTGAAAGAGTATAACATTATCGACGATTATTATTAAAAAAACTGCGTCAGTAAATGTTTTATACAACTCGGAATGAAATCTTGAGTCATTTATAATTATGCCTATTTATATCCATGTTAGGCGTTTATTTATTATTACGATTAATTAAGCGATCATCACAGTGTACAATTTTGAAAAAATCGATTTTTCTTTCGTTGCATTATCAGATAGTATAGGCGGTTATAAAAATGCTGTTCGTATGCTTACATAAACGTAAGTAGACAATTTATATCAACATCTTTTAATCTTTTATACAACATCGTTTAAATCTTTAAATACGGCGTTTAAATCTGTTAATACCGCGAAAGGGTTTCCCTTTCAGCATAAACGATCCCATAACGACGCATAACATCCCATAACGCGTCCCATAACATCCCATAACGCATCCCATAACTGGAACAGCATATGTCCCGTCAGGTGCGAAAGGGTTAAACGCGTTTTTCTCGAAATGTCATTTTTGAAAATGGTGTACACTCTCAAACGCTATTCTTTATCTTGCTATGGAAGCTTTCTTTTAAATCTTCATATTTTTTAAAACAAAAAATTGGCTAAACCCGATGCTTTTTTTCCAAACCGCCGCCATTTTGTCAATTTTCATATTTAAAAACCTCCATAGCAAGACAGCGGCTTTCATATTGATTGATAATCTTTTTACAAATTTTGTTTTAGATCATATCAATGGCCACAAACGTGTACGCCGTGAGGATTTCTTTTTTTCGAAGACATTTTCAACCGTTAAAAATGTAAAAAAAAACAGACGTTAAAAAATGTATTTCCTGTTTTTCATGAGCGTTTTGATTTTACATTAAAAAACCGGACTAATAATCGTATTTTAACCATCGAAGAAAAATCGCGAAAATCAGCTATTTTTCGACCCGATACACTGTGATAATCCCTTAATATTAAGTGTTCATATTAATATTAAGTCATTCACCAGCCAAGATTCGTAAACTTTTATGAAACTTTGATAGTTCGATATACAGCGTGCCCTCTCATCTGTGCCACCTGATATTTAGATTTGTATTTTATTTTAATAAGTGGCCTTGAATGACCTTGAACGACTTTGACCCCCTAATTTTTATACGCGTCTTGAGGTGGTCCACAAGATGGTTGAAAAAAAATGTACAATTCCATTTAAAAAAGTAGAGGTGACCTTTACTGTACGTCAGCGCCTCCACCGAAATAAAAAAAAAACATTGGTCGCATTTGATGGCCCCCTTCACACCGTACAACTTTTGTCTGGAACAATTTTTTGTGACGTCGATAATTACCGAGTTCTCTCGGGTGGCAGAGATAAGAGGGATACCCTGTATATGGTTTACGATGGGCAAGATGGTTTTATTTTCCAAAATGGTTACGAAGGCTTAGTTTGCGTTAATTCGTTGTTAGAAATGGTTCATCTTGGTGGTAAATAGCCAAAAAAAGTTACATCGCCCGTAGCGTTAATGTCTTGCACATCTAACTGCACGTAAAATTTGCATCTGGTTAGATGGGCAAGGTTGCAATTTTTTTACCACGAAACAACAGAGGTAAAAAATAGCTTGATGTATGTAATTTTATGTGCGGTTCAATTTAACGTGCAACCACACGTGAAATTACATGCATCAAATTGTTTACCTCTGGTGTTTCGTGGTGAAAAAATAGCAAACATTTCGTGATCACTCAGTATAGTCTAGACACTGACACACACAGACACACATATATATACATATATATATATATTTGTCAATGTTGAATTGTGGCTATCGCTCCAACCTGCTTAACGTATTCATCATTCATGTCATAATAATTACCATTATCATTTATACTATAAATATAAATTCCTAACTGGCTAATAGCTAATCAACAAAGCCCAAATCCCAGGGCCTAAGTTCAATTTTGGGAACGGATTTTATCCGTATTATCGAAAAAAAGCAAAAAAAAAGGAAACTTCAACAAAGACCCGGAAAGCCAAAAGAGACAACGAACCATCCGTAAGGATCTGGAAACGTCAAGCGAAACCAATCCCCGAGTACCGGCGGATGCTTCGGCAACAATTTCTTCAGGAAAACTTCGCGTTTCTTCTCAATCGGATCCTTGAGCGCGCAAATCATTGACTTCAATTCACGCGTCGATAGCGCAATGCCGCGCTCCCTGTAGAGTCCCATAACTACCGGGCGAAAGCCGACCAAATTCGGCACCCACTCGATCAGGCCGCACTCTTCGTTCAACGGTACCACGCTCTGTGAAACGTCACGACCATTGGCAAAATTGTGCTTGCTCGTCGGGGAAACTTTGCGAGTAGGGTAACGTAATGAGAAAGCAATATGCAAGTTTTTCAAATTATTTTTCTAGTATTTGTGCACCAAAAAATCTTTGATTTTGTTCTTTTCTTACGCATAAAGGGAAATGTGAATTTGAATTATATTGGGATGTTGAATAAGTTCACGCTGCTTGTTTGTGAAAATTAACGCTTTATTAAAGAGAAATCATTCCTAATGCTTTCAAACGTCTCGAAACTGTTGTGTGTTTAACCCTCAATGATTCTGCAAGTTCAGCTAGCGTCTGACATGAGTCTTCATAGGGTGATGCCTCCAATTCGACACATCAAAATTTTTATTTTTTAGCGTCTAAATCAGCGGTTGGCAACAGGCGGACCGCGAACGGTAGAAAACTGTACCGCTAAAAATCTTTAAAAACTTTAATTAACCTATTCTGTGTGTTATTCCAAAGGCGTCAAGTTAATTTGAAACCAAGCTAAAGTTGAAAAAATAACAGTTCGGAAATAAACTCTATTTCTATAAGACTACAGCTGTCATATTTGGAGTTGTCAAGATAACTCGATTTTAGTGAGATAAAAAATAATTTATGAAGTAAGAAATCTATCCTATTAAATTCTAAATCCAGCAATTTTTTGTACTTTTGTACAAATAAACCTACTTAACAATTTTGGGGTAAACATGTTTCAGAAAAGTATGCAAGTTGCAAAAAAAAGTGGCTCTTAACCTGGCAACTATGTTTGGCTCGACATATACACCACCCGCGAAATGTTTCCGGACACTTCAGATAATTTCAAACTTTCGATCACTTTGGATAATGGAAAATTATATTAGAATAATATCATTAATTATACAGAGCTATATATCTTCGTAAAATGATAAATTAAATGAACTATATTATTGGAACATTATTTGGCAGTTATCCAGTGATCGGAAGTTTTGCATTTATCCGTAGTGTCCGCAAACTCTTTGCCGGTAGTGTATATCTTAAACATCTTTCTCAAAAATGAATTTTTTGAAAAGAAAATATCGTTCACGTATTACGAACGCCCATCTTGAAGACACTCTTCGCATAAGTCGCCCCTCGCGACAACCAAGCTTTTAAAAACTGCCTCAAGATCGGAAGTGTAATTTCTTACATTAAGAACCTATGTGAAGTGTATTATTTTTCCAAAGAAAAATAAAAACCAATAATATGTTTCTTTATAAGCCACATTCTTTTTTAGAAACAATAATAACCTGCTTGCTATAATTGATATTTGCAGTTTTTCTTTTCTCTGGACCTCAATAAAAAAATTCAAAAGTATCCGGACTCCACTATAAAATACTTGCCGACCAAGTCTAAACCAACCTCTGCACGTTGTTTTCGACAGAGCATGGTCGCCGTGAGTCTAAACAAGAATTCTGTGTGCTTCAACTGCAGATATTTTTTTTCAATAAAGTAGTGCATTAAAATTCCCGGCAAATACTCTTTTTGGCACAAATTTGACATGTTCATGTATGAAAAGAAAAAGTTGTTTAAACTTCGGCGAAATGACATACACTGAATTTTAAGCATGCTTATAGTCCTTCTTCATAGATGCATTACCATTTTAGCCCTTTGAAGCATACATTTTTCTTTACATGCACGTTTTTTTTTTTGCACTTTCGATATTGATCACCCGCTACGTGAAAAATAAAAAATCAATAGGCATGTTTTAGTAGTTATTGAAGTCCGAGGAACCTTGAAACGCATTTACAACCGCCATATTTAATTAAAAAACACTTTTGAATCATCAAAATCTGAATTAAATTAGGTGTAACGCCAGTGTTACACTATGCCGCAAAGGGTTAAACGACACGCAACGCCATCTGTTGGAAAACAGCGAGAACTGATTCAACGTCTTAATATTTTGGAAAACGCAAAGGCAGCCAGCCAAGAGATCGAAAGTTTGGAAATAAAAGTTAAAAAAGATGCAAAGTGGCAATTGCAAATCTCACGTAAGTTCTGATGTAGAGTCTGCGTTGTCGGGACTCAGGGTCTTTCTGGAGATACTTGTTGACGATACCGTTGAATTCCATGAGCCGGAAGTCCCGTCTAAGATCGTCCTTGGGCTTGCACATGAACAGGTACGCGGCGCCGTCCGAACCCCGTAGCGATATTCGTCGGGGTCGTTGCAACGAAGTCATCACCATCACCTCGTCATTGATACCCGTTATGTGGACCCACTCGCTGCAACGAAACCCGGCCAATTGTTTCACAATCGTCACCTCCTGATCTCCCACAATCGTAACATTGATATTCTTAACTCACGCGGGAAATGGATTGTGCGACGAAACCGAGTCGCCCTTGGGCGGCAAATGAAGCTGGCGAAATTTCGTCGTCGGCATCATAATCGGCCCGAAATCCGCCGAGGCCAACAATCTCGGCAAACCGGACGACAACGACTTCACATTCGTGTTCAAGAGGCCATCCGGTATTGCTTTGTTCGACAGCTCGATCAGTCTCTCCCACACTCGGTTGAAGTCCTTTATCAATTTTCTCATTTGCGACGTTTCCAGCCGCGGATTGTTCAGTATCTCCTGGCATCGTTTCTGACGCGCCGGATACGAGGACTAAAAGCATCGACGGAATTCACGATATTAGGACTTTTAAATGGAAATTAAGAAAGAATAATTGGCCGGGCTTCGCATGAGCGTAAGTTTAAAAAAACCGAAAAAATCTGAAATGGAGGATTTAAATTTTGTGGGGAGAAAAAAGTCGAAAAAATCATCAGCTCTACCTGAAAAATGAGTGTAGATTTTAAAAATAGTTCTTTTATGGCTATATATATTTTATATTTTATGGAACTACACACGTAACTACAAGCTTGACGAGCATGCATGCACAATAGAGTGGCACAAATTTGAGTTCTATTTTTTTTCCTTTTTCCTCACCATCCAATTATCTTCTTCAGAGGAAAAAAAATTGTCGCCAAAGCTGCGAGCGGTCAAAAAATATTTAGCGGTCACTCAAGCCACGCAAAAAATTAAATTTTCATTAAAAAAATCTTTTTTTTTCGTCCATTTCGCACCCATGAATTTGACGTTTTATAATCTTTAAATTAACGTCGCGAAAGTTCTAGCCGACCGATGAATATTCAGACGTCGCTCAAGGTTTTCGAAATTTACAATTTCCGCCAAAGAATAAATTTCGCGTGCACTATAATTCCTTGTAACCAAAAAACAAAATAAATAGCGAAGTGTTTTATTTTCTGAATAATGTATTATCATAATTTGTAACAAACACCAATTGGACGATATGTGTTATTATGTATTATTGTATTATGGTGTCGCTCGTCACAGAGTACAGCTACGATTGGTCCGCAGTTTGCCTAACGAGACCAACTTTGGGACGCATTACGATGCGCGGAAAACAGCTGCCGTTTCAGTTTTACGAATAAAACGACATATAATTTTGTTCACGGACAAGAGCTTTAAAGAATTATTTTATGAGAACAAATATTATAATTCTTGGGTTAGAAATGTGAGGTAAATGTGAAAAATCTGTTTCTACAAAAATAAGGATTAATTTGTTTGAAAATTTTACGAAGCGTCAAATTTATGAGTGAGAAGAGTAAATAAAAATTGGCGCAAACTGGAAATTTCGAAGCTCTTGAGCGATAACTAAATATTCATTGGCCGGCCAAAGCGTTGGCGAGGTTAATTTTAAAATTATAAAGCGCAAAACGCCTGGGTGAGAAGTGGACCAAAATCGATCTTTTAATGAAAATTTGAATTTTTGGGAGGCTTGAGCGACCTCTCAATATTTCTTGACCGCTCGCAGCTTTCGCAACAATTTTTTTTTTACAGAAGACAATTGGATGGTGAGAAAAAGGAGAAAAAAATAGAGCCCAAATTTGTGCCACCCTAATGTACAATTTTTTTGTGCAAGCATGTTTGTATGATGTTTTTTGAACAAGGGTGATTAAACGGCTGCTTGGAGCTTGATCGAATTTTCATCTGCATGCTTGAACAGGCCAAGCTTGTGCAAGCATGCCTGAACGTGTATACTAGACTTGCACTTTCGAAATTTTCAAATCCGTCATTTTTTAAAGCTGCTTAAGGGATCATCACAGTGTAAAATTTGCAAAAAATCAATTTTTTTTTGCATTATCCGATAGTATAGACGGTTATAAACATGCTGTTGATATACTGACATAAACGTGAGTAGACAATTTATATACACATTTCGCACTCGAAATGTGTATACGAATAATGTGTAACGAATAACGATAATGTGTAACGAATTTTCAAACCGCCGCCACTTTGTCAATTTTGATTTAAAAAAAAACATTGAAAGAAGAACGTTGAAAGAAGACATTTCCAACCGTTAAAAAATGTAAAATAAAATAAAAATAAACGTTTAAGAAAATATTTTCTGTTCTTCATGAGTGTTTTCATTTGACATAAAAAAATAAAACTGATATTTTAAGCGTCGAAAAAAAATCGCGTCATTAAGATTATTCCATACCAATGGCAAAGAAAAAAAACGTACATTGAAAACGGACGCCATCATCCACAGGCAGTGCTGCGGATAGGCGAGTATCAATTTCACGAGTATCGTGCAGAGCGTGTTTTGTACTTCCCTCGAAGGATGACAAATCCTCGAGACGAGTTGACTGAATGCCGTGAGCCACATGAAGATCGGCAACCTGTCGAGATAAATATCTGCAATCGCGAGAGAAGCGAAGTATTGAAAGTAGATTGTAAAATATATGACAATATTACGGAGGGAGGTGGATTGTCCTCACCTATGATTTTCGTCATTTTTATCATCGTTTCGACGCCGATTTTCGCCGTCGATCGATTGTTCTGAACGCGCGACGCAAAGTCCAGCCATATCGTCAACATCCTCGGCATCGATTGATGAATGTACTTGCATCCGTGTCGCAACGATTTCCCGTAATAATTTATCATGTGAACTTGCAGCTCCCTGAAAATTGAACGCAGATCGAGATATTCTCTATTTTTCTACCATCGAGAAACAGGATTTAAGGTCGCTGCGTCAGCTTGAAATTAAAATAAAACGATTTCTTTATTGCGCAACTCTATAGTGTAGAGTCCAAACTTTAACGGGCTACATCTACCTAGACGGGTGTAAAAATTGCATTTTCCGAGAATATTCTTACGAGCTTTCATTTAACTTGCTTCATTCGTATGTTTGTATTTCCGGTTCGAAATTTGTAATCCATTTTCCACTTGCTGGCATCCGATCGAACTGAAATTTGGCATACCTATGAAACTTCGGTGACAATGCAATAATATGGTACCATGGAGCTGGTCCGATGATGGAGGTGGGAGGTGGGCAATGCGACTCCTTAACAGCATACACTAGGACAGTCGAGTTTATGCTCATTTGTTCTGTTATCACGAGCACTTTTCATTACACATCATAACGAGAGTCTGATAATGGTGGCGGGAGGTGGGAACTGAAATTTCCTAATGGCACATGGTAGGCCAATCGAGTTTGGGCTCATTCACTTTGTTGACTTGAGCACTATTTATAATTACACTATTATAAAGTTTCTTGCGAAACCTTTGTACCATAAGGCAATGTTTTTTATTACGCCGATGTCTGAATGACGAGGGTCTGCCATGGTAAATAAATAAACAAATTCTAATTAGTATTAGAATTTCTAGCTTGTTTCTAATACTTAGAAACAAATTAGTTAAAATACTAGTATAAGTATACTAGTATAGTAGTAGCATAGTTAGTATTTTATACTAGCAAGTGTAAAAAAAGAAAAACATACAAAAACTTTTGAAAACACGCTTTTACTTAAAAGGTACTGTTCTAAAAAGTAAAAAATAATGTTCACTAAAACTGAAAATAAAAACAGTAAAACTACAAAAAGTCCCTTCCTTGATCACTCATCATAGGTGCAAGAACTTAAGGGGTCTTCTCACTTTAGACGCCAAAAAAGGCTATTTTCATGATTTTTTTTATAGGTTTATATTATAGATATTAATATAAAAGTTGTTACACTTAATAAATACACTTTCGAAATGCAGTTTTAAAAAAACAAATTATTTATTTGAGTCACTATTTATAGACGAAAATGATAGTTAAAAAAATGTCCTAAAAAAATTGTAGGTCTGCGCTGTTGATGAAATCTCGGAGACGGATCATCCGAAACAAAAAAATCAAACGGTTTTAGATTCAGTATGTTTATGGCTATAGCGCATATCATACGATTTTTTATATATGCAAAAATAACAAAATGGCGGACATTTTTCGAAAAAAAAACCAAAAAAACATGTTTTTTCACCGTTTTTGGCAAATATTTTTTTGGTAAATATCAAAACTTAAAAAAAAACCTTGATATGCGCTATAGCTACAGTTGTAAAGAATATGCGGTTAAAATTTAATAAACATCGATTGAGTAGTTTCGCAGATCTTCTCAACAAGCCGTCGAAAAACGTTGTTTCGAGAAAAACGCATTTAAAGTTTGTTTGTTTATTTTTTTATATATTTCGAAAGTGTATTAAGTGTAACATTTTTTCTATCAACATCTATAATGAAAACCTATCAAAAAATTCAAGAAAGAAGCCTTTTTTAGCGTCTAAAGTGAGAAGGCCCCTTAAAAGATACACAAACGTAGATATATTCAAAATACGAATATAAATTTCAAAAGCTTGAGGCGTCAAACGTTATAAGTGCTAACACTACTTTAAAAGTTCTGAAAAAAGATCTCAACATTTCTAATTGATATTTCACATTTAAAGAATATATGCGTTTTCTTAAGGCTCTCAATATATGTACCTTTGTGTTAAAAAAAAAGCGTTTTGTTTCAGCAACCGTTGCGCAAAATAAAATTCGGAATTTGGCAATATTTTTTGGGCATCTAGGTAGATGGAGCTCCTTAATTTGCAATAAAGATTTTCTAAAGAAGGCCCTTTTTCATTTGACGTTACTCGCCTTCCTTTCGTGTCCCTCTCGTCCTCGTTCATTCTGTTGACGATAGACTCGTAATATTGGGCACAGGCGAGCAAACTCTTTTCCCAAGCGCACCACACGAGTATCGCCTCTTTGTAGTTCGAGATATTCACATCCGTGTCGACGTTTAAAGTCTCGTCGTTGTACTTCGCGAACAATAATTTCGCCTGTTGACATTACATTTGATTTAAATCACCAACAACAGGGACAAAAAGACAGTTTTCCTCATCAGGTCCGTTGCGACGATGATTTTCCGGTGATTTTTTCTCACCTTGGCGCACTGTCTTCGCTCTTCCTCGCACACGTCGAGCGGCATGTCTTTGTAGTCTCCGGACGGCCGAAAACAATTTGAGAAACAACGCTTGAGGGTCGTGAACGCGTCCTCCTGGCAATTCTTTTGCCAATAAAGCTGCGCCTGCTCGATGTACAATTGCTGATGGGGACAGGAGTCGCTCGCCGAGAGAATGTGCATGTAAGCCTGCTGATAAAGTCCGGCTCTGCAAACGTAACGAATTATGTTGAAGGGATAATTTTTTTCCGAATCATCCTCATATACATGAATCGAAAAGTGCGGCAGCGTCTAGATGTCAGGCAATTAATAACAAATTTTCTTAAGCACATGGAGGTTCGACTTGGGCGATCACATTTTTTTTAAGGCGGCATACACATTTACAACGATCAAAAAGTCGATTTCTTTTTTTATCTTTAAACGATAGAACTATATATGTAGAATATTTTCCTAACGTTTCGAAGCGAAATTCGAAAAACTTCAAACGTCACAGCTCGTCAACGCTGTGCCTCACCGCTCGGATACGGAGCGGGCGTGAACTTCAAACGCGTTTTTCTCAAAACTGCATTATCGAAATTGGCGTGCAGGATTACTCAAAAACTTTTAAGCCAATTGAGTTGAAACTTGGTAGAAATATTGATAATATTGGTACCTTCTACTTGACGAGAATGGTTTTTGAAAAATTGAAAAAAAAAACGACTTTTTGAATCCACATTTTACAGAAAGGTTGCGTGAAATGTTAATTTTTCTTTGTAAATGCGTGCCATTTTCTTAAATTTGCATTTTCTTCATTTTAATTACCGTTACATAGAAACTATACATGTTCTAACTAAAAAATTTTTTGATCTTTTCGCAAATCAAAGTCTACGGGAAGCTTGACTGCACGCCGATTCGCAACTCCCGCGGCGACGGGTGTTGTTGATGACGAATTAATTTTAAAAAATTGTTTTGCATACTTTACTATACTATTAAAGCATACCTAAAGTTTGATAACTGTAGAATAATTATTTCCTAGTTTAAAAAATCCCTCAATATTACTTATTTATTTATAAAATATTTATTTTGTTAAAATAAGCAATATTTTTGCTTATTTTAACAAAATAAATATTTTATAAATAATCAAGTTTTATAAATAAATTATAAATTTATAAATTCATAAATTTATATAAACAAATTTATAAATAAATAAATACATATTTAAAAATATTTTATAAATAAAAAAGCAATATTTTCGCCTTAACAAAAAAACTGTCGAAAAAGTAGGCTAAATTCGATACTTTTTTCCCCAAAAATCCCCAAAAAAGTATTAAAAAACGGCCTTCACACTAGACGACCCCGTTAAGGGAGATATCCAAAAATTAGGACAAATGTTCCCATTTCATCCCTTTAACATTACTATTTTCTATGAGACCGTATCTTACATCATTATCAGTTGCATTGACAATTATGTTAAACAACTCGTCAATAATTTGCAAACCAACAAAAGCTTCCGCCGCGTCCACCATTTTGATACTTATAATGCCAACCCGACCGTGCCACAGCACCGCTGATAAGCGTAAGCGCCCAAGTCAAACGCACCAAAAAGAAAATTGTAAACGGATTACTTTCTCGCTATTTTGGCGCTCTTCAACCAGATCATTCCGATTTCTTCTTTGAGTTCTTGGGTTTTTCCGGGTTTTTCGGCGCCGTGTATTTCCTGGTGCAGTTGAACAGCAAGATTGAGGGTGGCACGGCGCATACCGAGAACAAATTCGACTCCTCGGGAGGCTCTCACGAGTTGACCGCGCGAGTCCCAGACGTCGAAGATTCGCGGCAACGCGTCGATATCCTCGAGCATGAGGGCGGCCGCTTTCTCGAACTCGTTGAGCACGTGCAGCTTCATGATGTAGCAGTAGCTCTGCTGATAGGCGCCTGGATGAGAGGCAGCCCCGAGAAGTGACACGAGACGTCGCTTCATGGGCTGTAGATCGGGCATGCGACCTTGTTTGAGGTCGTCCAGAAGGGCGCGTTTGACGTTCCCTCGTCGGGTCGTTTCCTCGTCGAGATTCGCGAAATGGGCGAGACGCCAGAACGGCTCGTGCTCCACCATCAACGGCTCGAGTTCCGGCCTTGTGAATATTAAAGATTGATCGTAAATTCTTTTTACAAGCTTTTATTCAACTTGACTTTCTGTGATATGCAAAACCGAATATCGATATTTCACCCACTTCCCGACTAATTGGAACTCGGCAATTTTGCAAACATGCATCTAAAAGGTGACGATGTATTATTCAATTTTGAAAAATAAAAAAATATCCATAAAATTGTCAACTTTTCATGTAAAATTAGCAATATCTAATGGTATTGAAGTTTGCATCGTTGAAACGCAACGAAAATTCCGTTTTATATTTTATTTCCCATCTTTTTATTATGATAGGCGATTTTTTTTTTATAGATTTATAATGTAGATCGCTAAATAAGTATCTTTAAGAATGGTTGAAGGCTTTTTGTAGGCGAAATCTGCCGAAAGAAATTAAATTCATTGCAGTCCAACGATGCAAACTTGAGCGTCGTGATATCTAATCGTTCATATAAAGTCTCAGTAACACGTACAAATACATTCGTAGCCGACTGTGTTTGTATGTGAAAAGTTTATATGCAACAATCAGTCGTGGGTTCAATCCCAATTACAGTCTTTGTTATTTTTTATAAACATTTCATGTTCCTAACGTGCAAACTAGTAAACTAGTAAAATCAATTCAAGACTAAAAAGTAGGAAATAATTTATATGTAAAAAAAAATATTTCACGAAAACATGCTTTTATTCAATGTAGTGAAAAGTGGAAAATATTTTTTTTCACCAAGTCACCTATATGCGACTATAAATAAAAGCTTGGGGCGCTCAAAATTTAGACATTAATCTTTAACTTACATAAACCCTTTAACATATCAACTGTGTTCAATTTACTGTAAAACAACCTTAGATTTCTTAAGTAAAAATCCTGAAACTGAGTATAAACGTGTGATAATAATTCCTCTAATTACTATTGTGCCAAATTAAATACCGTTACTGAAACTGAATTGATCAAATTTATTAAACATTTAAAAAATTGCGCGCTTCAAGCTTTTATTTATGGTCACATATAGGTGGGTTGGTTAAAGTAATTATTTTCTACTTTTGAGTACATTAAGGCAGGACATACATTTAGACAGGACAAAAATAAGCAATATTGAGGGATTTTTTAAACTACGAAATAATTATTCTACAATTATCAAACTTTAGGTACACTTCAATAGTATATTTAAGTATGGAGAACAATTTTTTTTAATTAGCTCATCATCAAAATGACGGAGCTGTGGCAGAGTTCTACAGCAAGGTCGCAGCGGAAATTGCGAATCGGCGTGCAGTTCCCGTAGACTTTGATTTGGAAAAAAGTTCAAACATTTTTTCAATTAGAACATGTATAGTTTCTATGTGACGGTAATTAGAGTAAAGAAAATGCAAATTTAAGAAAATGACACGCATTTGCAAAAAAAAATAATCATTTTACGCAACATTTCTGTAAAATGTGAATTCAAAAGGAGTATTTTTTACAATTTTTCAAAAACAATTCTCGTCAAGTAGAAGGTACCAATATTATCAATATTTCAATCAAGTTTCAACTCAATCGGCTTAATAGTTTTTGAGTAATTCTGCACGCCAATTTCGATAATGCAGTTTTGAGAAAAGACGAGAGAAGAGACGATTTACTTCAAATTTAAAAGTTATGTTCCTAATTGCATTTCGCAAAGAAGTACGTAGGAATTTCTGATTAATCGAAAAATTTTCATTTCATGAGCAGTTTATGAGCAGTTATAACGAAATTTTTTACTGAAAATTCATTTCTTAAGTTCAAATACCAACTTTTGAATAGAACAATATTTTTTAAATTCCGTAGGTACTTCTCTAGGTATTCTAATGTAGATTGACGAGAATTTTTGTTTTTTGTTCTAGGTAAAAAATTGTGGATGCTAAATGTCACGCCGCGGAGCGCCTAAAAAAAGATAACAAAAGAAAATATTAGTAGTCGGCCAATTTGTACATCGAAAAAAAAAACATATATTTTTTAACAGCTTGATTTTCATACCAAATAGATATGTAATCAATTTTATGAGTGAATCACTTTTTCATCCGTAAAAGAATTGTTAAATTCGCACATGATTTTATACCCGTTACTGTGGCCTAAGGCCTTAAATAAAAAAGAAGGAAATCGATTTTTTGATCGTTGTAAATGTATATCCCGCCTTAAATAAAAGCTTGTTTTTTTTTCTAATCTTTTTTTCTAACGAAACTTGGAATGATCGTGAGGGACGAAGTTAGTGGAAAGTGGAGGAGGATATCGAAAAAGGCATGGAGTGTACGAAAGAATATCGGAGAAAAAGAAAGACAAACCTGCTCTTCAGCACGCCCTTCGTAATATTCATCGCGGTGAACGGTTGATCCAAGCCTAGATAGCACTGTACCATTCCTTGAAGGTACTTGGGTGTCAGCACTCTCTGAGCCAGTCTCTCGTAACAAGTTGCCGCATCTTGGAGCTGGCCGCTGACCTCGTGAGCGAGCACCAACTGTTGTAGGGTCGGCGATTGGTCCTGCGTCGCTAATATACCCGAAACTCCGTCAGGCTCCTCCAATTGAGTGTATATCTTCGCCAACAGTCCACCCTCCGTCAAATCCGAGAGTCCCTTGTTCATGAAGCCCATATGACGCTCGAGGTACATGAGCGCCCGATGATACTCGTGCGACGAATAACAGCCCTGGGCCAACACGAGACTGTCCAATTTCTCGAAGAACGCGTCAACCTGCCGATACTTCGTGTCACGCTCCAAACGCTTCTCCCGCAGCCAACGTTGCAGATGGTCCAGCGTCGAGAATATTACCTGAACGTAGGTCGAGTTTGATATTATTATCATGCGCTTTTATTGCTCCTGGCAATTTATTCGGATTTCATTGTCAATCGTTTACGTTTAAGGGGTGAGATGCAGTCAGAATATTCGAAAAATCGATTTTTTTACATTTTCTTGGAGTACGATGTTTCGAAAATATTCTCTGAAAATGTCAAGTCAATCCGATGAATAGTTTTCGGGATATCCCACAATTAGTGAAGGGGCGTCGGGTCCCCATGGCAGGTAGCGGCTGACAAGCGCGCAAACGATAATACCCGGGAAGGCAGAATGCTTCGAAGACAACAAATTGATATTTTGGAAGCTTCCACATCGGCAGAAGCCCTATTATATGGGCCAGGAATTGATGATTCGATGTACGTAATTTTTTAATTATTATTTCTATGCCTAAATCAAGTGTAAAATTGGAAAAATCTTTCAGAAATTTTCAAAAATGTATTACGCAAAAACTATGAACTTTAGCAAAATTTTATGAAGAACACTTTCGTTTTAAAATTTCCCAAAATAAAAAAAATAATAATTCGTCCCGAATAACTTAAATTTAAAAAAAAATTGTTTTAATAATTGGGTATAAACAATTGAATGCTCGACTTTTCGGCAAAAATTGCGATATGCGGATTCAGCGGATCAAAATACATAAAAAAAAGTTTAGCTTCATGCATGGAGCTCAAAATTTTACGAACATATAATAACATTCTAAAATTTATTACTCCAAAACTATGAACTTCGGCAAAATTTTATAAAGAATACTTTCATTTTAAAATTGCCCAAAATGATTTTTAAAAAAGAATTCATTCCGAAAAACTCTAGTTTTTTGAAAAAAAAAAATTCACAATTGACTACAAACAATTGAATGCTCAACTTTTCGGCAGAAATTGTTATATTCGGAATCAGCCGATCAAAATACATAAAAAAAAGTTTAGCTGCATCCATCGAGCTCAAAATTTTACGAACATATGATACCGTATCCACATCGAAAAACTTTATACGCGTTTTTCTCGAAATTATGTTTTTCAAGTCGGTGACCACTATAATTCAAAAACCACTCGATGGATTTTGATGAAATTTGGCGTGCTTATTGATTGCATTAAAAACTAGTCCTTAATCGAAGGATTTTCATTTTTGTTGAAAATTTATATTTCTTTTAAACAATAAACGAGCGATTTTTTGGTCGAAAATCGAAAGTTATCTGTCGGAAGCCGCCATTTCGATAATTTTTGCAAAAAAAGCTTCGATTAAGGACTTGATTTATTATTAAACTAATGATTTTTTTTGTTGCTTTTTTTTATGTTAGATGATCCAGTAAAATTTTATGATGGTCACCGCAAAGCACTACATGCCGAAGGGGGTCCGACAAAGATGGCGATATTTTTATAAATAATCAATATTTTTCTTTGAAAATTTGTACAAGTCAAGTTGAAATATAAAATAAAAAGTCTGTTTAACCACTTTTGTAAAACAAACTTAATTACTATAAAGAAAAAATTATTGAAAATGCTCGTTTTTCCACGCTTCTGACTGCATCTCACTCCTTAAGGAAGTTGGCGCGTCAGTCACAAACCAAGATTAACACTCCGTAGTCACCCGGGGTCAAAATTATCCCAAGCGCAACTCCAAACCAAAATTACTATTATAAGTTACTGGCGGCCAAGGCGACTGGCCTGCCTTCTAACGGCGCCCTCTGTAAGCAGACTAGGGTCGGACGTGGAGTTATTTTTCTCTTTAAACTATTTCCCAGCATGAAGCTATTTTTTTCCTTAAACTATCATATCTCAAGAGCATCACCCTAAAATGTTATATAAAAAAATTGAATATTGCAAGAGTTATGATTTTTCTTAGTAAAAAAGACTTTTTTACGCATTGGCTGGCTGATTTTTCCGCCATTTTGAAATTCGATGAAAATATAATACCGAGAAAGCCACATTCTAGAATGTTCAAACTAATATCCTGAATTTTGATGAGCCATTCGTAACGATACCGAATGGCTCACGGTCAACGCGGCAATCGTTTGAAACATGGCCGGGGTCATTGCGACCCCCTGTGACCAGCGTGTTATAGCCGGAACGTGTGACTGCGAAAAGTTAAATAAAAAACAAAAACTATACGTTGTTGTCTAAACTAGACTGAGTCTGCGAATTTTTTGAATTTTTTTCACCACAAAACACCAGAGATACATAAATAGTTTAATGTACGTATTTTACGTGCAGTTAGATGGGCAAGACGTTCATGCTAAGAGTGATTATATGTTTTTGGCTATTTAGCACTAAGATAAATCATTTCCAACAACGGATTAACGCAAACTAAACCTTTGCAAAATATTTAGAAACCCATCTTGCCCATCGTAAACCATATATATTCAATATTAAGGAGAGATATACACCTGGATGCTCGAGGTCGAGGATTTAGAAGCTATAAACATTCCATCGACCGTAGAAGACCTACACAGTCGGCCTGGTATCGATGATTCCATGTAAGTTGACAAATTTCATGATTGATTCACTCCCAAATTTTCAAACGCGTTTTTCCCAAAACCACGTTCTTCAAATGGGTACCCAAAATTTCTCGAAAACCAATGAACCGATTGCCTTGAGGTTTTTTGTGGTTATTCTTTGCACCATTATCTAGTACTTGTTATAGGATTTTTTTTTCCGTTACTTAGTTTTTGTTTTATAGGCAAAATAATAACTAATTTTTGGCCGAAAAATCACTATTTATGTTCAAACGTCCGCCATTTTGTCATAAATCGATATTTTCAAAATCAGCTATGACAAGTACTAGATTATAGTATCTAATTTAATAATCCTTTGTTTTTTTTCAAGTGATTTTTTAAGAAACGCCGGTGGGTACCGTATACGCAGATTTTTTACGACGCTCCAAGGATCATACAATATCCTTGTATATTTTTGATATTTTCAAATAAAGAAAACTAAACATATTTTTGAATGTATATACTTTTAGATAATTAAAACCCCAATCCAAAATTTCAAATAGTTTTCCTTGAAAAAATTCACAAAAATGACCTTTTTTCCGGCTCCTAGGTGTATATCTCCCCTTAAACCATCAAGGTTTGATGAAAGATTACGAATTTTGGCTGACGAATGAACAGCATTGCTGCCAATCTCAATGTCCGCAAAGTTGCAGCATTTCAGCAACACTCAATATTAATCAATGGTGATAGTAAATAATCCCGTGACATAAATATATAAACGCATATTTATAAATGACTCAAAATTTCATTATGCGTTGTATGAAACATTCACTGACGCAGTTTTTTTCATAATAATCATCGATAATGTTACACTTTTTCAAGTTGGTAGTAACAAAAACGTTTTTTTTTATCCACGTAATCAAAATATAAAAATGCATAATTTTGTTTTTTAATTATATATTTTATGAAAAAGTTAGCATTTACAGAATAAATATACATCTCGTATGCATTTTCTTGAGGTACATTGGAGAAAAAAATTCATAAACTGTCATTTGACTCAACTGGACCAGTCCAACCTCCATGAAAGTTTGGGAAAAGAAATATTTGCGGCTAAAAAAATCGAGAAATCGCTATGAACCCAACGTCATTCTTTCAGGCTACAAAAATCTCTCAGTTAACGTCCCTTATATTGCTTATTTGTTAATAAGGAACATGGTCGATCGACGTGGCAGATTTGCGAAACGGCGAAATTGCCGATCGATGTAGATATTGCAAATATACGATTTTTTTATTTTCAAAGTCCCGCTCCGATGTGAAATCCACCGCCTGGTTAAAAAAATCCCGCCCTAACAGTAAAAACTGAATATTTCTCAAAAATATTCCTAAGCCTACCCCTTTGAATGTCGATTTTCATTTATTTTCGATTGCTTACTTATATTGGCTATGCACCTTATTGGTGCTTTTATTAGTTTTATTTTTTATTTTTTCTTAGTTTATTAGTGATAAAAAAAATGCAAACACTGGATGTACCTGCGAACAACGGACGCGACGCGCTTCGTCCGAGACCCTCGTCTCAGTCGGTCGCTCGTCGTACACGTGCCGAAGTGGCCGACGGCGCAACAATTCCTGATCCAATTTCGAGGACTCGCCTTCCTTTATCACCGCCAGTATCTCATTTATCAACTTTTCCCTCTCGTTCTCTTCGCCGTTCGCGACGATGTACACTGCGAGACAAAAAAAAAGAATTGTAAAAGTAATTAAACATGAAAAAAAAAACGTAAGTCATTGATTTTAATTGATGTACTTTGAATGGAACGTTGAGTCGGTTTTCTACAGTTTATTGTGCCAAAAAAAAAATCTCGTGAGAAACAGGGCCGGACGTCTAGTTCTATTAAGGAGTTAGGCTACTGTGAAAGTTTCAGAAAATCCATAGTCGCTTGAGGCAACTCAAATTGAAGAGGACGGTCCCACATATGGTGCGGGAATCGCAGATTGAACGTAAACTTATTTTTACAACGATAGACCTGCTGGCAAAACTTCAACCCTTCCTTGACACACTTATATTTGGCTACGGCTTTGACACACTGGGTCATTTTGACCCGGATAGGACTTCATCCACCTGCCTTTAACAACGCTCCGGTCGGTTTTTATTGAAAAAAATCCGGGATACACTTTGAACATTTCTTAATATGTCTGCATAATTAAAATTCGGGAAAAATAAAATTGTATTGTTGTAAAGAATTATTGATAACTTTCAATTTTGGGGAAGTGAGCATTTTATCTCAAATTAGTCCGGGTCAAAATGACCCAGTGTGTCAAGGAAGGGTTAAACGCGTTTCTCTTGAAAGTATATTTTTTTAAACGGTGTACACGATATCTCGACATCTAATGAACGGATTGACATGAAATTTAGTACACTTGTTCAGTGTAACAGTAGTTTAGTCTTCACCGACGTTTTTTTTCTTAACATTTTTTTTTTCCATTAGTTATTAACAATAATAATGTAATTCTTTCTCGAAGAGTTGAAGAAAAATTAAAAATGTGTTTTTGATGATTGAAACATGACAAAAATGAATCTCGGTAAAGTCTTGGCCAATATTTTCTATTTTAAGGGGTTAGGCCACTCTAGAATTTTCGAAAAAGCGATTTTTTTTAATGGTCCCCTAGGACCACAAAAATGGTGTTCCAAAAGATTATGGCCGGGAAAAATCTCTGAGTACTCGGTTTTCGAATTTTAGTACAGGCCGCCTGGTCCGCAGCGAGCTACTCAAAACTTCAAACGCGTTTATCTCAAAACTGCATTTTTTAAGTTGGCTGGAAACATAACGAAGACAATTTTCGACCGATTCACTTGAAATGTTGAATATATGTGGAAAAATACATTGTGTATGGAAGTACGTAGGATTTTTTTATATTGCGTAGTTCATTTGTTGTTAACAATTATCTGACAATTTTTTAGGCTAATTTTTCACTTTCCACTTTAGAAGTGCGCCATTTGGCAAAAAATCAATAGATCGAAAAAACCCTACCTCCTTCTATAGCAGTTATTATATATAATCGAAAAAAAAATCATTGGCTCATTGTAATTAATAAATTACAGGAGCTGTTTGTCCAGCCGTGGACCCTGGAAAAACGGAGACGTCATCGCAAAAACGCTGCACAGCTGTCATTTTAAAATTGATCGCATCAAAAAAATTATTGTATACAGTCACTGATATATATTATAACCACATTTCTTGTAATCTCGATTTATTTTGTAGTTTTTCTGAACAAAAAATCCCCAAAAAGCCTATTTTTCGGCCTCTAGAGTAGCCTAAGGCCTTAAGGGGTCTTCTTACCTTAGACGCTAAAAAAGGCTATTTTCATTGATTTTTTGATAGGTTTATATTATAGATACTGATATAAAAGTTGTTACACTTAATAAATACACTTTCGAAATACATATCATTTTTTTTATGTGTTCATGTAATCCAAACAATTCATATAACCCAAACAAACAGGTTTTTCTCGAAACAATGTTTTTCGACGGGTTGTTGATAAAATCTTCGAAACTACTGAACCGATCCTTATGAAATTTTAACCACATATTCTTTTCAACTATAGCTAACAGCGCGTATCAAGGATTTTTTAAATTTTGATATTTACTTTTTTGCCAAAAACGGTGAAAAAAAGCGTTTTTTTTGTTTTTTTTCGAAAAATGTCCGCCATTTTGTTATTTTTGCATATATCAAAAATCGTATGATATGCGCTATTATATATATATATTATACTATTATATATCCATTAACATACTGAATCTAAAACCGTTTGATTTTTTTGTTTCGGATGATCCATCTCCGAGACTTCAACAGCGCAGACCTACAATTTTTTTACGACATTTTTTTAACTACCATTTTCGTCTATAAATAGTGACTTATATAAATAAATAAAAATTTGAAATGTGTTTCGAAAGTGTATTTATTAAGTGTAACAACTTTTATATCAATATCTATAATATAAACCTTTCAAAAAATTCATAAAAATAGCCTTTTTTAGTGTCTAAAGTGAGAAGACCGCTTAAGGAAAAACTTTTTTATTTCAGATCGACGAGGAGGCCAAAATCAAGTACCCCGTTGAGTCACGGTCAAAGGTCCTTCACGAGATTGTTTATAACTTCTCTAATTATTAATATTTTTCACAAAATTTGGTACACAGCTTCGTCAATGTACATACAAATGGATGTCCAAACGATTTTTCAATCGTCCTACTTATTCCTTCAGATTTTTTTTTTAATAATCCGGACTTTCGGGTCGTCACAGTAGCCTAACCCCTTAATAGAACAAAAAAAAACGGTTTTACATGTGCGATTGTTCAATTTCAGCATATTTTCGGCGAGATCCAGCAAGAAAAATTCTCCGTTCGTTCATTGGCCATTTGGACCCTATCAGTCAAATTGATTCCGAAACGAGTATCCACTCACGGACGATATGTGGAATGCAGAAGATCATAGTTCTGGTATCGTGCTTGAACGCTGGATGACACGCGTTGAGCATTCCACGAAGAACGGAATCTTTGAGACACCTCGACATGGAACAAACCCAATTGTACGCCCACTTTTGAAACGTCGAACCAGCCTCGGATCTGAAAAAAAGGAAGCGAAATTGCGCCGCGTTTTTTTTTTAGCCCGAAACAAAGCGACGAGAGACGATAATTATTGCACATTTTTCCGTATCGTTCGGCCACAAACGTCATAGGCAAAATGGAGTTACCCGTAAATCGGATGCGGATACTCGCTCTCGTCGTTCGTCGTCGTGATTTTGTAATGCGACGTCAAGAACGGTAGAATAATTTGCTGCGTCGTCGAGGGCAGATTGTCCCAAATTTGGCCGTTTTTGCCGCTCGGCGATATCTCGTAAATCTTGAGAATCTCCTGCGAGAAAAATCTATGATAATCGAAGTGTCGATCTTCGAGGGGACTCCGGAAACGGCGATCTCGAGAGGCGGAATACCAACTTGAATCGCGAGGGAAAAACAATCCATGCTGCGGGTACTCTTCTGCATTTGAAAGGCGCGAACGAGCTCGACGAGGATGGCGCAGGCGAAGTCCTCGTTCATGTCCGCGATGAATTTGCTGTCGTCTGCAAACGAATCTCATGAACCTGCGAGTACCCCACAATTTGACCTACGTTCATCACCATCCCAAACGACCTTGAGGAGCGTCGAGCGTTTCAATAATCAATGTTAAGGCGGAATTTACATTTAGACGGATTTTTTTTGTTGCAATTTTAAAAGATTTTTTCGGCTGAGAAATAATTGGGCAATTGTTAAAGAAATAATTTGCAATTTTCAAAGATTAAGAAATAATTAAAGCAATTTTGATAGACTAAGAAATAATTATGCAATTTTGAAATATTATTTAAGCAATTTTGACAGACTGAGAAATAATTAAAGCAATTTTGATAAACTGAGCAATAATTATGCAATTTTGAAAGATTTTTTAGACTAAGAAATAATTATGCTACGTTTATCAAACTGTAGGTATACTTTAGTAGTATAATTAAGGATACAAAACCATTTTTTTGAATTTATTTATGGCAGAGCTGTGGCAGAGTGTTACAGCAAGGTTGCCACAGTCAAGCTTCCCGTAGATTTGCAAAAAAAAATGTTTACTTTTTTCAGTTACGGCATGTATAGTTTCTATTTGACAGTAATTAAAATGAAGAAAATGCAAATTTAAGAGAAGGCACGCGTTTACACCAAAAAAATTGCAATTCACGCAGAATTTCTGTCAAATTTGGATTTAAATAGTACTTTTTTCTAATTTTTCAAAAATAATTCTCGTCGAGTAGAAGATAACAATATTATCAATATTTCTATCGAGTTTCAACTCAATCGGCTTAATAGTTTTTGAGTAATCCTGCACGCCAATTTTGAAAATGCAGTTTTGAGAAAAACGCGTTTGAAGTTTACGCCCGCTCCGAATCCGAGCGGTGAGGCACAGCGTTGACGGGCTGTAACGTTTGAAGTTTTTCGAATTTCGCTTTGAAACTTCGGGAAAATATTCTACATTTATAGTTTTATCGTTTAAAGAAGCAAAAAAAATCGATTTTTTTATCGTTGTGTGTGTATATTTCGCCTTAAGAGTTAGAGTCCCTTTGTAACGTAAAGAAGAGATTATGACCGGAAATAAATTCCGCGAGGAAGCTGAGGGACTACTTCATGACCCTGGAATCGCGGGTTAATCGGTAAGTCATTGAGCCACAACATTTTTTAGTTGAAACTTTAAGGGGTCTTCTCACTTTAGCCGCTAAAAAGAAGGCTATTTTCATGATTTTTTTTGATAGGTTTACATTATAGATATTGATATAAAAGTCGTTACACTTAATAAATACACTTTCGAAATACATTTAACATTTTTTCAATGTATTTATGTAATCCAAACAAACTTTGGACGCGTTTTTCTCGGAAAACGCTTGTTGATAAAATCGTCGAAACTAATGAACCGATCGTTGTGAAATTTTTACCACATATTCTTTACAACTACAGCTATAGCGCATATCAAGGATTTTTTTTTCAAATTTTGATATCTACTGTTTTTTGCCAAAAAACGGTGAAAAAAAAGTTTTGTTTGTTTTTTTCGAACAATGTCCGCCATTTTATTATTTTTGCATATATCAAAAATCGTATGATATTCCCTATAGCCATTAACATACTGAATCTAAAACCGTTCGATTTTTTTATTTCGGATGATCCATCTGCGAGATTTCATGAACAGCGCAGACCTACAATTTTTTTAGGACATTTCTTTAACTACCATCTTTGCCTATGAATTGTGACTTGAATAAATAAATTTCTTTCGTAAGGGGAGGGTAGGGGTTTCAGCGTAAAAAAAAAACACCATACACAATTATAGTGTATAGTATACACAATTTTTTTCATCTATATGGATAGAGTAAATTTATTGAAACCTTTTGTACATTGTTAAGTGTCATTTCAAGAACATTCCATGAAATTGGTACGCGAAAATATCCACAAACAAGCCAGTGACGCGTTTTTCTCGAAACCACTTTTTCAAAGTCCGTGTTCACTGCCATTTGAAACTACATGACCGATTTATTTCAAACTTGGTACACACTTTCTACATATAAAATACCTCCCCCCAACGGTTAGATTGAGCTTTTTTCTACATTGAGGGGGGTTTCCACCCCCAAAATGTCGGAATTTTTCGTGAAAAATAGCACTTTTCACTTTACATGACCACCAAAAATTTAGAAATGAAAAAAAAAAATTATCAAAGACCGTTGGGGGGAGGATTTGATGATACTTTGACTAAATTTTAATGGTACTTGATTTCAGATAATTTCTAGCTGAGATAGAGTGAACACCGCAAATCGTGTTTTTCCAAAGGCGTTCTTGGAAAAGCTTTGTCACCGGCTTGTTTGTGGATATTTTCGCGTACAAATTTCACGGAATGTTCTTGCAATGACACTTAACAATGTACAAAGGTTTCAATAAATTTACTCTATCCATATAGATGAAAAAAACTCGCAAAAAAGTGTTTTTTTACGTTGAACCCCCTACCCTCCTCTCAAACGTATTTTGAAAGTATTCATTAAGTGTAACAACTTTTTTATCAATATCTATAATATAAACCTATCAAAAAAATTCATGAAAATAGCCTTTTTAGCGTCTAAAGAGAGAAGCCCCCTAAACGCGTTTTCCTGAAAACAACTGTTTCGTGAACCTCGTACAACATAACTCAAAAACTATCCGATCGATCATTCTGATATTTTCCACACTTTTGGATGACATAATTACCGTCTAGGCGAACCAGAACTTCCTTGAAAATTATTTTTCAATAGCTACTTTTTCATTACCAAATACAATAGTAATAATTCCATGAAAAATAGGACTTTTTTCAAAGACTTACTGTTGTTCGAATTTTTACTTTTCTTTGATTTTTTTGGAGTTTCAGATCAATGCACCAGACGCTAGATTGCACGCCGAGCAACACAAGCGCCAACCATCTCTGAAGCAAGTGTCGCACAGGCGCCATTGTTAAATATTTATTCAAAAAAACATTTTTTTGTAAATTAAAAGATATAATAATATTTTAATTATGTAAGATAAATCATTTCGCTAAAAAAAATCTTGTGAATTCGCTTATTCTCGGCCGCCTAAAAGCATTTCTCAACTCTTATCGCCGTATCTGCGTCCAAAAGGATCAGTATCCTTCGACATTGACCGGTTGATCGCCCGACCCTCCTCAGCCATAGGAGACCCTAGCCATAGGTACTGAACGAAAAAACACATATTCCGAACCTCTCGCGACGATTCTTCGCGGCAAAAGGCTCGGCTCGACGGCGCCGAGTTCCCCGAGGCACTCGCCGCATCCCAACCTTATGTTCTCGTCCTTGTCCTGACAGCCGGCCAAAAGAGCGTCCAGCAATTTGACGACTAGCGGATGTACATCCGTGTCAGCGAGTATCATCTCGTTCAACTCGCTTCGGTGCCTCTCCAAAAACTTCTTCAAATGGCTCAGAGCTTTCTTCCTCACCTCGTCGCTCTCGTGAGTGATTCGCCTCAGCCACAACTTCAAATTCGCTCCGAATCCTTCCGGCAACGATTTCATCGTGTGCTGCTTCACAATCGTGGCGATTTTTCTCGATACGTTGATGTCTTCGATGAAGAATATTTCCGATATGTAGGGCGACATAGTCTCCACATTTTCAACGAGAATGTACTCGAGCATCAACTCGGCCTCGCGGGGACAACTCTCGAGAAGTGGAATCATCGATATGCTGATCGTTGGCAATAACGGACCGAGATCTTTTGGATTTATACTGAAAAATTATTATTACTTTGATTTTGTCATCGTTATTGTTGTTATTATTATTATTACTACTAATACTACTATTATTTTTTATTCGGGACTATTATTCATTATTACTACCGTATACTATTAATATTATTATTGTCAATGTTGTGCTGTTATTTTTATTATTACTGCTACTTTTTGTTGTTCATATTATTATTATTCATTAACTCTATTCATTACTATTCCGTATACGAGTATAGTATAGTATTGTTGTTTATTTCCAAGTATTCCCTTGCGAGTTTTCAAACAGTTCCCTCCTTTGTACATTGATACCCTTTAACACGTTTTCTTCTTTTTATTCGTTAACATTTATCTTTTGTTCTTTTTCTCCTTCGTGCTTCCTTCCTTACCATGCAATCGAATTCTCTCACATACTCGCACAATTCTTTGATCGGTTTCCCTTTCATTTCTTTGGCAATTTTTCCTTTTGGTGCCTCCCTTGTAGGCTCTTCGCCACTTTTCCAAACTATCTACCGCTTCCTTACTCGTTTTTTATTTTCACGCATTCAAGTATCTGTTCCAAACTTTCTTCTGCCTTCCTGCAACGCCAGCATAGAGTATCTGCGTATCCCTTTTTACCTCCTTTTCCTACATTTCCGCATCTCAAGGGGGTATCCCTCTCTGGAAACTTCAAAAAACCGTTTTTTTGCATATTGTTGTAGTGTGAACTTTAAAGAATATTTCAAGACCAACCGGACGATGAAATTCTAAACATTGACGAAGTTACACCTATTTTAGTGGAACAGTGGTTCTGACCCTTCAAATTGGGCTTCCAGAGAGGGATACCCCGTTAACCTGGCCCATGTTTCTTCAGTTCTTGCTTTTATGCGCTCTTACCAGTACTCTTCCCTTTATCTACGTTGTTTTCGATTTTATACTCCCTACAATACGTCGAATTATCATTTTTGTTCCAGTCTTGTTGTATTTCCCGGTCGGTTTTGATTCGTATAGCTCTTTCGATTACTTTTCCTACTCCCTCCATATCTTCGTCTCTTATCCTTTACCATATTGCTCCCACTCCTATCTCCTCCATGGCTCCCTTCATTCCCAGTCCCCATTTCGATGGATTTGCATTTAATATCGCTCTGGCTTCTTCTTTCGAACACTTTTTCGGCCACCATGCTTCCGGCATTTTCATTATCTCACACAGGTAGTTTGCTGCTCTTTTTCATGCTTCTATTTTTATGCCCCTCATTCCCGCCTCCTTTCTCCAGATGTAGGCGTATTGTCATTTATATCCATTGTCATTTTAACACATTTCTATTCCGTACACTATTAATGTCGTTATTATTAACGTTGTGTCGTGTTATTATTATTATTACTATTGTTACTATTGTCACTGTTATCATATTATCACGAGGACGTTTTATTCCCACGATTTTTTTTCAAATTTCATGCTTTACGTTGGATATAGCTGCGTTGACAAATTAAAAAGACATTTGATTCGATTTTTTCACAGTGTGAAGGTGACAAAAATTTGTACCAAATATTTCCTTTTTCAATCAGTTTTTCTCACATGATTTTTCTTCTTCTCTATAGTTTGAATTCGTATAAAAAATAGTTATTGTTATTGCCTTTGTTGTATTACTTGCGGATAAAGGCGTTCCAGGCGTAGCAGGACAACTCGCGAAATCCCGGTCTCTTGAATCCCAGAGAAACTCTGAGGGTGGCGAGAATTTTGTATCGTAGAGGCGTCAAATATCGCGCGCCCATAAATCGCATTAGAGCGCCGAGGCTCGCAAGAGCCGATCTTTGCGTGTGTTCGTCGGATCTCGTGCTCAAATGCGAATCGAGATTCACGAGAATCCCGTGCAAGTGAGGCTTCAGATAATTCGCGACGTTCTCCTTCGTGGTGAAATTCACGCGTGGCTTACCGTCGTACGCCGAGAGGATCTCCAAGCAGCGCACGACCGTTTCCATTTTCTCGTGGAAGTGCAACAACAGCTCGCGAAATATTCCCTGAAAAGAGGCAACGCGGCGGAAAGAAAATACGATAAGTTTTTGTGAATGTTGCTTTGTATTGCTTCTGAATAATTCATAAAAAAAAAAATCCTCCGTACCGTGAAGTATCCCGAAAATTCATGATTTCGAAATTGTAACACAAATCACTAAAAACATTGGATGAATTTGTAAAAAAAATTGTTAATTTAAGCGGTGCACGGTGTAGTTGGAAAAATTCAGAATTATTTATAGTCAGATTGTTTCCTCGTATAGTCGCAATTTTCACCTCATTTTTTAAGGGGTTAGGCTACAGTGAAAATTAAAAAAATGGGAAGCCGCTTGAGGCAACTCAAATTGAAGGTGAAGGTCGAACATACGGTACAGAAATCGCAGATTGAAGATCACCTCATAATTATATCGATAGAACTGCTAGTGAAACTTCAAACGTGTTTTTCTCGAAACTATGTTTTTCAACACGGTGTACACGATTTCTCGAAATCTAATGATCGGATTGACTTTAAATTTGGTACACTTATTCAGTATAATAGTAGTTTAGTCTTCACCGACGTTTTTCTTCTCAACATTTTTTTTTCGTAGTTATTATCGATAATGATGTCATTTTTCCTTGAAAAATCGAGAAATAAGATCCCAAAAAAAAGTTTGGATTATTAAAAAAAAAAGCTCGGTCAAGTCTTAGCCAATATTATCTATTTGAAGGAGAAAAAAACTCGTTTTTTTTTGTTTCAGATCAACCAGGTGGCCATAATCAGATACACCGTTGAGCCCCTCACGTTCGAAGGTCCTTCACGCGATTGTTTATAACTTCTTGAATTATGAATATTTTAAAATGAAATTTGGTACACAACTTTGTCGATGTCCATTCAAATAAATGTCGAAACGATTTTTGAATCATCTTACTTGCTCCTTTAATTTTTTTTTTAATAACCATGATTTTCGGCTCGTCACAGCAGGCTAACCCCTTAATTAGTATTCTAATCTGAACTGCGGATGAATGAAAATTCAGTCGGCTCACCATGAAGGATCCGGTCATCAAATCCGGTAGCTTGATCTTCGTGATGCTGGAGATGAGCTTGAGACACTTTGTCCCATACTGCGGTGGTTCGTTTAGGAACACGTAAGCGCAAATATGCTGCAAATATATATATATATATATATATATATATATATATATATATATATATATATATATATATATATATATATATATATATATATATATATATATATATATATATACTAGGGTGGTTAAAAAAAATGAATTTTTTTTCGCAGTACTCAACGGAAAATGTCACTACGTTACGAGAAAGTAATTCATAAAAAAAATTAATACTCCGATAATCATGAGAGAAAAAAAACATGAAAAAGGCATTTGAGCACCAACTAAAAAATAATATAAATAGAACCCTCGAATTTTGCAAAACTTTCTTTTTCTTAACATACTTCAATTTTCTGTTGAGAAAAAAAATCGATTTTTTTACCACCCTAATATATACACGGGGTGTCCTATTATTACTATTCAGTTTAGTAAAAGTTCCACGGTTTTCAAGATTTTGGACTTCATGTTATTTTTTGAGTAAAAAAAACATTTGCTTTTGGTTTTTCGCAAGCCATTTCTACAATTGATATAAATTGACAATAACCAAGCAACTTTTTGAAGTAATTGTCGCGATATGCGTAGCACATTTTTTTTACACTGCAGGCTATCAAAGTCAGATGTTCGAATTGGTTTGTTTGAAAATTCCGCATAAAATCTTTTTTCATAAAGTTTCCTTAACATTTAATGTTAAAAAGTAGACTTTTCTAGATAAAACAAATAACCAAGAGTATTTTTGAGAAAACCGGGTCCAAAAAAGTTATCATTTGTAGAAATGGCATGCGAAAAATCAAAAGCAGAACATTATCTCGAAAACCGTGGAACTTTTGATAACCTGAAATTCAGCATATGTAGGACATGATCTGACCTATCGACAGTGGCAGGATTATCCATTCATAACTGGACACCCTGCATATATAATATAATTCCATGTCGGAAAATAAAAATTATTCTATCGAAGACTCTAGTTTCGTATTAAAATAAATTTTTAAAAATACATATTTCCAGTGTAATTTTAATTTGGCGATAAACCGAAACGAGATATCAAATACGAACTTGAAAGTATTCGGTGAACATGTCCTTCTCGTCCATCATCGTGAGATCGGACATGTCGTGAAAGAGTGGCCTCGCAATGGGTGCTCTGACGATGAGGGACGTTAAGAAGCAAGCAGCGATGTGGCCGTCCTTGCGCAACAATTGCCGGGAGCCGTGATAGCCGATGCACTTTGCGGCTCGATGCAACGAGGTCGCAATGTTGTAGCCTCTTTCGATGTAATTGCTCACGACCATGCGCGTCATCAGCTTGAATGTGGCGGCAACAATCGAGGAACACGGAGATTAGATAGGAATGGCGAGAAAAAAAACGTCAAATAAAAGGAAAGATCTCTGAAACAAAGGTATACCTCGAGAAAATCCTTCTTGTATCTGACGTACATTTCTTTGGGGGTGACGTTGTGAAATGCAGCGACTTCGCGGAAGGCCTCGCTCGCCAAGGCGACCGCGGTGTTGGTCGAATTCGGATGCAGTATCGTGATCAAAAATATAGTCGAAACATCCTTCTCGATCAGGTGCAATGGTATGCTGCGAGGAAAGTACAAATTAGGATCGGTGATAAAGTGATGCGAGAGAGAGCGAGCGAGAGAGAGAGACAGAAAGAAGTCCAGTTCCGCAACTAGAAGTTACTAGAAATCAAGTGGTATTTAACTGAAAAAGTATATTCTACTCGTAAACCGACAGTAAGAACGCGCGCGGTCGGTGTGCAGCTTCAGCGATCTCCCGTGTCGAGCAGCGTTGACCCAGGGACGCTACTCGGATGGGTGACCGCTCAGCCGCACACTGCCTTGACCTTTTTTTTAAACGAAAAACTGTCGAAAAATTAGGCTAAATTCGATACTTTTTTTCAAAGCGCCGCCATTTGGTCAATTTTCATTTTGAAAAAACCTCCATAGAAAGATAGCGGCTTTCATACTGATTAATAATCTTTTTACAAATTTTGTTTCAGATAATACTTACGGCCACGATCGTGTACACCGTGACTTCTTTTTTCGCAAACATTTTCAACCGTTAAAAAGAAATGTAAAAAAAAAAAATGGAGGTTGAAAAATTCATTTTCTGTTCTTCACGAGTGCTTTGATTTGACATAAAAAATCAGACTGATTAGCGTAGTTAAAACATCGAAAAAAACGCGAAAATCGGCTATTGTTCGAGCCGTTACACTGTGATGAACCCTTGTTGATTCAGAAGGGCCTTCCTTATGCCCCCACACAATATGGCCCTCCGCGAGAGGAATACCTGAACAAACAGGTTCTAATTATTCTTCCGTTCATATCCTGCGCAGTAGTCGACACTTCTTTGTATGCAGTGTCTTACGACGGCCCCCATAAAAAAAAGTCCAGTGCTGGCAAGTCTGGTGAACGAGTAGCAACGTACTAGGTGCAAAACAAAGTTTCCGGGTTTTTTTGACTAATGAAAAATCGAATATTTCAAGACAAATATAAAAAATGGTTCATTCGAAGTATTGTCCCTCGCTATTTACACATTTTTCCCATCTCTCTGGCAATACATAAATACCGCGACGATAAAAAGACGCGTCTTTGGACTGAAACCATTCGTCCAACCAATTTTGTACTGCATCGTAATTGGCCAAGTGTAGCCCACCCAAGCCATGCGCCATCGCCCGGGACAAGTGATAGTCTGAAGGGGCCAGGTCTGGCGAATACGGCGGGTGCGGTAGCAGATCCCATTTCAGTGTTTTTATGGTGTCCTGGACGATGGAACTGCGATGGCACGGAGCGTTGTCGTGCTGCAATATCACACGTTCGTGTCTCGTGTCCCATTCTGGCCGTTTTTCGAGCAATGCGTGGTGCAAATTGATTAGTTGTCGTCGGTAGCGGAGCCCATTGACAGTTTCGCCCGGTTTCAGCAGCTCATAGTACACGATTCCTTTCTGGTCCCACCAAACGCAGAGCATTGTCTTTTTTCCTAAGCGATTTGGCCGTGCCGTCGATGTTGACGCTTCGCCAAGTGAAAGCCACGATTTTCTGCGTTTGGGATTCTCGAAATATATCCATTTTTCATCGCCAGTAACAATTCGATGCAGGAAACTCTTTCTGTTCTGCCGCAAAAGCAAAATTTCGGAAGTGGCTCTTCGATTTTCCATTTGTCTCTCAGTCAACTCATGCGGCACCCACTTTCCTTCCTTATGAATTTTTACCATGGCGTGAAAACGTTTCGAAATGCATTGCCGAGTCACATTTAATGGCTCGGCAAGTTGATCTTCTGTTTGATTGTCATCTTCATCCAATAACGCTTGCAGATCGGCGTCCGCAAATGTTTGCGGTCTTCCCGAGCGCTCCTTGTCCCCAGTCTCAAAATTGCTACTTCTGAACCGCTTGAAACAATCTTCACGCGTTGTTTTTTATGGTATATGTTCGCCGCAGGCCTCCTCAAATAACCGACGTGCTTCAGCTGCTGTTTTTTTTAGGTTGAAGCAGAAAAGCAATGCTGCCCGCAAATGCTGTTTATGTGGCACAAACTTTGACATTTTCGAGGTTAGAAAAAAGGTCGTTGTGTTGCGATATTCGTTTATATTACGACTGGATATTCTTAACAGATGTCCAAGCTATAAAGACACCCAATTTCAGACCTGTATGCCGACTACATGTGTCGCTAGCGCCATAGATGTGTGAAACCCGGGAACTTCGTTGCGCACCTAGTAAGAATTTTGAGCAACCATTGCCAGGACCCCAGTCTCAGTCACTTCATTGGTTACTGGTTTCGAACCTTTTTTCAATCGATTCTATGCTAAAACCATGGAAATTTCTTTTTTATCGATTTTTCTATACTAAATCTTGATCGAACATCTTGAAACTCGGTGTGCGAACTTATTTTTAGTTCCTCGATAAACTTCCGGAAAAAAGTGTTCCCATCGTTAAAAATTGAGGTGACCTTGGAATCTCCGAAGCGTCTCCGCCTGGATGAACCTCGTAGCCACCACTTGATGGCCCGCTTCGAACTATGCAACTTGTATAGAAAAAGTTTTCTACCAAGTCTGATAGGTTAGAAAATATTTCTACTGCCAATAGTTGTTGCCTCACCCGGTGTATACAAATAATCCATTCTACTTATTGCAGTTTCTAGAAATTTCATTTCTACCAACTTCCTGTCTGGAAAAATTCTGAACAAGTTGCCTCGTCTAAACCGTCGCGAACTTCCGGTTAACTCACCTGCCATATTCCGTCGCCGTTGTTATCAGAGTACAGTGCAACGCGTCGTCCGGTGTTTCGAGCGCCGTTTCTAAGGTCTCCGCCATAAAGCGAGTGATCGAGTCGACGAATTCGACGAGTTCCTCGGGCACATCTCGCCCACGCGACGCCGCCGTGCTCCTCGTTCCCTCGACAATGCGTATTTTGTTGCGCACTATCGTGCCGATCGATCGGGCAAAGTTCTGACGAATTTCCGGGCTCGGATCGCGCCCAAGGGCCAGCCAAGAGTTCATCATTTTTTTCGAATTGAACGCCTCGACGTGGCTCGAAAAGCGACGCAAATTCATCGACATATTTCTCCTCGTTGCGAAATTATTCGAGGTCAAGAGATTAAAGAACGGCACGCACGAACTTTCGATTTCGCGATTTCTCAGGCCCCAAGGGGGTTCGGGATTCGGTGCTTTTTTGCGCCGCGAATCGCACACTCCGCACTCGAGTCGCCAATCGCGCGAGTCCCAACTCTCCCTGCGAATGAACAAAACCGGGGAAAAAAATTATGTAAACGTGAGCATGGTTGTTATGCATTATTGTCTCAGAAATTTCCTGACTTTTCTACGTTTTCCACACAGGTTTGCAAATATTCTAAGGAGATTGGGGTCGAATGAAGTATATCATTTTTTTTAAGGGGTCTTCTCACTTTAGACGCTAAAAAACGCCATTTTCATTAATTTTTTGATAGGTTTATATTATAAATATTCATATAAAAGTTGTTACTTTTATTGAATACACTTTCAAAGTATATATTTTTTAATGTATTTATTTAAGCCACTATTTATAGACGAAAATGGTAGTTAAAAAAATGTCCTGAAAAAATTGTAGGTTGCGCTGTTGATGAAATCTCGGAGATGGATCATCCGAAACAAAAAAATCAAACGGTTTTAGATTCAGTATTGGATTCAGATTTTTGATATATGCAAAAATAACAAAATGGCGGACATTTAAAAAAAAACAAAAAAAAACGTGTCTTCACAGTTTTTTGGTAAAAAAATAGTAAATATCAAAATTTAAAAAATCATTGATATGCGCTATATAGCTATAGTTGTAAAGAATATGTGGTTTAAATTTCATAAGAATCGGTTCAGTAGTTTCGAATATTTTATCAACAAGCCGTCGAAAAACGTTGTTTCGAGTAAAACGCGTTTAAAGCTCGTTTGGGTTACATAAATACATTTCAAAAATTTAAATGTATTTCAAAAGTGTTTTTTTTAAGTGTAACAACTTTTATATCAATATCTATAATATAAACCTATCAAAAAAATTCATGAAAATAGCCTTTTTTAGCGTCTAAAGTGAGAAGACCCCTTAAGATCAAATATATGAAAATGTTAAATATTAAAATTGATTTATTTTTTAAATCTGAAATTCGAAAAATAATTTAAACACTGTAAAGTAAAAAATATATATTAAAAGCAAATACAGAAGCTGTTCTTTATTATAAACAGAATTTTTTATGTCGGTGCCAATAAATAAAGAATAAATACAAACACTTATATAATTGTATGGTTGTGTATCGACAAATCGAATGCAAATGTATAGAAGCTTTAGAGTAAATTAGTTTTTAGTTGATACTAACAAGGAACTTCCCCTTAGGGGTTCAATGTCTAAAAACGCTAAAATACGTGTTTCATTAATTGTGTCAAGAAGCACGAATACCAAATTTCAAGTAAATCCGATCAGATTTTTTCAAATTTTCATAAAAACTTTGCCACCCCTTTTCTTCCCTTGAGGGTTGAATTTAAAAAAAAACGCCGAAATACTTATTTCATGAATTGTGTCAACGAGCATTCATGCCAACTTTCAAGTACATTTGACCAGAATAATGGTATTTCCCACACAAACATTGCCACCCCCTTTCGCCCCCTTAGGGGTTGAATGTCAAGAAATCCCTTCTTAAACGACGCCTCCAAGATAAAATCAATACCCTCTCCAAATTTCACGTTTCTACCTTCAACGATTTAGACTGGGCGATAAGTTAGTCAGGACTTTGCCTTTTATATATATAGATATACAAAAATATTCGTTTTATACTTTTCATTTTTTTTTTCAAACCGGTTTCATTTCCCGTAATTCTTGCGAAAAGTAAATACTAGAAGAACTCCAGAGAATTTTCAAAATTCCCTGACTTTTCTCTGATTATTCCAGGACAGAAATTCCCTGAGTTTTTCCGGTTTTCTCTCTTTCCCATGTGCGTAACAGCCATGGTGAGTCTTCGTAAACTTTCCACCAGTGTCTACTTGAAAAAAATTATCGTCGAACTAACGTAATTACCTGACGAATTTCGCTCGTCCGGAGACGAAACAGGCGATCTCGCCCACGGCTCGTGCCACAGCTTCCTGAAGCGATTGCCTCTGGGACACCAGGGCGGGACTCAAAATATGCGTGAAAATATCGGAAACGTTGACCTTCGGGTCCTTCAAAAGGAGCACCGCGTTCCTAGAAAAAAGAACGCATTTTTTTTCGGCGGGATATAAGACAATAAATAAATACTTTGTTCTCGAAGTAAGCAGCGAGAAAAGGCCATCGTTGCGAAATTTGTAATGAAAAAGTAATGCATTATTCATTACTTTTTGAATGGGTAGTGGAAAAATATTTCATTGCCCATTACATTACATTCAATAAAATCCATTACTCATTATATTGGATTTTGTAATGTAAACAATTTCCGTTACTCATTACATTGGATTTTGTAATGTAAACAATGTTCATTACTCATTACATTGGGATTTGTAATGTAAAATATTTTCCATTACTCATTACATTATATTTTGTAATGTGAAACATTTTCATTACAAAATGCAATGCAATGTGTAATGACAAAAAATTTCATTGCACATTACATGGTAATGGGTAATGGAATTTTTTCCCATTACAAAGTGTAATGTAATGAGTAATGGAAATTTTTTACATTACTAAATTTAATGTAATGAGTGATGGAATGTTTTCACATTACAAAATATAAGGTCGTAAGTAATGGAATTTTTTTTACACATTAATAATGTAATGTAAAAAATCTCCATTACTCATTACAAGGTAATATGGATTATTATTCGTTTCCCATCGGGTCAAATCGACCTAGTGCAAAAACCGCTGCCCCTAATGGGAAACGAATAATAATCCTCATTACATCGTAATGAGTAATGGAGATTTTTTATATTCCATTGCATTAGTAACGTGAAAAAAATGCATTACTCATTACCTTATATTTTGTAATGTAAAAAAATGCCATTGCTCATTACATTACATTTTGTAATGTAAACTATTTTCATTACTCATTGCATTGTTCTTTGTAATGTGAAAAAAAATTCATCACCCATTACATTGTAATGGGTAATGAAAATATTTCACATCGCAAAATGTAATGTAATGAGGAATAGAATTTTTTTACATTACAAATTCCAATGTAATAGGTAATACATTTTGTTTACATTATAGGATTTAATTCAATAAGTAATGAACATTTTTTACATTACAAAATGTAAAATAATGAATAATGAAAACGCTAATGCATTACAAAAAGTAATGCATTATTTGCAACCCTGGAAAAGACAAATGCAAAATATATTGCGATCTAAGTAAAGCAATTAGGACGAAATGGGTAATTACATATCATAATTATTTGCACTTACAATACTGCAGCGACGGACAATTCGATTTCAGTACTGCAAATGCACGCGCTGAGAATTTTGACTCTCTCGGGTCCGTTTCCGAATTCGGCTATAGCTCGCAGTGCTCGAGCTTTGGTACGGGCGTCGAGTGACTTTGCGGTAGCAACGAGTCTTCTTTCGCCCTCGACATTTGCCACGGGCTCTTGCGACCAAGGCAGGCTCAGTAACTTTTCTATCTCCGTTCGATTGATTTCCAGGTCGGCGATCAGGTCGACGAAGGACTGATATATCGCTCCTATAGCGCGACAGTTAATTTTCTCTAGGGCCGAACGCAATTTCTTCACGATAACGTCACTGTCCTCGTAGAGGATCGCACGAATGTTCTCGTTGTCGGAAAGCCACGCACTCAAGGAGCGCGACACGCCAAAAATCCTCGAGACACCGTCCCAATCTTCGCGGGTGAAATTCTCCTCGAGCCTGGTCATTAGGCCGTTCCACAAGAGGCTCGCCTCGGTCAAGCGGACGGTCGCGTCACGATGGGCCGAAGTTCGCAGGTCGAAGATAACGAAGTGGACTATTACCTTGGAAAATTCCTACGAATGAAAATTATAAGGGTTCCGTTTGTTTTACGTGTTTTTTTTCTTGTTGACACATTGTTTCTTTTATTTGAAATGGGAGTTCGGAGTGTCAATATTTTTTAGGGCACCGCAGCTGGTCAGGCCTTAACGGGCTACATCTACCTTGGTAGGTCAAAAAACTGTATTCTCCAAAAATATTTTTATTCGATAATATATCCTAGCAATATTCCCTGAAAAATTCCTAAAATTCGATGAGCTTCTAACAGTCGGCCAGGCGAGCGATAGCAGCACCATATTTCAAACTTTAAACGAGTTTTTCTCGAAACATTATTTTCAAAGTCGGTGGACGTATCTCGAGGACCACTTGATGGATTGTTTCCAAATTGACAGTAGATACGATGAGACACATTTAAGGCCTTAGCCACGGGTATGAAATGATGTGTGAATTTAACATTTTTTTTTCTTATGAAAAAGTCATTAACTCATAAAATTAATTACACTTATATTTAGGATGGATATCAAGCTTTTAGAAAATATATATTTTTTTTTCGATGTACAAAATGGCCGACTACTCGAAACTTCTCGAAACAGCTTTTGTCCAATTGGCGTGACAAATAACTTCAACAATTTTCACTCGATTTACTTCAAATTTAAAAGTTATGTTCCTCATTGCATTTCGCAGAGAAGTACGTACGGAATTTCTGATTAATCGAAAACTTTTCATTTTATGAGCAGATTATGAGCAGTTACAACGAAAATTTTCACTGAAAATTCATTTCTTAAGTTCAAATACCTACAACTTTTGAATAAAACAATATTTTGTAAATTCCGTACATACTTCCTACGTATTCTAATGTAGATTGACGAGAATTTTTGTTTTTTTTTCTAGATAAAAAATTGTGGAGGCTAAAGGTGACGCCACGGAGCGCCTAAAAAAAAGATAACAAAAGAAAATATTAATAGTCGGCCATTTTGTACATGGAAAAAAAAATTTCGAACACCATGATATTCATACTAAATAGATGTGTAATTAATTTTATGAGCGAATCACTTTTTCATACGAAAAAAAAATTGTTCGATTCGCACATGATTTTATACCCGTTACTGTAGCCTAAGGCCTTAAAGGTCGTTGACGATCTCACTTTTTTCTAAACGATCTTCATTTTGTAATAGTTACGTGAAAATGACGTCTTTTCTCATAGATTTTGTATGCTCTAGTTTTAATTCGTCGCCACGTTGATAAAAAAAATGACATGAAAAATCGACAATCATCAACGACTCGTATTTATTGTTAACGTGACCCGTTCGATTTTTAGATTTGAGATGGACCGTTCAAGACGGAGAGTGACCACCGCCTAACGTCTTTTTTTTCTGTATTTTTTGGTAATTTTTTTTAAACGCTCTAAATATATGTACCTTTGGGTAAAAAAAGCGTTTCTTTTTCACCAACCGTTTTCCAGAAAGAAAATTCGGAATTTGGCTATTTTTTTCAGCCTCTAGGTGAGAGCATGGATGACGTTTTTTCAATAATATCGAAAACCCGGAATATCAGACCAAAAATACGATATTGGACTCGAATAATACCGGTATTTCGATATCAGAGTTACAAAGATTAAAATATCATTGTAGTTGTTATTATTTCCATTTGAGTTAACTTTACTTGTTTTTTTTTTACGTTCAACACCCTCAAAATTATTATTGCTCACATGCAAGATTTATCGATGAAAAAGTTATTATTATGTCTCAAATAAAATATATTATCATTAAAAAACATATTATTATATATTTATATCATGTAAATAATATATCATTATAATTGTTATTATTGCCATTTAAGTTACCTTTACTTGTTTTTTTTTGCGTTTAACAGCCTTACTAGATTACCTACTTTACTTGAGGGCAACATTAGATGCCCTCTGTTTTTTTGCGGTAATTGTTTCAACAATGTCGATCCCGTTAATGAAAGTGACGATGCTGTTGACTGCATGGCACAAGCTATGCCGTTTGTTTGCATTCTGGTAACTACTACTACGCTGACTGGCATAAAACGTCCTAATTTCAATTTTGCTTGTATAATACTTATTTGTCTTGCATGAAAGTACATAATTTTTGTTAATTTACTTTATGTTGTGTTGAATATATTTATATAAATATATAATAAATGATAATCTCAATAAAATACTGTAATTTTTAACCCCACGTTGACTCACTGTGTCAGTTTGAACCCGGACGAATTGGAAATAAAATGCTCACCTTCGCAGAATTGAATATTTTAAATAATTTTTTGCAGCCAATCAATTTGATATTTTCCGAATTCTAATTATGCAGACATATTTAAAAAAATATTGAAGTGTATCCCTGATTTTTTCAGTAAAAACCGACCGCAGGTTTGTTAAGGCCTTAGGCCACAGTAGCGGGTCTAAAGTCATGTGCGAATTTAACAATTTTTTTTGTATGAAAAAAGGAATTCACTCATAGAATCAATTACACATCTATTTAGTATGAATATCAAGCTGTTAGAAAAAATATATATATTTTTTTCGATGTACAAAATGGCCGACTACTAATATTTTTTTATCTTTTTTTAGACGCTCCGCCGGGTGACATTTAGCATCCACAATTTTTTACCTAGAACAAAAAACAAAAATTCTCGTCAATCTACATTAGAATACCTAGAGCAGTACGTACGGAATTTAAAAAATATTGTTTTATTTTTATTAAAAGTTGTAGGTATTTGAAGTTAAGAAATGAGTTTTCAGTGAAAAATTTCGTTATAACTGCTCATAAAATGAAAAGTTTTCGATTAATCAGCAATTCCGTACGTACTACTCTGCGAGATGCAATTAGGAACATGACTTTTGAATTTTAATTAAATCGAGTGAAAATTGTTGAAGTTATTTGTCACGCCAATTGGAAAAAAGCTGTTTCGAGAAGTTTCGAGTTGTCGGCCATTTTGTACATCGAAAAAAATATATTGTCAACAGCTTGATATTCATACTAAATAGATGTGTAATTCATTTTATGAGTCAATCTCTTTTTCATACGAAAAAAATTGTTAAATTCGCGCATGATTTTATACTGTGGCCTAAGGCCTCAATGGAAGGTGGATGAAGTACTATCCGGGTCAAATTGACCCAGTGTGTCAAAGTAGTCGCCAAATGTAAGCATGTCAATGAAGGGTTAATAAGCACTGTAGTTTCACTTAGCTATCCACTATTATTTCTACAACTTCCATCTTTACGTTCAACCGTCACACGTTTTTAACGGGAGATTTACACCTAGATGGTCGAGGTCGAGGATTTAGAAGCTGTGAACATTGCGTCGACCGTAGAAGAGCTACACTATGGGCCTGGTATCGATGATTCCATGTAAGTTGACAAATTTCATGATTTATTCATTCCCAAATTTTCAAACGCGTTTTTCCCAAAACCACGTTCTTCAAATCGGTACCCAAAATTTCTCGAAAACCAATGAACCGATTGCCTTGAGTTTTTTTGTGGTTATTCTATACAGCATTATCTAGTATTTGTCATAGGATTTTTTTTTCGGTTACCTAGTTTTTATTTTATAGGCAAAATAATAACTAATTTTACGCCCAAAAATCACTATTTATGTTCAAACGTCCGCCATTTTGTCATAAATCGATATTTTCAACATCGGCTATGACAAGTACTAGATTATAGTATCTAATTTAATCATCTGTTTGGTTTTTTTTTCAGATGATTTTTTAAGAAACGCCAATGGGTACCGTATACGCAGATTTTTTTACGACGCTCCAAGGATCATACAATATCCTTGTATATTTTTTATATTTTTAAATAAAGAAAATTAAACATATTTTTGAATGTATATACTTTTAGATAATTGAAACCCCAATCCGAAATTTTAAATAGTTTTCCTTGAAAAAATTCACAAAAATGACCTTTTTTCCGGCTCCTAGGTGTATATCTCCCCTTAATCAAGGTTTCACAGAAATATCAGAAAATATCGTCATACCGGTATTACAAATCGATAATATCGAAATAATACCGGAATTAGACCAAAAAAAACTCCGATATTTCAAACTCTAGTCTATATAAATTTAGCCCCTTAGAAAAAAAAATATTTAAATGTTTTTTTTATCGTTACCGGACAACTTTCGAAATATCTCAGATATTTATTCGTCTCGCTGGGGCTGTAAGCTCTCGGATGACTCGTCAGGTATCGTTGAATTTTCCGACAGGCCACGTCTTCCAGAATTTTCGATCCTGAAACATCATCGGATTCAAACTATTCTACGAGCTGCATATTTAATTTCTTTTTCCAAATTGAATTCAATGTAAAGAAAAAGCTGAACTCGTTTTGTCGTTCTTATCCTTTAATTATGTTATTGTAATAATTTTCGGTGGCTTTGTCCAATTACCAATGACGTTCTCAGCGACGAGATCAATAATGGCGAAGCACAAATCGATCACCTCGACAGCCTCGTCGAGGCTTTCCACCAGCTCGACGATCGTTTCGCGAAATTTTTCCGTCTGTTCGGCCTTCAACATCCCCAAGTTTTGCCAGCTGGGAACCGTCTTTACGATCTCGGTTACGTAAGCGACCATAACTTTGGAGTCCTGAATAAGGCGAAAAAAGTGAGGGAAAACGACGATTATTAATGTGGTACAGTCTAGTTCAATTATTTTTATCGATTGTATGCCTCGTCCGGTTCACCTCGGTATCCTCGGTGCTGTTTCTGACCAACTGCAGGACTATTTCAAGGGCCACGAATTTCGCCTCGGGCTCGGATCTTTGCAGAATTCGTAATACATTGGCCCAGAGCTTTCCTTCGTCCCAGCTACTCACTCCGCTTTTTAAAATAATCTGGAAAATCATTTAACGCTTTACTATTTTTATTCTTCTTTTCGCCAAGTGTCTCTGCGCAAGTTTTCCTTTTCTTTTCACAAAGCGACTGTATGTTCGCCAAAACAATGGAGGTGAAATTTGTATTAATTTATTTATGTTTATCAATGTCTCATAAAATTAGTATGAGAGTTTAATTTCAAGATCTATCGATGGAAAAATTATCATTATGTCACAAATAAAATATAATATTATTAAATCAAAATATATCATTATAAATGAAAATTATCATTATTGTCACCAAATTAGTATAAAACTTGGATTACAAGGTTTGTCGATGAAAAAAATATTACTCACGTGCATCACGGAAATCTGCGTCGCCATATTTCTCACTGCTTCAATGGTAACGGGGAATGCCGGAAGATCCAAGTTTTCAATGACATTCTGTTCGGCTACGAATTTTTTAAACACGACCCGCGGTTTTTCCTTTATACATTCAGCCCAGTCCAGGAGCTCTACGAAAGATAAACACAATTATACGTAATAATAATAACGGATAACGGATCGATATGAAGAACTAATAATAACGAGAGATGATAACAATACGAGACAATAAGAATAAGAATAATCAAGCTTTTTTTCAAAGAATTCGTCACATTGGAATATTCACCTTCGAGTATTTTGTCGTACTCTTCGGATATTGATTGAAACACAACAGGATTGAGCCTCCCGAGGATTCGAAGCATTCGGGCCTGTACTTCGATACTGCTGGCCAGAACCTGAGCGCTCAGTGGGGCACCAACGACGTGGAACAATACACCGAAAAGCCACGTCGTGTAGGCTGCAAGAACGAAACGGGGTATTCTTTTATAACGATGTCGAAATTACTTTTTCCGACTCGATATTGACTGGAACCAGAGAACAAATAATCGGGGGACGAGAAAAATCGTCCAGTTGCTCCAGAATCTACAAGGCGGTATTTACCGGCGTGTTGTTTGCGCAGCGTTTTGTACTTGTTCCCAGCGCCGAATGTCGGTATGAGAACATTGACGAGATTCGGCGATGATCGTATGATGGAGTCGAGGAGCGAGCGGAGAGTTCTCTCCGTCGCCGGATTTTCCAGATCCGAGAAAATGCCGATCAGAGGATCGTTTATGGCTCGCCATAGCGTCTCCGCTATGGAAATACTGTAACGGTCGTTAGAAAGTTTCTTCAACAAGGCAAAGAAACGCCGAAAAGCTTAATACGAATTGTCGATGGAAAATCAATTTGGGATATTTACGAAATTGAACGGATATTTCTCGCAAGGCTGTTGGAAAAAGGCGACAAACCGACCAGTCTTCGCAAAGTGAGGTAAGGTCAAAATATTTTTTTTTTCAAATTCGGTGATTTTGGGGAATGTTTTCAATTGCGATTTCAAGGAGCATGATAATGAAAAACGTGTGCAAACCTGTTGCTGACTTGCGAGGGCTCCGGTGCGTCGTCGGTTTCCATTGCTTTGTTTTTTTTTCAACAATTAACACCGTTGATAACAAATAGTATCGAGAATTTTCGAACCGTCGCTATCGCGAGCATTTCCGAATCAGAAGAGCATTGACTGCGCGACAGTGCTATTGAAAAAGTGAGGTTATGAACGATATTCTCACAATGATGTTCGACAGAAGACGCACGATACAGGGACTGATGCGACATAATGTAATTCGGAAATCATTTGAATAGACAAATTTGCAGAGGTTAGATTTACTACGCAGCGAAGCAAACGAGCGAGCCGCTGTTTTACACGACTTGGCACGGGATTTCAGGTTGTTTCGGACCTTTCGGACGCGCGAAAAAACGCGCGTTTTGAATTTGAATTTTACGATGTCTCGACCAGAGATGCACGAGTACATAGAGAGGACCTATGATAGGGTTTTTGATGATTTACACCAACGGAAGATCGCAACGCTCAGATAATTCTATCGTACCGACCGAAGCGCCCGAAATTTTTAGTTCCCGCGTTGGCGACTGCTAATGAGCGCCACAAATCAGTATCGTTACACGCAGCCCGTAAAAGTCGCTGAAAAAACTTGAATTTTGAACTTTTCTATATGCGTAGAATAAATAAATTGTGAGTACGGTTAATTTACCGACGGTCTCACATCGCGATCATGGAAACATAAGGATAGATAACGCTAGAAAACGAACACTTTTTTTTCTTACGTTGCCGCGAGTGTTCGGGGAGATGAGACACCGTAGATTAGAGTATCTGTCCACTTATCTGAACTCGTTCATCTTCTATCTTCGTTTATCTTCACGGTACATTCGCGTTCACTTGCCTCTTATCTCGACTTTTAAACAGTCAAACGTGGTGAAACAATAAAATTCATACAGGTGTAATTGGTTCGTGACAATTTCGTACGATTTCGATCGATTCTTTCAATTCGAATGACGGATTTCAGTGCCATGGAGACCGACGACGATCCGGTAGTCAAAGAGGTACTGCAAAGTTGTAAAACAAAATCCGAAAGCTGCACGTGTTTTTCGCGAGAAAATTTCATCCGAACGATGTTACTGCGAGGTTATGTTCCCATCTGACACTTTCGCGATTTTTGTATTTATTTTCGTGACAATCCGCGCATTGTTGCTCGACAACTTGCTCCGATTCATTTATTCCAAAGTCGAATTAACCCTCGAATCGATCGCGTCGCGACGATCTTTTTTTTTTCCATTTCACGTTTTTCCTATTCGTTTTTCGCGTCTTTCAGATACCGGTATTTCTTTCGAAAAATCTCGCCGAAAAATTGTACATCTTTCAATATCCTATACGTCCGACGGAAGAAGGATACGACAATGCGCAATTCGTCAGGACCATGATGAAGCCAAAGAATCAGGAAGTTCGAATAGAGGTAGAAATCGATACGCAAAGCGTCACGTACGATCCCAGCAGGGGAACGCAGATCGCCGCTAACGCGGACGGTGTGTACTCGACGTCCGGTCAAGACGAGGAGGAGAGAATGTTCGAAAGGTACTTTGTTACCGATTTTTGTGGGTTAGGTTGACTTACGAAGGCACCCCTCTCGCCCGATGAGCTTGAGACTCCCTCATCCTGAGAGAGGTTGAAAACGGAACCTTCCGAATGTCAGGGCACAGCTCGACCGCTTGCAACGGAGGCTACTATTTTGGGTTTTTACAATGTCACGCGTAAACTATTTTTAAAACATGGTCTTTCCACTTTTGTTCGGCAGGTCTGCTTAAGTTTGGGGCCCAAAAAACAGGTTGATTTTCAATGTTTCTTCCGATGACAGCATCGGGATGACGAAATTGACATTTTACATATGATTGATGACAAAGTCTCATTAAGTTTGCGTTTATTTTTATTGATAAATGTTGATCAACAAGGAGCTTATCGTTTACGACACCACTGTGACGAGGCGAAAAAAGGTCGTCTTTTTCACATTATTTTGTCTACTAGATTATTTACTCGGGACTTGGGAGAAAGATGTGTTGATAAGCATACATTGAACTTATGTGTTGTAAATTTTTATTCAAAAAAATTAAAAATCAACAATGTTAATGAGGTATAAAAGAGCCCCTGTATGAAAAATGTGGTCTGACAGCCGGATCAGTAACTTGATAATGATTGATCGAAAAAATGAAAATATAAAAGGTTTATTATCTATATAAATGTAGTTCTCGTTGTACGGAGCCGTTAAAAAAAAATCACAAAATGGCGGGTGGTAAAAAAAAAAGTATAATTTTGGCGAAATTTTTACTAATGTTCGGGGCCTTCAAAAATACTAAATTATAAAATAATACTATAAAAATACTAAGCTACTGCAATTACGGGAAGTTTAGTTTTTCAAAATTGATAATTGGACAATTATCGCTAGAGTTAGGATTTCGGCTAGGTAGAGAAAAATCGTTTAGAGAAAAACGCGATTAAAATATGTAGTATACATAAATCGTTGCGCTACCTGCTTTCACTAAATCGTCCATAACTTTGTCAATTCTCAATATTTCAACTTGAACATTTTTTCACATACTCTTGAATATGAATACTTTGAGAAAATAAACAAAAAAAATCGATTTTATTGCCTCCCGTCAGAGTGATGTCTCGCCTTAAACAAAGAGTTGCAGTTGCTGCTTGGCCAATCGGTGTAGAATGTTCAGGCAACTAGGGTGATTATAATGAAAACGGAAAAACGATTTTTTTCGGTACAATCATAAAACTTTTTCACCACTGGGTACTTTTTATTGAAAAAATCGAAAACGAAAATGACAAACTGTCGGGAAAAAAAGTACAATTTTCGACCAAAGAAAGATTACTTTAATTATTTGTTATTAATAAACGGATAAACATTTTTTAAATCATCCGGTTCTTTGGTAGAAAACGTTAAACGTATGCTCCGTCGGAATATGAAGTGAATGGGGAGGATTAATTCTGTGATGCAACTTACACTGTTTTGTACGACATAGTGTTGACAAATATTATTTAAAAAAAAAATTGAAGGTAAATTGCAGCAGGGTGGCTTGCCGTGCTCCAGTCGGTGAACTAATTGTTCACAAAAATCGTCATAACTCGGTTCATTTGTGAAAATTAAAAAAAATCTTTTCTGCAAATGAGACCCACGTTATAACACAATGCAATACAAAAATATCGTATTTACGAAATTTCAAGCTCATGCAGACGCCTCAACGTTGAAATTGAAAATTCGTCCGAAAACAAGAACCTTGTTTTCCCAATTATCAAGATATTTTTCCTTTTAATCCTCGCAATTGCAGTAAATGTATAAAAGTTCTATTTCGATGGTATTGAAGTTTGCATTGTTGGACTGCAACGAAAATATATTTTCTTTGTATTGCCGATGTTTTTTTTCCACATTCAAACTATGAAAATTACTGAAACATTTTCGAGGATCCTTATTCAAAAATCTATAACGAAAACCGACATACAAGATTTTCGATAATATTAACAATAAAGAAATGAACAAAATAAAAAAGAATGTTCGTTGTACTCCAACGATGCAAACTATAGCACCATCTTTTTTGCGTATTACGAAATGCTCATCAAATATCAGCAAAAGCTTTTTTCTTAATGAGATAATACTAATAATCGCAATGACAAGGTATGGCTCGTCATTTTTTATGAAAAATCCTGTATAAATTTGAACAACTCACGCCTCTGTAGCTCCACGATGGACAAGACGACGCTGCACTCGTCGAGGGCGTTACCCGATTGCTCCAATTATTCGATCGGCGTTTACCAAGACGGCGAGTTGCACCTGACTCCTCTGAAGGGAATTTTACAGTTTCGACCGCAGTTCAATTACCTCGACAAGGCGGGAAAGGGAGGGAAGGACGAGGCCCGAAATCCCGGCGAAGGTATATCGAACATTTCCGAGTATTCTTTCATTCGTTTGCATTCTCACGACTAAAGTCACTCATCTTCGGTCGTGAAGAAATACAAATTTCCCATACCGAGTCGCCGATGAAACGCGTTCCTTCGACACGTGTTCAGCGTCGCGAAGTATGAAATTCATCATTTTATTTCACCGAAAAATGCAGACGAGGAGGAGGAAGAAGCCGTGAAACAAGTGAACGTAACGTTCGCCCGTCCAAAATCCGATTTTTTCACGAAAATGCGCGAGCAATCGTTTCAAGAACAGTCGAAAAAGAGCCTCCAGGAGTCGTGGATCGAGACGCAATACCACCATGCTAGCAGTTCACAGGCCGAGGTAACGAAACTCAGCGCGTTCCAATGTGACGCAATATTTATCTATTTGCCGTACAGCGAAATCAGCGACTAAGAAAGTATCGTATAAAACAAATATGAAAAATCAAGACTGGGAATGGTGATGGGCTTGAATTTTGTTTAAAGTTTGAAAAAACATCGGAAGAAAACATCGGAGTGCAAGAAAAATGATTTTTTTTCTCTTGCTCAGATTTCTGCTACGCAAATCGCCCAACCATTTTTGAGGGGGGAAATCTCTTTAGACGTCTAAAAATCAATCACTTTTCGTGAATTTTTTCAAAGGTCATAAAATAAACGCATCTTTTAAAAATTTTGACATTATTTTATAAGTTTCAAGTGTTAATTTTTTTTCGTTTTTTTTAACAAAACAAAATGGCGGCGTTGTAAGGTATTCCTTTAGGCGTCTTTTGAAAAAACTGCTCATGTTATAGCTACAAAAGTCATTGATCGATCTGGCTGAAATTTTGTGAGGTTTCTCACTATATCATTATTGGAAGGATATATCTATGAAAATACAAAAAAGTATGGAATTAAAAATTACGTAGGCTTCGTATTCAAATTTTCATATTTTTGACCATTTTCGCACACCCCAAAAGAGTAATTTATTTACGCGATCACCTTAAAACTTTAGGTATAGCCTTCCAATAATTGTATAGTGAGAAACCTCCCGAAATTTCAGCCAGATCGATCATTAACTTTTTGAGCTATAACATGAGCAGTTATTCAAATGATGCCTAAAGGAATACCTTATAACGTCGCCATTTTGTTTTGTTTCAAAAAGAAAGAAAAATGTTTAACACTTAAAAGTTGTAATAAGTTAATGTCAACATTTTAAAATTATACGATTATTTTATCACCTTTAAAAAAAATTCATGAAAAAAGACTCATTTTCGGACGTCTAAAGGGATTTCCCCTCAAGATGCTTGTTTGAAGAGCTGCAGTTAAAATTTGCGATAAAATATTTGGTATCGTAATAAAAATATAAATATTCGTTGAATTCGATGAATGGTGGAAGGACGATCGGTGTGCGACTTCGGAGATCGCCCGGTCTAACACACAGGCCTGGAAACTGGTAGGGTGGGGAGTGACGCAGATAATGGTCGTGTTCGTTGGGTCTCATCATTTTGATACGAACAAGTGCGCATGCGCATACTTATGCGCAGTTGCGCATTGCGCATAATTATGCGCATCCGCACTTGTTCGTATCAAAATGATGAGACCCAACGAACACGACCAATGAGGCAAAGTGGTAGTTCTCGCTTTTGCCACCCGAAGCGCCGCTACCTAGGGGTGAGCCAATCAAACGCAGGTCCAAACAACTGCGCAATGGAGCACATTTTTCGAAATAGACAATATTTTTAAGAGCGATACGAATGGAAAATGATTCAGTTTTTTTTACTACTGATCCTAGGGTGAGAATGACAATTATTGTTTGAGTAGACTGTACTTCTCGTATGTTCGAACTTTGGTTATTTTTCATATTGGTCTTTTCAATTGGTCAATTTTTCAAATTGACGCAAAATCACTTCTTGATAAAAAAAAAATCTTGAAATAATTCGTCAATTTATTGAAAGTTTTGAACATTTTTGAAACTTTCATAGCCGCATTATTTTGACGGTTTTAAGATTTTCGGAGTTTTGGTCTTTCGTGTAAAATTCTTTCGGAGTTTTGAGCGTTCTGACCATTCAAAGTTCGGAATTTCAACCCGGCCCCCTTTCCTCCATTGTTTGTACAACATTGGTTTTTATTTTTGCTTTCTTTATAACTTAATGAGAACCTGAAAATAAATATGATAGAAGAGGAATAAAAAAAAGAAATAAATGCATTGTGTATATGCTTCTCACTAAAAAATGGCAAATCTAAAAAAAAAGGAATGAAAAACAAACTGTAAAGAAATAACGTGTTACGGGTTGAAATAAAATTTCAGCTGATGAGGCTGGACTTGTTTTGCTCGTCGACGGACGAGTCCGTGAACACGTTGAAGCTCTCGCGCGGTGAATATCTGAAATTGTTAGCACCACCTATGAAGAGCGAAGAGTACGTCGCTGCAAGCGCGTCGAAACACGCCACGTCCCTCGCATACATAAGAACGTTGCCTCTTCTCGATCAGATACGAATCCTCATGAAAGACGGTAAGCCGGAAACAGCGGATTCATTCTCAACCCTTAATAGTCACACTGGGTCCACGGGACCCAAACAAATTATTTTGATGCTGTACAACTTTTTTTTTCCAATAAAACATACATTTTTTTTATATGCGTAAGCGTTTCATTCTTTCCTTCTAAATCGCACCTGCGTTGGATGAAATAAATACACTTTTTGAAAAGTCCACAGAAACCGCTATGTCTATTTCAAAGTACATTGTTTCCAGATTATAAAACCATTTTTTAATTTTTTTTTGTCAATAATTACAAGAGTTACAACATTTTTTGTAAAAAAAAGTCTTTTTTCACTTTTTTTTGCTTATTTAAAACTTATTTTTTTATTTCTAACCAATATCCTTGTATTAAACAAGGTTCAAATTATACCTCACTATTTTTTTTCATATTGCTCAATGCATTATTTCATTATTTATAACAATTTAAAAACGCCCGGGTCCCATGGGCCCAGTATGACTATAACGTGATTCTAGCTAAGTGTGACTACTAAGGGTCAAAAACGAAAACAAAAGAAATTAATCGCGAAACCTGAAATATTTTCTCGCGTATGCAGATACGAAATCGTTGCACTTATCGAACGCATTGTTTTTCTTCTCTTCAGCAAAAATATTGTCCTTCGCGCAATTGAGATCCATCTTGTCGTCCGAACACGAGGTCATTTCGATCATCAAGTATCTGCAGCAAGTTGCCGTTTTGGTCCAAGGAAATTGGGTGGTGAATAGCGAGCTTATATATCCCAAAGACACGATATCGTCGCAGAGCGGTATAGCCGCTGATTTGATGTGTCGAGCGCGGGATTACATCGTAAGTACAATTTAAGGTTGTTATGGGCTTAAATCAACATATTACCACCGAGCTGAAATTTTTTCTGGACCTTTATAACCGCTTTGCTGATCATCCTGTGCAGTTTGAATACAATCCACAGAACCATTTTCTGAAGAAAAAAAATCGGCAGCTCGACGTATTTCGTGGGCTGATTACATTACGCTTATGGAAAAATCCCGATCATTTTTCAGTACATTATTAATATCTGCTAGGTGAATGTTACCACGGAGCTAAAAAAATAGGTACGGTTCGACTAATTATCGGACTAACCCTTGGTACCGTGAAAATGACGATTTGCAGTACCGTTATAAAATTATCAATGTTTTCGATCGCGAATTTGTGCGAAAATCAAACACACAAAATATTAGACCGCGCAATCATGGCAACGTCGTAGACGGCCCAAATGCTACCTATCTCATCGATATTCGGTAATTATGCCCGGGAACCTCAAACTACTCGGTCAAGATAATTAACAACGAATATTATTGGTTCTTACTCTCTTAATTAGTAATAATTACTTAATATTAATTTGATAACTATGTTCAGAAATTATACATTTCTAAACATTTCTAGGCAAAGACAAAATAACGCGGATTTTTTTTCATACATACATTTTTTTTAGAACATCGGAAAATTATTATGTTTTTTTATTTCTTCGAGATTATAGACAGCCTTATTCCGGAATTTGCATGCTCTCAGATAGATAGTTTGCTGCTATTATCCATGCGTCTATTCCTATGCCCCTATTCCCGCCTCCATTTTTGATATGTAGCTGGGCGTATTGTCATTCATACCCATAGGCATTTAAACATATGTACTCTCTGATAAACATAACCGTAATGGTAAAATATGAATAAAAATGAAAACTTATTATTGACGATAATCAGATTAATCGTGATAATGATGATAACGACGAAATTCTTTTCACAGTTGTTGTGCTTCACCGAGCACGAGTACGTGGACCGGAAGGCAGTATCGTCGATAATAAAATTGCCCTCGGAGGAGATCAAGGAGATATTCGTGAACTTGGCGCGCCATCAACCGAAGCGAGGCTGGCAGCTGATAACGCCCTGGAACAAAGACTTTCCCGAGAGGTATCCGGAAATTGCGCAACGTCAGGACATGTACTGGGAGGCGAAGAGGAAGCACCTGAGGGAAGTGATGGAGACGCAGAATCAGCCGCCCCAACGGCAGAGACGAAAGTCGAATCGTGAATCGGTGGGCTCGGAGAACGAGGAGCGCAACGTTGGCAGGGGACGAAAGAGCCTCAGGGATTCCTCGGTTTCGGACGACAGCGCGAACGACACGGTCAAAGCGAAAAAGACAAATCGCGCGAGAAAAGTGTCGGAAAATACGTGACCCAAAAAGTTGACGAGTGCGTGAGTCCCTGACAAAGGGAGACGAGCTCCTCAAAATAGTTTTGCAAATTCATCACGTTCCTGTGTGTTTTGTTTCTTTCGTTTATTCCTTTCCTCGGTAAGCCAATGACTAACGAACCAACGATACGATACACCAATGAACAATAGGAAATATCAGTTCGACCGTCGGTTGGACCCTACGCGTGGCCACTAGTTACAATTTTTATCATACTTCAAACCGAGACACGCAGCTGTACATTTCGTTGCTCCATCCTTGCAACGCAACCGAGGGAGAGGGCGAGAGAGGCCTGTGTTTGCACGGATAGAAAATTATCGTTATCATTTGTAATACGTTACGGGGCTAACGTGTGGCCCGAGACATTTATTCACGATACACATTTTCGAGAACATGTAAATAATCATGAATTTTTATATTTCAAAGCCGAGGAAGTTTTTCATTGAATTGTCCCGTGGTGAGAACTTCGGGTATCGTCACGGCGCTTCTTTCGCACGAGATACGGACGAAGCGCTTTCACGCAGAGCAGCTGGAGCCAAGCGTATTTCCTTTTCACGACGTGATGAACGAGGATCTCGGCGATAAAGGCGAAGGACGCGAGGCTGAGACCGAAGACGGCGATGGCCAACAATTGTTCGCGAAGCGCCATCATCGTGAGTTTGGTGTCGCGAAGAGATTCGTACTCGTCAACGCGGACAAGCTTCGACGTTGGTCTGCCATCGGTGTACAACTTGCGGACGATACCGGAGCGATGCATTTGCATTATAATGACGTCTATGTGATGGCGATAAGGCGATCTTTTGCCGAGTACGAAGGCTCGGCTGTCCGTCCAGAAGCAAGGTTTGGCGATTTTCAGGCGCGCCCGCCCGTTCTTCTTGGCCTTCGCGATGGCTATTTTGGCGCTCATCTTGAACAGGCAACAAGTGACGTTCTTGTAAAGAACAGCGATACGGGAACAATTTCTCGTTGTTATGCGCAACGCGATGCTCTTGTGCTTGAGATTGAGAAGTGGGCCATGGGCGTTCTCGAAGGTCTTGTCGAAAGCGAAGGGGCTGAGCATCGGTATGAGACCCGAGTCGTCGAGATCCGCGAACGAGCGGAATTCCTTTTCGCCCTCTGTTACCAGGCTCACGTTCGTGATGGAGACGTAAATGTTGGACGAGTAGATGGCCGAGGTGAGGAGGAGACAAGCCAAGAGGATACGTTCGACGTTCGCCCGCGGCTTACGCGCGACTGTGACACCGAAGAGGACACGACCGACGGCGAAGGGTCGCCATATCTTGCCATCGAAACGGAGCAACCAACCAACCAGGCAAAACGTCACGACGATGCCAATGCTCAGAAGATAAGCCTGGAAGAAGTCCGTTGAAACGGGCATCTTCGTCTCCGGCAATATCGGCACGACCGCGCAAAATCGGTCCATTATCATACTCGCCGAACGCAGCGAATCGTTTCGCGAGGTCGAATAACGCGCCGTCAACAAGGACTGCACGTCGATCCTTTGCGAATCTATGTCACTGTGCATCTTACGTATGGGATCGGAAAATTCGCCACGCAGGTCGAACTCTTCGTAATTCGGTTGGACGAGCTCGATCGTCGCGTTTAATTTAGCGGCGATAATTTGTAACGCGAACATATTCGCGCCACTTACGTTCCTGATTTCCTGCCGCTCGTTGTACTTGATGATCGTGAACGGTGGCATATTCACCGCTCCCACGCGGAGAGGATAGCCCCACATGTTGGCGACCTTGTCCGGGAACAAGTCGTCCGCCGCTCCAGAGCTCCAGGCAAGCCTCGCGTACTCGGACTTGAACGGGTTGTATCGATGTATCGTAGGTCCCCGGGATCGATCGACGGCCTGCTCAACGTACAGTTAACATCTTGAGCACGGTGACACACGGTCACGGTCTTCCATACTGGTTTTGAAATAACCGCGGTCCGGGAAGGCCCGCTTAATGTTCAAGCTTCGTAAATTCCGACTTACGCCGCAATGTTCGCTCATAGTGTCGGGTTGTCGTGGACGACAGAGAAGGAATATAGCAATTTCGTGTCTTTCTCTTCATCCTAACCATATACACTACCGGCGAAAAGTTTTCGGACAAAAATTCAGAAATGCTGCGGTACAATTTTTTATGCCATTTCGACGATAGTTGACATAAATGAATTCAATAAACGGCATTTTGAAAAGGAGGAATTCATCTTCATTTCGTTCTTTTGTAGAATTTTTACTATTTTTTTTACGACTGGTACCCTTTTTCGAAAACGACCATTTTTCGCCTTTTTTTTGTTCCTTTTCTGGTGGATCCCGTTTGCAGACAATTTTTTATGCCATTTTAAAGGGGGAAGCTTAAGATTCATTTTTTTTAAATGCTTCGTACGATTTTTTTTTCTAAAGATATTTTGATAAAAAAAAAGAGACGACTTGAAAAATAACGCGTAACGCGAAAACGACAAGGATTCAAGGAAAACTTCATGATAGTAAAAAGTTGAATCGATTTTTGTTGACTTCGCGAGAATTTTTTCAGATTTTATTTCAGAATTTTTTTTTCACCTATTTTCGGTAAAAAAAATCGGATAATTTAATGATCGTTTCTCGAGAACTAAATGGTTTATGGTAAAATTTCAAGAGAGGAAAAATTTGTATTTTTCCTACTTTCAACGCAATATAATTATTTCAGATTTTTGTCGTTTTTTTTTCCCGTACAATTTTATAGTTTTCTAGTCACGTCAATCGATTGATTTCAACCGATTCTATTGCGTTGAAAATAGAAAAATAGAACTTTTCCGCTTGAAATTTTACCACAAACCCCTTCGGGGGCGTACACAAATTACGTAACGCAACATTTCCCAATTTTTTACCCCCCCCCCCCCCCCTCCTTTCGTTACGCAACGGGTGCTTTGTCATCAATAATAGCGATTTTTTTCATAGACATAACTAATCATGAAAGAAGCGGATTTATACTCTTATTATGAAATATATATTCATCAAGTTTTATACCAATTTTGATGACAAAATCTTGAAAATTAACCGAGATATATGCCTGGATTTGACGATAAAAAAACACTTCTCTTCGTTGTCCCATCGATATCTTTATGAAAGGTTATCTGTAAATTGAAAGTCAACAGATTATCGATATCTATACAAATGTAGCTATCGTTATGCGTAGCCTTTTTTTTATTTTGTTTTTTTTACAAATTCCGATAGTTTGGACATTTTTTTTCTATTTTCAAGGCCCTTTTTCTGTATTCAAGCAGTCTTTAAAAATAGTAATTATGAAATGTTAAAAACACGGATACGTACAACCTTAGTCACTGCGATTACAAAAATGTTTCAAAAAAATTGAACATCGGTTGATAAGTTTTCAAGTATACGCTCGGGCAAGGGCGAAAAAACTAGTTTCGAGAAAAACGCGTTCAAAGTTTTCTTTCCGTGTTTCTTGATATAAAGTTATGTTTTTTGTAGAATATTGATACTAACATTGAAGTATCTAGTCGACGGCGATATGACGACTCTTCATCTTCATGATAGTTCACAAAATAATAAGAGCCTATACTTTATATATTGTAAATGATGCCACACCCGTAGGGACTGAGGGCACTAACCGGTGGCGCTATCTGTTCTCACTAAAGTCACTATAACTCCGTCAATTTTCGGACTTGTGAATAAAAATGTTGCCAACATATTTTTCAATACATGTACTGTCGAGAATTATTTTTTTTTAATTCCTTCAAATTTTGCTTGGGAGATGTGGGAAAGGTACTGTGCAAGTTCTTGCACAGTGACTTTCCTCGTTAACTGACATTGCGTATAGAAAGCTGAGCTGAGCTGTCCGCGGTATAATTCCACGTGAGTTTTAAATTAAAAACTTGAACATGCAGAAATTTTGCTATTTCTGCGAGTTTAAAAATCGTGATGTAACACAAACCTTGATCCCCCACGTACGTAGACCGTAACGCCCCCCTCCCAATTGCGTTACGTAATTTGCGTACGGCGCCTTAGTCCTCGAGTTACGGTAATTAAATCATCTGATTTTTTACCGAAAATAGGTGAAAAAATTCTCGCGAACTCAACGAAAACCGATTCAACTTTTTACTATCTTGAGGTTTCCCTTTAATCCTTGTCGTTTTCGCGTTACCCGTTATTTTTCAAGATGCCTCTTCTTTAAAAAAAAAACAAAATATCATTAGAAAAAAATCGTACGAAGCTTTAAAGAAAAACAAAATTGAAGCTTGAGCTTCCCCCTTTGTGATTCCGGTAAAATAAATGCATAAAACAATGTTTGTCTGTAAACAGGGTCCACCAGAAAAGGAACAAAAAAAGGCGAAAAATGGTCGTTTTCGAAAAAGGGCACTAGTCGTAAAAAAGTAGTAGAAATTAAAAAAAAGGAATGTAGGCGAATTCCTCCCTTTTAAAATGCCATTTATTAAATTCATTTATGTCAACTATCGGCGGAATGGCATATAAAAAATCGTTCCGGAACTTTTTTGAATTTTTGTCCGGAAACTTTTAGCCGGTAGTGTATATTAATCGTCATATACTATATGCTTCATGTGAGGGAAAAAGTTAATTGAAAACTTCAATAATGATGATCGCATCCGCCTCTAAACCATCAAAAATTTAAAAATCCAAGCGATCCCGATAAACATGAACGATATTTATTACCTAACCTAAACAATTTTGACGAGTGGATAAGTTCTGAGCTCGAAACGTCATATTTAGCGTTCGAACCCCACTCAGTGATTTTTTTCCATATAAACCTCGTCAGTGATTTGAATATAGGAGAAATGCTTTTTTTACGAACACCAATACGTTCTTGACGATAAAGTTGTGGTTATGTTAGGTTATGTTTAACAATCATGGCCGCGGCAGGGGAAGGACACCCTGCGACAGCAGCGCCTTGGACACTAAGCGTGTCTACCCTCACCACTGAAATTCGCCTTCGTTGCAAGACCAGTATATAAGACCGTGCATACGGTACAGAAACGCATCACATACTTTCAGAACTTTTTTCAAGAACGGTCTCGATCGAACGGAAATTTTCACAGTCGACTTTCCGTTATTGCAGAAAGAAATTATTCACATCCCGGATATTTGTGTCTTCAAAAGAAATAATCACGGGCCGATATCCTACGGGGAACTCTAGTCGAAGGAGATTTGGATATTAACACCTTCGTTGGCATTGACGTAATAGTGCGTCAAATAATTCCGTGCCCTGTGTGGCATTGACGCAATAGTGCGTCAACCTTCGTTTCCCTATTTAACTTGCTCTGATTTGAAATCGGAGCCTCACTCGGGGGTTTTTGGGCTCGCTGAATCCGAATTTGAAGTCAAAATTTGGAAATTCAGAATGGCGGCGCCAATATGGCGGACAAAAATAAAAAAACTACTCGATTTAGATGAAAATTCGTACTCCGGGAATTTTGAGGTCGCTTATTACGAATCTGAACTTTTAATTTGAAAATTCAAATTGGCGGCGCTAGAATGCCGGACCGAAATTGAAAGTTTTACTCGAATCAATCTGTATTATTTGTATTTTCATTCGCCATATTTAATCATCATTGTGAATAACTGAATTTTGAGTTCGGATTCGTAATCAGCACCCTCAAAAAGCTCAGAGTACAAGTTTTCAGGATAAACAAATTTTCCTGCCATTTTGGGCACTTTTTGTCGAATTCTCTCTGCCAACGAAGGGGTTAAATTCCGCTGGAGGTAATCGCAAATCCAGGTGATACTCGACCTGGCCACCATTGAAACACACCTTTTTATCGTCAAACCGTTGCATTCCGTTGAAAACGTTGCCTACGTTTTGAGGTGACCTTGAGGTGACCTTGAGGTGCCTACGTGACAAATGATCGCGAGAGAGATAGCCAAAGTTTTCGAACAAATTTCCCAGAGATAATATATCTGGAGCAAACGAAAATCGTCAAACGCTGCGTCAGAGAACTCTACAGAGTCTGATGCTTCATTTTTCTTACGAAAAAAAACTTCACCATCTTTGAGAATACTCCGCTCGAAAATTTGTGGTGTTATGTTGACTCATGCCCTTAATAAGTTGATAAAAATTGAAACGGTAATCAGGTTTGGTATTGAAGTTGGCCAGGATCGATAGAGCGGTCCGCATTTTATACAAATTCTGACATTTTCATCTTTTGTGAATAATATTGCATTTACATAATTTTATCCACGATTATCAGATTTTCAAAAGTTGTATATTACCGAACATTCGTAAGTTTATTAATATGAAGACGGTAACAATCGACGTGAATGGACCAGGGCGAAAATATAATCAGTATCGAGTCTTACGAGAACCGGCGAGGGTATCGAGACGCGATATTCATATATAACGATCGAAAAATCGATTTTTTTTAAACGGTTGAACTATATATGTTGAATATGTTCCCAAAGTTTCAAAGCGAAATTCAAAAAAACTTTAAGGGGTTACCCCCATTTGCGATTTTGAAAAAATCGATTTTTTTTATTGCATTTTTTTGAAGTATAAGTATCTGAGAATATGTCCTAAAAATTTCAAGTCGATCCGAACAAAATTCACTGAGATATGAGCGTTGAAAGAGAAGAATCCGTTGTGTAAACGACCGGCTAGTCTGCCGTCTGGCGTGCTCGACCCTCCCTCCGACCTTCAATGCATTGTTCGATGAAAAGGGTCGTATACCTGGCATTCGCAACGTTCATATAATAGACTGGAATTTATCAAAACGGGCCCGGAATAGATGACTCTATGTAAGTTTACAAAAAAAAAGACTTTCTTCGTGTAAACTGAAATTGAAACTTTAAACGCGTTTTTCTCAAAATGGCATTTCTGAAATCGGTGACCAAGATTACTCGAACACTAATGAACCGATCTTCTTGAAATTTTGCAGGCTTATTTAATACATAAAAATGTAGTCTTTAATAGTTCGATTTTTTTTCGAAAAAAATTGCCGTTTTGTAGCCAAAAAACGGCCGTTTTTTTCGTTAAAATCGAACCATTAACTTTGACTGTCCGCCATTTTGTGAAAAATGAATATTTTTTAAAATCCTTCGATTAAAGAGACTAGTTTATACTTATATTTGACTAAATCCATCTGCATTTTTTTTTCAGATGATCCACTTCGCCGCAATGTTGGTCACCGCAAACCGTGTATATAAAAACATTATTTCATTGACGGCCATTTGCCACTAAACAATGTAATATTTTTCAATAAAAAAATGACTGAAAGTTCTTCAGGATGTGTTCTTTAAGATGGTATATTGATCGATTAAAAAAGTTTTGTAGTTTTCTTTAAAAAAATGCATGAAAAAGGCCTTTTTGCGCTTCAAGTGGGGGTAACGCCTTAAACGTTACAGCACGTCAACACTGCGAGAGCGCAGAGCTGGTAGGGATGGGCAAAAAGTAACTGAATTGACAATTAACAACTACTATTACTACTGTAATTGATAATTGAATTACTTTGTAACAGATTACTTAAGTAATTAGTTACCACAAGTGCAATTTAATTCAAATTCTATGTAAACTTTATACGCGTTTTTCTCAAAACTGCATTTTCGAAATTGGCGTGCAAGTTTACTCAAAAACTATTAAGTCGATTGAGTTGAAGCTTGGTGGAAACATTGATAATATTGCCACCTTCTACTTGATGAGAATTGTTTTTGAAAGATTAGAACAAAAAATGACTTTTTTATTCCAAATTTTACGGAAATTGTGCGTGAAACTTTTGATTTTTTTTGTAAACGCGAGCCATTCTCTCAAGTTTGCATTTTCTTCATTTTAATTGTCGTCAAATAGAAATGAAACATGTTCTAATTGACAAAATGTTTGACTTTTTTGGCAAAGCAACGTCTAGGGGAAGCTAGAGTGCACGCCGATTCGCAACTCCCGCGGCAACCTTTCAAGGAATTTAAAAAATTGTTTTGTATACTTAATCGTAGTATTAAAGTATACCTACAGTTTACGAAATGTAGAATAATTATTTCTTAGTTGGAAAAATCCCTCAAAAATGCTTAATTTTTCCCCGTCTAAATCTCGCCTTTAGGTCATCCTATCGCCAGGCTTAAATCCATAGGATTTTCTTTTTTTTTAGCTTTACTAAATATATTAATAATCGCTTCTGGAAATGTTTAGGGTCGGTTATCGACCTAATTACAGAGAAAAAATATCAAAATTGCGTATTTTTGTGAACAAGTTCCGAGACGACATGCAAAAACTCAATTTCTGGTCGCTACATAAGTGTATATAATAGTGGGAATCCGTCAGATTCTTAAAAATAATCAAATTTACATACTTAACACTTGTAGTCATCCAATGCTCTTAGAAAAAATTACGCTTATTGACGTAATTTTTATGTAATATCAAGTTTAATTTGAACTTCTGGTATTGGATTTATTACCACTTGCTACGATAAAGAGATGTGACAGCAAGGCAACATCTGACTGTAGTCCTAACCTCATCTCACTCATTCGAATTTTCACACATATTTCATTTTTAACCGACATATTTCGCGCACACAAATTTTCCACGCTACCAGTCGTGGCCCGAATAAAATGCTTTATATTTCCCGCGCCTGCCATTGTTTTGACAGATCGACGTTGAAAAGCATGGAGGTTAAACTCGCCTGGTTGAGAAAAAGAGACGGAGATAGAACCAACGTTGCCAAATATCAAATCTAGAAATACTGCGCGAATCTTTGGAATAACTATTCTTTCATTTTTCTAATTAAGGGGTAAGATGCAGTCGGAATTGAAAAAAAAATGATTTTTTAAAACATTTTCGTGAAGTATGATGTTTCGGAAATATTCCCCGAAAATTTCAAGTCAATCCGATAGTTTCCGGGATATCCCACGATTAGTGAAGGGGCGTCGGGTGCCCATGGCAAGTAGCGGCTGACAAACGCGCAAACGATAATACCCGGGAAGGCAGAATGCTTCGAAGACAACAACAAATTGATATTTTGGAAGCTTCCACATCGGCAGAAACCCTATTATATGGACCAGGAATTGATGATTCGATGTAAGTAATTTTTTAATTAGTATTTCTATACATGAATCAAGTGTAAAATTGGAAAAATCTTTCAGAAATTTTCAAAAATTTATTACTAAAAAACTATGAACTTTAGCAAAATCCTATAAAAAATAATTTCGTTTTAAAATTGCCCAAAATATTTAAAAAATAATAATTCATCCCGAAAAACTTTAATTTTTTGGAAAATTGTTTTAACAATTGGCTATAAACAATTGAATGCTCGACTTTTCGGCAAAAAAATGTGATATGCGGATTCAGCGGATCAAAATACATCAGAAAAAGTTTAGCTTCATGCATCGAGCTCAAAATTTTACGAACATATAATACCGTATCCACATCGAAGAACTAAACGCGTTTTTCTCGAAACTATGTTTTTCAAGTCGGTGACCACTATAATTAAAAAACCACTCGATGGATTTTAATGAAATTTGGTGTGCTCATTGATAGCATTAAACACTAGTCCTTAATCGAAGGATTTTCATTTTTGTTGAAAATTTATATATTTTTAACAATAAATGAGTGATTTTTCGGTCGAAAATCGAAAGTTATATGTTGGAAGCCACCATTTTGTTAATTTTTGAAACAAAAAAGCTTCGATTAAGGACTAGATTTATCATTAAACTGATTTTTTTGTTGTTTTTTTCTTCTTTATTTCAGATGATCCAGTAAAATTTTATGATGATCACCGCAAAGCACTACATGCCGTAGAGGGTCCGACAAAGATGGCGATATTTTTATGAAAAATCAATATTTTTCGTTGAAAATGTGTACAAGTCAAGTTGAAATATAACATAAAAAGTCTGCGTGACCACTTTTGTAAAACAAACTTAATTACTATAAAAAAAATATTGAAAATGCTCGTTTCTTCACGCCTCTGATTGCATCTCACCCCTTAAATGTGAACATTCATTCAACAGTTTACGCATGGAAAATTTTAGTTATTACCAATTATTTTTCTTGCATACGTTAAAAATATGAATTGTACAAGTCTCAAGTATGATCAGTGGTATGACTAGTGAACTACCTCAAGATTGTATATATCTATATTTATCAAACAGGTTTATTTGGCGGTAAAAGGAAAACAAATTTCCCGACAAGTGCAGCTATGTGCTCAAAATGAAATCAGGACTCTCTCACAGTGGCAGCTCCACGAGTGAAATAAAATAACGACGCATCGTGAAATATTTTTCTCATCGCAGTCTCTTCGCATCTCTTACCACTTTCGGTTGGACGAGCTCGAGGATCGTCAAGTCGAGAGCTTTCTTTGTCCAAGCGTGCCGGAGCAATTCCTCGAGCTTTTCGCTGCGCGTACGAGCCTGAGAGACCACGAGGTATTTCGAGCGATAATGAAAGGTGGCCATCTCGGTCGCGGCGTCGATCAAGCTCCAGGCCTTGAGGATTGACGACGAATCGCGGGATTCGAGAACGAGAAGAAAGAAAGTTGCGGGACTGTCGACCGGCCATGCAATGTCGTCCGCCTGGTCGGTCCACCTGTTCGTTTGATCCGCTTTCAGGTCCTCGTCCAAGTTGATCCTCCAGGTGGGCATACGTTGAACCAACTTGACGATCAATTCTTGGATCAATGAGCTGCCGAGGGTCTCATTCGCGTCGAGCCTCGTGATCAGCTTCAGTTCCGATGAATTCGAATTCTCGACGATGTATCTCGTCACATCGTCCACCCACTTGGTGGAACGAACGAAAGCTTGCAGTAGCCCGCAGAGATACAGGAATGCACGAAACCCGGAGTAGCTCATTTTTTCTCGCAGCAATCTCGAGAAACGTTTGCTTTGTCGCCTCGGGGAGTGCAGCGAGGAAAAAGTGTTTAGCGAATTAGCCGTGGCCGAACAAGCAGCGATGGCTCACTTCCGGTCTCGTGTGCGCACGGGCCATTTGCTGCATGCTTGTCCGAAATCACGCGACACATTTATCGACACTTGGTCGAACGATGTATTTACCGGCTTTCTTCTTTTGACACGTGTCATTGTCAACGGACACGCATTCGTTTATCTTCGGATCTCTTTCTCTCGCTCCCTCGCTCTTTTCCTCAAAATTACCCAGCGCAGATATCAATCGAAACCTGTGACGCGGAAAATAATTCATGAATTGGTATAAGTCATGTTATTCTCGTGCGTAGCCAACTCCATTTGTTTACTCAACTCTCTATTCTTGTAATCATCTCTAGTTGAACTCTGAACAATTCGATAAGAGAGCTCTTGGTGCATTCGAAAATAATTGTTACCACCCCTGTATAGGGACGTGAGTTTCATTTTCATTCATCAAGGTGCAATCCGAATCACCGGATTCGTAGTGGATAAACGTGGAAAAAAGTTTTTTTTCCACGTTTAAGGAAAAAAAACTTTTTTCCACGTTTATTTATCTATCCATCTTTTATCACGTTTAATATATATATATATATATATATATATATATATATATATATATATATATATATTGTTTTTGCACGGTGGCGTGCAAAAGTTTCGGGCCAACCTTTTTTTCGCAGTGATTCGATAAAATATTTAATGCCTGAACGTCTCCATCATTTCAAATATTTGTGGGAGCTATGATATGCATAACAGCGTGGTATATTTTTGTTTGTTTGTATAGTGTATGGTTTGTGTACAGCGTCGAACGCGTTCGGTCAGTGTGCAAAAATATTGGGCCGCTGTCTCACCTTCTCCAGCCACTCGGTTTGTTTACGTTTCCTTCCGCGCTTTCTTTCGCGTTAGTTCGAAACATAAAGAACCATGAAAAAATCAGTTCTATTTCTGCCGCAATGGCGAAACACACAAAAATTGAGGTCCGCGAAGTTGTGTTAAAACTATTTGAAAAAGGAAAGAGTTCTCGTGATATTGCAAATACTCTATCTATTGGGAAAAGCACAGTAAACCCTATTATTGCGAAATATAAATCGACAAATTCGTTGTGTGATAAAAGTCGAAGCGGTAGACCACGAAAAACTTCAAAACGCGTGGACAAAATCATTAAAAGAAAGTGCGTCATAGAGCCGCGAAAAACGGCAGCAATCATTTCGCGATAATTACGCAGTGAAAATCTTGCTGATATCAGTCGGAATACGGTATCCCGACGTCTGAAGGCTGTGGGATTCATTGGGCGCGTCGGTGTATAGAAACCACTCATTAGCACGAAGAATAAGAAGGCTAGATTGAATTTTGCCAAAAAATATCAACGTTGGACAGTATCGAATTGGCGGAAAGTTATTTTTTCCGACGAATCCAAATTTCAATTGTTCGGAAGTGATGGTCGCAAGTACGTTAGACGTCTAGCAGGTACCAGATACGATGTACGATATCAAATTCCAACTGTAAAACACGGTGGCGGAAATTTGGAAGTTTGGGTAGCATTTTCTGATAACGGTATTGATCCGCTAATAGAAACCTAAGACAATATGGACGCTAAAATGTATCGAAATATATTGCAATCCCATATGCTCCCATTTGCAAAGAAAAATATGTCGAATGGGTGGATATTTCAACACGACAATGATCCCAAACATGCTTCGCGTCTTGCGAAGCATTTCCTTGAAAGCCGAAATGTGCGCCTTCTCGACTGGCCCTCGCAGTCACCGGATTTAAATCCGATAGAACATTTGTGGCAAGAGCTCAAGGTTTGCGTTGGAACGAAGAATCACTCCAACAAGCCGGATTTATGGGATCGTTTGCAATTAGAGTGGGAAAAGATGCCACACGATCGCATCTCGCAATTAATTGCGTCTATACCCGGACGATGTGCTGCTGTAATCGCTGCTAAGGGCATAGCAACGAAGTATTCACTCTAGAGAGAAAACTAAATGATATTTTGTTATTTTTATAATGTTTTGTTTTTTGTTTTCATACGCAATAGTATATGGCCCAATACTTTTGCACAGTCATTAAATGAAAATTGTTGAATAATTAATTGTTGAAGAGTGATATTACTGTTTACACCACATTTTTTTTAATATTAAGCATCGCGACGTCAATTTTAAGTGTCATCACTCGTTTGTATTTCCCATTCCATCGTATTTCTATGCAATATCCACGAAAAATAGGGTGGCCCGAACCTTTAGCACGCTACTGTCTATATATGTATATATATACACACATTTATCTGTTACGTCTCTGATATCCGAAAAGACGATATGTATGCATATAGACAGGGTGTTTGGCGCATCGACCGACACATTTTTTTGGGGGATCGGGAGAAGGGCGGTCATTTGCGATTTTTTTCGCCCTAGGCCCTATGTCTTTTACGCCGTTCGGTAAATTTGGTTATTTTTTTTTTTTTTTTTTTTTTTTTTTTTTACGATGCTATGTAACTTTTACTGCGGCAAGAAATATCGACTGGTGTATCCAAACTTTTGAGCGGCAGTGTGTGTATATATATGTATATATAGGGTGTATCTTAACTACTAGTTTTTCGTTCGCGGGCGTATAGGGTGTCTCTTTCCAAGCAAAACGCTTTTTTTTTAATGTTGTGCAACAAAAATTGGCGGAGATGTTCACGAGTAAAGTCCAACGGTGAGTAAACGATGGCACAGTAGTTTCAGAATCCAAGCGAACGCGGACGCAGGTTCGAATTCACATTCGGGGAGTGGATTCGAACTTTAAATTTTGAATTTTGAAGTTTGAGTTATCGACGTTATCTGGTTGCCCAAATAAGGTATTAAATAATAAACTAAAAATGTTAAACATTGTTATGCATTGTTTACTCGAAAGAGTAAATATATATATATATAATCGAATCTCAGCGGAAACCAATAAGAAAAAAAAAGATTTGTGCATATGATTATCAATTCGTTGAAAACAACAGATAAATGTTTTTTTTTAACAAAAAATCGAACTTTTTGTTTAGTTTGCTATTTTCGTCACTTTCAGAATTTCAATAAAGTATCAACTTATACGACAGTTTCAATCTTATGCTAAAAGTACGTTTCTTTACTTTTTATTTCGGATAAGCCTGGTTGTTGAAGCACCTACACTGAATGGCCATGCGGCAACGGCGGCATTTTTAAAAATAATAATAACTTCAATGTTTATGAATATATTCCCTAGAAAAAACTCAAACTCAGCGAACTGTGGATTATGTGTAAAATCCTGATCTTGCCATTATAATACTCCGATTAGCCGAATATTAAAAAACACCTGTTTTTTGCGTCACAAGAATTATTTCCATTTATCGACACATGTCGGGATATTTTCACTTATACATCATTCATGCGTCAATATGATGCCGGGATTTACAAATAAATGCCGAAGCAATTTAATTTCGATTTATTGAAGAAAGCTCGAATCGAGATTTTTTCGCATTTCATCAATCGATTCGTCTTTCCTAAAAGCATATACACTACCGCTCAAAAGTTTGGATACACCAGTCGATATTTCAAGCCGCACTAAAAGTTAGATAGCTTCGTTAAAAAAAGATAACCAAATTTAACGAACGGCGTTTTGAAGAGAACGAATCCAGCTTTGTTTGGTTTTTTGAAATATTTTTTATAATTCTTTTTCGACCCGGTACGCACTTTTGTACGGGACTGTTTTTCGGCTATTTTTCAACCATCGAGAATTGGACGCGTGAATTATGGAAACATTTTTTGTCATTTTTATCCACGATCAACGAGTTTTGGAAAATGTAACGTAACTCAAGAACTATAGGGTTTAAGAGAAACTATCAAAGATGAAAAAAGTTGTGTAAGTTTATACTGGATCGCCTGGAATTTTGACAGAATTTTTCTTTAAGATTTTTTGTATTTACTATTTTCGCTCGAAACTCTGATGAGCAGGATAGCTCAACTCGAAAAGTATGGCGTTTAGGACAAAATGTCAGGAGAAGAAACTTTTTGAATTTACGGTTTAGAATTCGCTTGAAGTTTTTAAGATTTTCTTTGAAATTTTTCTCGAAATTTTGTTTGGCCGAATCTCGCAGAATCGTCCAAACAATTGATTGGCGTATCTCGAAAAGTATTGACATAGATCCAAAATATTAAGAGGTGAAAATGTTGCAGTGTTTTTTTTAATATGTTGACATTTTTCAGATTTCTTTCAAAAAATTTTCCCAATTTTTTTCCAGTCGCTCTTCAAAGAATGTGTAGCTTGTTGTGCAAGATTGAGATGATAAATTAGCCGTTGAGGTCTCTGGATACTCCTTTTGGATTCACTTTTTGAAGATGACACGATGGGGATCCGAACGTCAAGCTCGTGCGGCACTTGGGTTCCCCTGGGTCTTATTTTCAAAGTCAAACTGGATAATTGCGAGCTCTACCAGATGTCACAGCGTTTTGCGGGATTCATCAACGAGGTTGACTTGCAATTGAAATCCTTGGCGAATTCCGGAATATTGGAAAGCGCACCGATCACACGAAATTTGTTTATCGTGTGTTCATCGGTGCGTATCAAATGATGGATACGTTCCGGCGTGATTAATTCGCATTTCATAGCAGCACCGCTTATCCAGAACATCTGTTTGGCCGAGTACCGTTCAAATCCTGGCAGCTTGGGCTCGCTGGGGTTTACCGCTGCCCATGACTCGTAAGCGTCATAACTTAGCCTCGCACCACCTACGTCAGCGATATTTTCCCGTAGTGTTTTTTCGCCATCCAACTGCAACCAAATAATGCTTTGCTCTTCTCCTTGGTATACGTCATTGGCAAACTGGTTATCTGGTTATTTTTCGGGCTGTTTTTTTAGTATACTCTGGTATACGGATTGACATTGAGGATTTCTTTCCCATTTAAAGGAGTTACACTACGTTGAGGGGTCTTCTCAATTCAGACGCTAAAAGAAGGCTATTTTCATGAATTTTGTCGATAGGTTTATATTGTAGATATTGATATAAAAGTTGTTACACTTAATAAATACACTTTCGAAATACATAAAACATTTTTTTTTTATTTAAGTCACTATTTATAGACGAAAATGGCAGTTAAAAAAATGTGCTAAAAAAATTGCAGGTCTGCGCTGTTGATTAAATCTCGGAGATGGATCATCCGAAACAAAAAAATCTAACGGTTTTCAGATTCAGTATGTTAAGGAGTAAGATGCAGTCAGAATTTTCCAAAAATATATTTTTTTTCCATTTTCTTGAAGTATGATGTTTCGGAAATATTCCCTGAAACTTTCAAGTCAATCCGATGAATAGTTTCTGGGATATCTCACAATTAGTGAAGGGGCGTTGATTCTCAACGTATAGACGTGGCTGACAAACGCGCAAACGATAATACCCGGGAAGACAGAATGCTTCGAAGACAACAACAAATTGATATTTTGGAAGCTTCCACATCGGCAAAGCCCTATTGTATGAGCCAGGAATTGATGATTCGATGTAAGTAATTTTTTAATTAGTATTTTTATACATAAATCAAGTGAAAAATCGGAAAACTCTTTCAGAAATGTACAAAAATTTATTAATAAAAAACTATGAACTTTGGCAAATTTTTATAAGGAATACTTTCGTTTTGAAATTGTTCAAAATGTTAAAAAAAAATAATTCATCCCGAAAAACTTAAATGTTTTGAAAAATTGTTTTAACAATTGGCTATAAACAATTAAATGCTCGACTTTTCGCAAAAAAATGTGATATTCGGATTCAGCGGATCAAAATAAATTTCAAAAGTTTAGCTTCATCCATTGAGCTCAAAATTTTACGAACATATAATACCGTATCCACATCGAAAAACTTTAAACGCGTTTTTCTCGAAACTACGTTTTTCAAGTCGGTGACCACTATAATTAAAAAACCACTCGATGGATTTTGATGAAATTTGGTGTGCTTATTGATAGCATTAAAGACTAGTCCTTAATCGAAGGATTGTCATTTTTGTTGAAAATTTCTATTTTTTTAAACAATAAACAACGATTTTTTGGTCGAAAATCGAAAGTTATCTGTCGGAAGCCGTCATTTTGTTAATTAAAAAAAAGCTTCGATTAAGGACTAGATTTATTATTAAACGGACGATTTTTTTGGTTTTTTTTATTTCAGATGATCGAGTAAAATTTTATGATGGTCACCGCAAAGCACTACATGCCGAAGGGGATCCGACAAAGATGGCGATAGTTTTATAAATAATCAATATTTTTCTTTGAAAATTTGTACAAGTCAAGTTGAAATATAATATAAAAAGGTCTGTGTAACCACTTTTGTAAAACAAACTTAATTACTATAAAAAAAAATTATTGCAAATGCTCGTTTTTTCACGCCTCTGACTGCATCTCACCCCTTAAGGAACACATTCTCGCTTAATTTATGAAATGTTCATAAGGTGCGCTCCCCATTATCTATTTTTGTAACCCCTTTGATAATAACTCATGGATTTTACAACTTACCAACATCGAGGCATTCGTCTGACCAGCATACATTCTACCTGTTTGTGGTGGTGAACTCGAATGTCGCAGCTCCGTCTACACATGAAAATGACACCTTTTACTCCATCATCTGTTAGTTTTTGTCATGTAGTGTCATGGACGTGGCTGTGCACGACCAAAAATGTCTTTTTTTTTAATGGTTCCGTAGTCGAAAATGGATGTCCTTCAACTTCGTCATGTTTGCCCGTCTGTCACAGCTTCACAGTTTGTCCAGTTTTTTAAATCCAAATGCATAGAATTTGTGTGTTAATGCTCCAAGTGGGGATCTGAATAATCTTGAAAGCTTTTCCCCACATATGTAAGAAGCGCCAAACTATTTTTGTTGCCCACCCCGTTGAGTGAAGGTACTCGGATGAAGATAAATTATCAAGAATCAACAGTTTTTACAATTAATTCAGTTTCCAACTTTATATTTGAAAAATCTGAAGGAATTCTAGGTACTAGCATTTGATTAGAACTTTCGATGAAAATCATTTCGGTTGAGTTGCATCAACAACTTCAGAAGATACGCACAACCAAGTTATTCCTAAGTTGACCTCGTGGAAACTCCACAAGAGGTCTGCACAAATAACTTTGTCGTGTGTTGTTCGAAGCTTCGTTGATGAAATATCAACCACAAACAGAACCATTGGAGTATTATTATTCTGGATTATTAAATGGAATCGGAACAAGTATACCATGAATGATTTGAATACAACATTTTTTTTTCTTTTTATTCCGAATAGTTTTTGCCTCTGGAATTTGCGTGATTCATCTTTGAGGATATCATTAGGACTGTCATGTGTAATTATGCTGTGACAGAGCTTCTCTTCTCTTATGGATCATGGGAAATCAGAGGCTTGCCGGGCTGAGTATACTCACTTGCAAAAGTGCAAATTGCGATGTATAAGAGAATCGCCCGAATCGTCATTCTTGCCGTTCCAAGCTTCGGGGGTTTTTGGTAGCAGTTTTCCACGGTCCCTTTCTTCAACAAAGTGACCAATTGTGTAAGCAGCCTGCTGGAAGTGCTTTCCTAATTGTTGATACCACGCACTATGGAATATTTGTCAGGAAAGACACGAATGACGTTTTAGCGGATCTCGCGAGTGTCGCGTACGTGCAACAGCCGAGATCGAATCGTATGCTGCCCAACTCTTTACTTCGACGGCGAGCTCGTCGATCAGCACAAAAAGCAACGATAACGGAAATCTACAAATAATCACGTATTTTTAAGTCGCCATTCTGGAATTTAGTTCTATCGCACATTTTTGAATATTTAATGCGGAAGGTTAATTGTGAGTGTGCAAGGCCGTGGAAGTCATACACGTGGAAGAATAGCAAACAACGCTCCATGGATAAGGGGATACTTACCTATTGTGCGAGACTGTTCTCGGTTTAGCTCAGTTGCGCAATCGGCAAGTAGGTATGACCAAATTTCTTGACTCACCTGTTCATTAGTTGTGGAAAAGATTACTTAATTAAAGAATTGTTTGACATTTTTTAACACCTCGTAGATTTGAGAAGTCAAATATTTTTGATGGTCCGAAATTTCACTGAAAATCACAAGTAACTTGGGCTTCCAATGCCTACAACCTTTTCCAAAGACCACAATAGTAAAACACTGTAATTCTCGAAACAACCAATTTATTCGCAAGCTTTTTGAAAGTAATTACGTTTTTTTTATTTAACGTTACAATTAAGTTAATTAAAGGCTAAGCCGAAGCTTGCTTTCATGCGCGGTCCGAGCGGCACTCGAGCGCTTCTTTTTATCTCATTTTCAAGCTTCTTAAGGTATTCCTTTCACTAACACAAATATTTAACAATTAACCGATTTTCCTCTATAATTAAGTAAAAATACATCCCGGTATACTGGCCAAATTTGAAGCCACGTTATCGAACTTTTAACGGAAAATGACGACTCTAAATATCGTCTCATTTATATGGCATTTTATGGAGAATACACGCTGGCCACATTTCTATTTAATAAATTTTACACTAATAAAACTCTAAATGCCTGATATAAACTGCTCACGAGTGGAACAAATTCTACAGATTCCGTTAAGTCTATAAAATTGTCCGGTCACCGAATATTTAAAGAAGAGATTGACGATAAAACTCAGAAAAATGTGACGTGCCGAAGAATTTAATAATTGATTGGTATAATAATTGATTCTGAATTATTTTTATTAAGCGCCATCGTAATAATTTTACAATTTTCTAAGTACAGTTTTACCCAGCATAATGTATTAACATTTACGAAAATAAATTCCATCACAAAATAATATATTAAAATGTTCTAAATTTTTTTTAACACAGCATAATATATTAAAATTTTCCAAGTACAGTTATTTCTATAGCATAATGTATTAAAATGTTCTAAGTACAGATTTTTCACAGCATAATTTATTAAAATGGTCGAACTACGGTTTTTTCACAACATAAGGCATTCAAATTTTCCAAGTACAGTTTTTGTTCCATAGCATAATGTATTAAAGGGTTCTAAGACAGTTTTTCACAGCATAATTTATTAAAATTTTGTAAGTCCGGTTTGTCACAGCATAATGTGATAAAACTTTCTAAAACAATTTTTATCAGAACATAATATATTAGAACTTTCTAAATATAGTTTTTTCACAGCATAATTTATTCAAATTGTCTAACTACGGTTTTTTCACATCACAATGTATTAAAACTTTACAGTTTTTTCCACAGCAAAATTTATTAGAATTATCTAAGTGCGGTTTGTCACAGCATAATGTGATAAAACTGCCTGCAACAATTTTTATCAGAACATAATATATTCGAACTTTCTAAGTACAGTTTTTTCACGGCATAATTTATTAAAATTGTCTAACTACGGTTTTTTCACACCATAATGTATTGAAACTTTCTAAAGGCACTTTTTATCACAACATGATGCATTCAAATTTTCTAAGGACAATTTTTTCGTAGCATAATATATTGAAATTTTCTAAGTACAGTTTTTTCACAGCATAATATGTTAAAATTTTCCAACTACGGTTTTTTCACTGTATAATGTATTAAAACTTTCTAAGAACGGTTTTCATCACAGCATAATATATTTAAATTTTCTCAGTACTATTCACTTATCCTTTCCTGGGTTCACTTTGACCCGGACGAATTTGAAATAAAATGCTCACCCTCCCAAAATGGCAAGTTTTCAATAATTTTTTACAACAATTCAATGTTATACTGTCCGAATGTTAATTATGCAGACATATTAAGAAATGTTCAAAATATATCCCGGATTTTTTTCAATAAAAACCGACCAAAGAGTTGTTGAGGGCAGGTGGATGAAGTATTCCGAGTCAAATTGATGGAGTGCGTCAAAGGCCGGTGGATTAAGTACTCCGGGCCAAATTGACGGAGTGCGTCAAATCTGCGGTCAAATATAAGTGTGTCGAGGAAGGGTTAAGTGAATACCTCAAGAATTTGTGCGTTTGTTAAGAATACAGGGTTTTGCATAGGGAATGAAGGAAGGAACGACAGGTCGATTATAAGCGATAATTTTTATGATCGCCGCCAGACTATTGTAACAATACAAGATCTACTTCCGGTTGAGGTATTTTTTGACGCGATAAACGATTATCTCTCCGATGAACACGAGCAAAGAGACGCTGTACCCGAAAATAACAATGGCCGTTAGCTGGTACAATAATTCTTTCCTGTTACGAGAACCGACGATTGTCGATACGTCCTCCGCGTCTTCGTTGGTTGCGCCTGTCACGGATTCCGTGACGCCCGACTGGTCATACAACTGGTTCATTAAACCGATATCGTGAAAACCCACTATTACCTTTCTCATGTGCTGTTGATAGGGCGAACCTTCGCGCAGAAGAAAGGCGTAGCTATCGGTCCAGAAACAGCAAGAGTCAAGTACCTTGATTTTGTTCTCGTATTTAATCTTATTGGCGCGAATAATTTCGTTCACCTCTGCTTTGTTCATGAGGCAAGTCACGTTCTTGTGCTTCGCAGCTTCAGGGAGACAATTATCCATATTCGGTAAGGCACGAGTTTTCCTTTTGATACTTATGAGGGCGTCCGTATTGGCGTGATCGAACGTTTTGTCGTAGAGGTAACTACTGATGACAGGCTGAAGGCCCGAACGATCCAGATCCTCGAACGAATTGATCTCCCGTGTCGTTACAGTGTCGAAGCTGACCTTGGTGAGAGCCGAATAAATGTTGGACGCGTAGATGGCCGATATAAACAGAAGACTGGCAAACATGACGCGTTCGACGTTTCTCGTCGGTAAACGGGCCATACCAACGCCGAACAAAACTCCCATTACGCTGATCGGTTGCCAGATTCGACGGTTAAATTTGAAGGCACTTCCTGATAGCCAAAATATCACCGCGATCCCGAGACACATCGCGTGTACCAGGAAGAGATTCCACACAGTAGGAAACTTTTGGCTCGGTAATATTGGCACTACCGCGCACAAACTGTCCAGCTTCACGGTGGTCGTACGTTGAATTCTAATCTTCCGGAAAGTCGTGTGATGGGGCGACAGACTCGCGAGCAAGTCGATCTTACCGGAGCTCATTAATTCCTTAAGGCCTGACGGTGTGGGGTTTCGGTGGAGATCTCGGAATTTTTCGATCGGCAACCAGATGGGCGTGAAATTCAATTGTTTCGCGATCATCCTGACCATCTCGATGTTCGGGCCACTCATGTCAATCGGTATTTGACGCACGCTGTCGACTTTTAGATACGAGAGTGGTGGCTCGTGCACAACACCGATGTTCAACGGATAGCCGTGCATGTTGCTTGATTCTTTCGGAAACCATTTGTCACTCGGGCTCCAATTCTTCCTAGTGTATTCCCGCTCGAATGGATCGTAACGATGCACAATCGGCTCGGAGAACCAGTCCGGGGACGGAAGCATCAAGTTTCTCTTCATTTCCGGTCGGGTCAATTCTAAGATCGTGAAATAAAGGAGATTCTTCGACCATGCGTAATGCAACAGAGGCTCGAAACTCTCCCGCACTTTTGGTGATATCAGTACCAGCAAAAATGTTGACGACCTCCATTCCGATCTTTTTAATAGAACGTCGATCGAATTTCGCAATGGTAAAACGTTCAAAAGGTCGTTCGACTCTTCGATCATCACGAATAACGTCGCCGCAGTGTCCGGAAACATATTGTCGTCATCGGGCTCCACTCGCAGATCTTTGATCTCGTCGATCCTTGTGGGAGCCCTCTGCATCAGTTCCTCAAATATTTCGTTCAATTCGGAATACGGGAATGTGCAATTTTTACCAGAATTCGTCGTCAACTGTACTCGATGAATCTCCGAACCATGAGTAACCCAACGACCGAGACTCTTTACCCAATCGGTCGACTCGACCGAACCGAAATCAACAATCGAATAAAACAATCCGAAAAATATGCCCGAAATGATCATCGTTCGTGCTTCTATCGACAACGACCTTTTTTGAAATGCCGCGACCGCTCGTTCGAACACAAGACTGTAAGGTTTCGCGACTTTCTAGGTACTCGTGTTAGGTATGATCATCCTTGCGACTTTTATTTGAGCGCATAGTTCGAATCCCCCTCCCTTTTTTAAATTTATCTCTACACCCTACCGTGGATAATTGATGGTTGAGGAGTTTTAGTGTCTCAAATTACACACGTGTAGAACAATTCCGGAGAGTGCTACATGCGTTTCGTTTCCGAGTGGAATAATCGTCCGCAGAAAGTGAGATATATATATTTTTTTTATGACACCGTGTATGGCAAGGAAAGAGTCCAGAGAGCAAACAATATCGATTGACAATATTTTATATACCGCTAACGCAATTTTTTCCGCTCGATAGGAATTTACAGAACTGTACATGCCCTAATGTTACGTATAGTACGTATATAGTGCATAAATAATTCAGCCGTGTACGGTATTGCATATGCCATTGGAAAACACAATGCTGTGTCGCCACGTCCTATATCCGTGCATCGTGATCTCGATTGAGCCAATGATAGAAGGCAGTGTACGTCACCGACGTAAGAACTGCACAGAGATAACTGCCGAGTTTCCGAAGTTATGCTAATTTATAATCAAATCACATCCCCTGCAACTTCTTCTTGCCACGTTTCTGCTTCGATTGAGCTAAGTTACACGCGGATCGGTAGCATAGTGTTGGAGAAATCGCAAATTGCGTTTTCGAAGTGTCTACGTTCATGAACTCCGTATGAAGCTGCGCACTCGGCTCCGCGCAGTGCAGCGCCTCTCTGCCCTTACTTTGCAGTATGGAGTGGGGGCATAGAGACCATGTATAAGGAGACTAAACCAGAAAGGAAGTCATTGAACAAGGTTATTCGCCATAGTCAGCTTCCTAAAAGCGTAGAGTGCTTAAAACTTAATCACATTCAATGCCGGCGCTATATTTTGGTAACGGAGGCATATATTGTTTTCGTACATGACGATATGATGGTTTTAAGCTTGAATGGACAGAAATAACGATCTTTTTGGTTAAGAAATCCATGGAAAGTATTTTTTCCTAGGAATGTGCTACCGTTTAAAAAATCGGGGATGCCTTTTGAAATCAATTGAAAGAAAACCACTTTTACTATCTATATTATTTTAGGTACATTATTGGTACACAGGTGACGCAATGGTGTGTGATATTTGACGAAGCGCGCCAGAACAGTTACGCAGCGTTGGCGCTTCTCACATGAGCCAGGGATGTGACGCTTTTTCCTTGACCAGGATTATTTTCCAGGTGGCTAAAAGTTGCGCCAGCTTGACGAGCACAATTTTTGTTTCAATGGACTGTCGAAGGTCCACTGGACCAATTGTCCGATCGGGATGCCTCTGATTTACGCGAAGCCTTATTTTCACTTGAAATGGTGCCCTCCGTGGATGTTGGATCGCCATCGAATCTTTGTTACATGCTGCTGATTATAAACAGAACCTGTGCTCAAAAACCTTTCGCGACTAATAATATTTTTTATTCAACAATTGCGCGCGCCTAGTAATCTATGGGATCCTTCCTTGAAGTCCGGGTTAGCGGGAATTTTTTTTCTTGTGTCCAGGCTTTTTCAGACACGTGCATTTGTAGAGGAAGGATGTTGGGAAATGGGTGCCGTAACGATTGTAAGAGAAAGGCAGATTGGCGATGAGTGACAATGCTGGGAATCGCCGCGAAACTTTCGTAACAAACGCTCTACTTCCGGTTACCGGATTTCGTGATCCGGTGAACTACTATCTCTCCGAGGAACACGAGCAAGGAAAGGCTGTATCCGATAACGAGAATCATCGCAAGCTCGTACAGCAATTCCTTTGTTTTACGACCACCGACGATCGTTGACATGTCCTCGGAATCTTCGTTGTTTACGCTTGTCCCGAATTCCTCATCGTTTCCATGATCAAACCACTTTGACGGCAGACCTGTAACTTGAGTACGAACTATAACCTTCGATATGTGGTCTCGATAGGGCGAACCTTTGCCTAGAAGAAAGGCGTGGCTGTCAGTCCAGAAGCAGCAGGATTCGACTATTCTAATCTTGTTCTTGTATTTCTTCTTATTGGTCTGAATGATTCCCTTCACCATTCGCATCTTCATCAGGCAAGTCACGTTCTTGTGCATTGAAGCTTGGTGGAGACAATTGTTCATATTCGGTACGGCACGAGTTTTCCTCTTGATACTTCTGAGCGCATCCGTGTTGGCGTGATCGAACGTTTTGTTGTAGAGGTAACTACTGATGACAGGCTGAAGGCCCGAACGGTCCAGATCCTCGAACGAATTGATCTCCTGTGTCGTCACAGTGCCGAAGCTGATCTTGGTAAGAGCCGAATAAATGTTGGACGAGTAGATGGCCGATATGACTAGAAGACAGGCCAGCATAACGCGCTCGACGTTTCTCGTGGGTACCCGGGCCATACCAATGCCGAACAAAACTCCCATTACGTTAATCGGTTGCCAGGTACGACGATGACATGTGAATAGGCTCCGTAATATCCAGAATATCAATGTGATCCCGAAACACATCGCGTGTACTCCAAAGAGATCCCACACGGCTGGCATTTTGTAGCTCGGTAGGATTGGCACTACCGCGCACAAACTGTCCAGCATCACAGTCGATGAACGCGAGTTTCGATACTTCCGGATGGTAGTGTAATGGGATGACATATCCGCGAGCAAATCGATCTTACCGGAGTTCATTAATTTGTGAAGACCGGACACCGTGGGGTCTTCCTGGAGCGATCGAAATTTCTCTATCGGTATCCAGTTCGGCGTGAAATTTAAATTTTCCACGATCGCCTTGGCTATTTCGATATTGAAGCCGCTCATGCGAATTGGTATTTGACGCACGCTGTCGACCTCCACGTACGAGATAGGTGGTTCGTGCACAACTCCGATGTTCAAGGGATAGCCGTGCATGTTACCTGATTTTTTCGGAAACCATTCGTCACTCGGGCTCCAATTCTTCCTCGTGTATTCCCGCTTGAATGGATCGTAATGATGCACAACCGGCTCGGAGAACCAGTCGACGGGCGGGCACGTCAACTTTCTCTTCATTTCCGGTCGGGTCAGTTCTATAATCGTGAGATGAAGCAGATTTTTCGACCATGCGTAATGCAACAAAGGCTCAAAACTATCTCGCACTTTTGGTGATATCAGTACGAGCAAAAATCTTGATGTCCCCCATTCGGATATTTTCGTTAGAACATCGATCGAATTTCTTGATGGCAAAGCGTTCAAAAGATCGTTCGACTCTTCGATCATTACGAATAACGTCGCCGCGGTGGCTGGCATCATATTGTCGTCATCGGGCGCTACTCGCAGATCTTCTATCTCGTCGATCCTCGTGGGAACCGTCTTCGTCAAGTCTACAAATATCTCGTTCAATTCGGCATACGGAGAAGACCGATTTCGACCGAAATTCGTCGTCAACCGTACTCGATAAATTTCCGAAGAATCGGTAACCCAACGACCGAGACTCTTTACCCAATCGGCCGATTGGACCGAACCAAGTTCGACCGTCAGATAAACCAATCCACAAAATATACTCGGAATGATCATCGTTCGTTTTGCAATTGACAACTATGCCGCTCCAACGGAACAACTATCTCGCCCGGATGCAAAACCGACGAGCTTCGCGATTATGCAAGAATGCGAGCATCCTTCAGAATATATTAGAGCGCACTGTTTGGACTCCCCTCCCTTTGGTTATTGATCCTGTATGCACTTCTGTGCATAATTTATGGCTGATGCATTTTAGTGTCTCAAATTACACACTTGTAGGACAATTTCCCGACCACCCCGTGCTATGGTCGATCAATGTACAGCTGTAATGGTAACTTTGTGCACCTGAGTGCAACGTGCATGCCGTGTCCCCTGCAACGATTACCCGAGGAACATCCGAACCCTTTTTACCTAATAAGAAAAAGGTATCGTATGACGAAGGAGCAGGCGAAAAGGCAAACAGTATCGACCAGCAAAATTTTATGGGACAACGCAATTTTTTTGCATTTGACACAAATGTACAGGTCAGTACATTGGTATACTCTCAATACTAAACGTATTTCAACAGAGAGGAAGGTGTTCCTTTTCTTTCGTCCAAAATGAGTCGATACTATGTGTTGTGAAACGTTGTCGTGCCTTAAAATCGATTCAGGTCCGATTCAATTCAAATTCGAGACAGAGCATAATTTACAACATTTTCTATTGTAGGACCGGATAATTTTTGAATATTTTCATCCATTTGTTAATAACAAATTGTTAAGGTTTTTCTTCTTGGAACTTTTTTCTGCGGTGTCATTTTTGTCATTTAAAAATGTTCACAAAAAGTATACAATTAGACGAAAATTTTATTATTATGCTAAAAGAACATTTTTTTATTTTTCATTTCATATGACCCGAGTTCCTACCATCAGCTTCACCGATTGGCGATACAGAAACGGAAGTACTTTGTTTAAATAATAATCACTTGATTGTTCAACGCTATTTTCCAATAGAAGAATAATAATTGTGTGTGAAGTCCCGATCTCGTTATCTCAATATTCCAATTAAATAAAAAATATTGAAAGCGACCGGTTTTTCCAGCCCCAATCTTATGCGGAGCCGTTAATGAGATTAGGAAAAGCTACCAGTAAAACGTTTCCCAATCATATCGTCATTTGGGAATACTGTGAAAAAATAAAAATCCCGCTCTTGTTTCGGCCGCGATACGGATCAAGTGCTACACGTCGAAAAACGAGAGCCAAATGTTCATTTATATAACCCTGTGAGCGACGATCTCGACAGGGAAGGTGAAGGTCGCGCGTATGTGACCGAAAACAGGGACCGCCAAAAATTGTTTGCGAAGAGTCTTCATCGTGAGTTCTCTATTGCGAAGAAATTCATACTCGGTTACGCGGGAAAGCCGCAGCGAGTTTCTCCCATCTGTTATTTTATTGTGAAGGTTTTATTAGGAACACGACAGTCCTCACTGACAAGGAAACCGTTTCTGGTGCCCCCCTCCGATTTCGTTCATTTTTGGACATGTTTATTCTTCATCGATATCTAAGAGACACGTATTTTTTTATTGGCCGAAAAACAGGTTTAAGGAGTGAAACTCACCCTCAAAGTTGGGCACCCACCGAGCAGTGTAGCCAGTTTAGGAGATTTCCTCCTAGATTTAGGGGTATCTTACCTTAGGAGAGAAATAGGGGGGAATATGTGTAGGAGGTTTTTTAGGAGAATTCTGAAGCGTGAGGGTATTTATAGGGGATTATAAATTTCCGAGGTTTTTTTTTCAAAACAAGTTTAAAAAACCAACCACAAGTGCACCAATATACCATATCAATTCAAACCCAACCGATACGAGCTGCGAAACAAAATGTCGGTCGCAATGGTCGAGGCTCACGCTCAGTATGTTGAAGCGTTTCAGCTCTGAGAATATTTATTATAATATAAATTACAGTGATGTTCGAACCCTCGATATATTTCCTGACAATTAGGGCCGAAATGTAACTATTCATGCATCAGTGAATTCTTTATTGCAATAAGAATCAAACCGATGGGGAATTCACTCTGTGCTCATTCTGTTCGTTATCGTTTTCGCTTTGAAATGCCGCTTCGTCCATTGTCCTGCGGGTATTTTTCGATTTTTGGCAGAATTTCAAAGAGGGACCATCGATTTTAGCAAATTTTTCCACACTTTTTCAAACAAAAATTGAGGGTTCCGGGGGAATTAATAGTGAATTTGTATTCAGGGAGCAAAAATACGTAAAATGGACTTGGAATGGACCGTCGTCAATAAGTATAAGTTACACTATAGAATAGTTCAAAGTATATATTCGGCTAATAAGTAAAAAATTGTAATAATAAACAAATATATAGACAAATATAGAAGCGAGATTCTTGTAATATGCTAATTCAAAAAAAAAATCCCCCTCCAAGGCTCGAAGACAGATTATCATACTACGATAAATGTTGTTACCGACCGTACGTTTCAACTAACTACAACAATTATTTCCATAAAAAGAAGTATTCATCCTCATTTATAATTCGCACAGATCGCAGTAAGCAAATTTAAAAACAAAATACTCAATGCAGAAGTAGGAAATTCATTTCAAATAACAGTTATTTGACGACATTTGACCGATCACGAAAATGACCCTGCAATTACAGCACTGTTCAGGCCAGTAGCTCGGTCGGGGTTATGTAGGAGATTTTTAGGGGGAACCAGCGATGGTCTAGGGGGAAGCCGCCAAAAGCATCTGGCAACATTGCCACCGAGTGACTTTTGCAGTTTCGCATAGTTCAATCAAGATATTCGAATGAAACCAATTCGAGAACAATGCCTATGGCAAATAATGAAAAATGCGCCTTTTCCAGTTTCGAGGGGTGAATTGGGGCGAATTTGTAGTGATTGAAATTTAAAAAATTCGTGTGACTCGAAAAGTTTTCTTTTCATCTCGATGAAACGAAAACTTCGAAAGAGCTATAGAAAGTAGGACATACAGGTTTTTGTGTTTTTCGAAAAAAAAACCTTTCAGTGGTGACTACTCCTGTATAATACCGTTTACTGTGTCTTAGTAAATTAATCTTGTAAAATTGAATAAATGAGTACTCAACAATTATAAAAACCATTACAACCAAACTGTGTATTCGAGAAAACTCGTACCCAAATGTTCACATTTTACTGATTGTCCCCAAATATTTATTAGTTTATTTATTCCGGATTGCCAAAGTGTAAATTTTAGCGGCCAACGAAGTGAGCTTAGAGCTGCAATGCCAGGATAAGGAAAGGCTGCAGACGAGCGAGGCAGCATATGGTTTCGACATAATTGAGGCCTTTAGGATCAACGACGAATCGCGGGATTCGAGAACGAGAAGAATGAAAGTCGCAGTACTGTCGACCGGCCATAAAATGTCGTTCGCCTGGTCGGTCCACCTGTTCGTTGGATCCGCCTCCAGGTCCTCGTCCCAGTCTATCCTCCAGGTGGGCATACGTTGAACCAACTTGACGATCAATTCTTGGATCAATGAGCCGCCGAGGGTCTCATTCGCGTCGAGCCTCGTGATCAGCCTCAGTTCCGATGAATCCAAATCCTTGATGATGTATCTAGTCACATCGTCCACCCAGTCGGTGGAACGAACGAAAGCTTGGAGTAGCACACAGAGATACAGGAATGCACGAAACGCGGAGCAACTCATTTTTCTCGCAGCGATCTCGAGAAATGTTTGCTTTGTCGCCTCGGGGAGTGCAGCAACAAAAAAGAGTTTGGCGAATTAGCCGTCGCCTAACGGGCAATAATGGCCCACTTCCGGTCTCGTGTGCGCACGGGCCATTTGCTTCCTGCTTGTTCGAAATCACGCGACACTTTTATCGACACTTGGTCGAACGATGTATTTATCGGCTTTCTTCTTTTGACACGTACTCTCATCAGCGGACACGCGTTCGTTTATCTTCGGATCTCTTTCTGTCGCTCCCTCGCTCTTTTTCTCAAAATTTAATACCGAGCGCAGATATGAATCGAAACCCGTGAAGCGGCCAAAAATTCATCAATTGTGCTCATTCCTGTTATTCTCAATGGTATCCTTTCTGCTATTTTTTTACACATTTTATTTAACGTCACAATTAAGTACCTATCCAGTAGGCTAAGCGCAAGTTTGCTTTCATGCGCGGTCCGAAGAGTACCTGACCGATTCTTTTTATCTCATTTTCCAGCTTTAAGGTATTTCTTCCACGAACCTAGATATTCAACAATTAACTGATTTTCATCTATAATAAAGTAAAAAGACACCGCAATATACTGGTAAAAAAATGTTAACGTTTAACGGAAAACTACAACTCTAAATATCATCTCATTTATACGGCACTTTATGCAAATGACACGCTAACTACATTTCTATTTAATAATTGATACACTAAATAACTCTAAATGCCGGATATAAACAGCTTACGCGTGTAGGGGCCTGCGTATGATCTACGGGCATACGACGCGATATGCACTTGATCCACACGCCTTTTGAACTGAAAAACGCGCACCGTAAACGCGCGTTGTCTGGGCGTAGAAAATACGCCGTGATCGTATTAAAATTCGGCCCTAAGAAATTCGACAGTTTCCGTAACGACAATAAAAACAGGGGGTCACCGAATGTTTAAAGAAAAGATTAATGATAAAGAAAAATGTGACGTACAGAAGAATTTAACAATTGACTGGTATAATAATTGATTGTGACGTATTTTTATTAAACGCAACCGTAACTTGACAATGATTCTGAAGGGCTTCCTTATGTCCCGATAAAATACGGCCCTCCACAAAAGGAATACATTGAGTGTGAATATTAAAAAATTCTAAGTACAGTTTTTCGAAGCATAATGTATAAAAATTTAGTAAAATTAAATGCTATCTAAATGCATTAAAATGTTAAATAGATTAAAATTTTCTAAGTACAGTTTTTTCACAGCATAATTTATTAAAATTTCACAAGTAGAGTTTTTCACAGAATAATGTATTTGAATTTTCTAAATACAGTTCCCATCATAGCGCCAGATATTGAAGTTTTCTAAGTACCGTTTTTTCACAGCATAATTTATTAAAATTTCCTGAGTACGGTTTTTTTACAGCATAATGTATTAAAATTTTCGAACAAATTTTTTTATCACAACATAAAAAATTGATACTTTCTAAGTACAGTTTCGTCAAAGCATAATATATTAACATTTTCTAAAAACAATTTCTATCACAACATACTGTATTCAAATTTTCTAAGTACATTTTTTCACAGCATAATGTATTGAAATTTTCTAAGTACAGTTGTTCACAGCATAATGTATAAAAATTTTCTAAAAACAATCTTTATCACAACATAATATATTAATAATTTCTAAGCGCAGTTTGTTGGAAACGTAATATATATAAACATTTTCTAAAAACAACTTCTATCACAGCATAATGTATTGCAATTTTCTAAAAAAGATTTCTATCACAATGTAATATATGACATTTTTTCCATGTACAGTTTTTTTTCACAGAATAACGTATTTAGAATTTCTAAGTACAGTTTCCATCACAGCGTAAGATATTGAAGTTTCCTGAGAACCGTTTTTTTCACAGCATAATTTAATAGAATTTTATAAGCACCATTTTTTTCCACTGCATAATCTATTCAAATTTTTCAAGTACAGCTTTTTCACAGCATAATTTATTAAAATTTCCTAAGTACGGTTTTTTCGCAGGATAATTTATTAAGATATTCTAAAAACAATTTTCATCACAACATAATATATTAGAACTTTCTAAGTAAAATTTTTTCAAAACATAATATATTAACATTTTCTGAAAACAATTTCTATTACAACATAATGTTTTCAAATGTTGTAAGTAAAATTTGTTCACAGCATAATGTATTGACATATTCTAAAAAAGATTTCTATCACAATGTAATATATGCATTTTCTTCTAAGTAGAGGTGTTTGCAGAATAATGTATTTAAATTTTCTAAGAACTATTCACTTAAGTGAATACCTTGAAAATTCGTGCATTTGTTGAAAATTGAAGCTGTTGCATAGGGGATGAAGGAAGGAACGGCAGATCTATTATGGGCGGTAATATTAAAGATCGCCGCCAGATTGTTGTAGCGATACAGGATCTACTTCCAATTGCGGTACTTCTTGACCCAATAAACGACCATCTCTCCGAGGAACACGAGCAAAGCGACGCTGCACCCAAAAACAACAATGGCCATCAACTCGTACAGTAATTCCTCCTTTTTACGAGCACCTACGATTGTCGACATATCCTCTACTTCTTCGTTGGCTGCGCCCGTCACGGATTCCGCGACGTCCGAATACCACTTGTCTATTAAACCGGTAACCTTTGAACGCACTATAATCTTTCTCATGTAACCGCGATACGGGGAACCTTCGCGCAGAAGAAAGGCGTAGCTATCGGTCCAGAAACAGCAAGAGTCAAGTACCTTGATCTTGTTCGCGTATTTAATCCCATCGGCGCGAATAATTTCGTTCGCCTCTGCTTTGTTCATGAGGCACGTCACGTTCTTGTGCTTCGAAGCTTCACGGAGACAATTGTCCATATTCGGTACGACACGAGTTTTCCTCTTGATACTTATGAGGGCGTCCGTATTAGCGTGATCGAACGTTTTGTTGTAGAAGTAACTACTGATGACAGGCTGAAGGCCCGAACGGTCCAGATCCTCGAACGAATTGAACTCTTGTGGCATTACAGTGCCGAAGCTGATCTTGGTAAGAGCCGAATAAATGTTGGTCGAGTAGATGGCCGATATGGCTAGGAGACAGGCCAACATGACGCGCTCGACGTTCCTCGTTGGTACCCGGGCCATACCGACGCCGAACAAAACTCCCATTACGTTAATGGGTTGCCAGATACGACGATGAAATGTGAATACGCTTCGTAATAGCCTGAATATCAACGTGATCCCGAGACACATCGCGTGTACCTGGAAGAAATTCCACACAGTAGGAAACTTTTGGCTCGGTAATATTGGCACTACCGCGCACAAACTATCCAGCTTCCCGGTCGTCGTACGAAGAATTCTAGTCTTCCAGAAGGTCGTGTGATGGGGTGACAGACTCGCGAGCAAGTCGATCTTACCGGAGCTCATTAGTTCCTTAAGGCCCGACGGTGTGGGGTTTCGGTGGAGATCTCGGAATTTGTCGATCGGCAACCAGTTGGGCGTGAAATTCAATTGTTTCGCGATCATCCTGACCATCTCGATGTTCGGGCCACTCATGTGAATCGGTATTTGACGCACGGTGTCGACTTTTAGGTATGAGAGCGGTGGCTCGTGCACAACACCGATTTTCAACGGATAGCCGTGCATGTTGCTCGATTTTTTCGGAAACCATTTGTCACTCGGGCTCCAATTCTTCCTAGTGTATTCCCGCTTAAATGGATCGTAATGATGCACTATCGGCTCCGAGAACCAGTCCATGGGCGGACGCAGCAAGTTTGTCTTCATTTCGGGTCGCGTCAATTCTATGATCGTGAAATAGAGCATATTCTTCGACCATGCATAACGCAACAACGGCTCGAAAGTCTCCCGCACTTTCGGTGACATCAGTACCAGCAAAAATCCTGATGATCTCCATTCCGATCTTCTTAACAGAACATCGATCGAATCTCGTGATGGTAAAACGTTCAAAAGATCGTTCGACTCTTCGATCATCACGAATAACGTCGCCGCAGTGTCCGGAAACATATTGTCGTCGTCGGGCTCCACTCGCAGATCTTCGATCTCGTCGATCCTCGTGGGGGCCCTCTGCATCAGTTCTACAAATATCTCGTTAAATCCGGAATCCGGGAATGTGCCATTTTTACCGGAATTCGTCGTCAACTGTACTCGATGAACATCCGAAACATGGGTAACCCAATGACCGAGACTCCTTACCCAATTGGTCGACTCGATCGAACCGAGATCAACAATCGAATAAAACAATCCGAGAAATATGCTCGAAACGATCATCGTTCGTGTTTCTATCGACAACGACCTTTTTCAAATGCCGCGACCGCTCGTTCGAACACAAGACTGAAAAGCTTCGCGACTTTGTAGGTACTCGTGCCAAGAATGAGCATCCTTGCGACTTTTATTTGAGCGCATAGTTCGAAACCCCCTTCCTTTTTTAAATATACCTCTACACTCTACCGTGGATAATTGACGGTTGAGGAGTTTTAGTGTCTCACATTACACATGTGTAGAACAATTCCGGAGAGTGCTACATGCGTTTCGTTTCCGAGTGAAATAATCGTCCGCAGAAAGTGAGATCTTTCTTTTTTTTTATGACACAGTGTATGGCAAGAGAGAGATGGCAAACAATATCGATTGACAATATTTTATTTACGGCCAACGCAATTTTTTTCCGCTCGATACGAATTTACAGAACTGCCCGACTGGAAATGTTGTTCCGGCAGGTTTTAAGACACGGTCCGGAATACCGTAGAAGCGCCCGACTGATCTGTGCTGGATATCCACTGGATCAGTGAATCCGGAGAACCTTGTGTAATAAAGACAAACCGATCAGTCCTGAATCAGGCAGACTTGCGAGGACCTTGTTAGGGCGCCGAAGTCCGTGCCTGACAGGCACCGTATGTCTGCTGGACCAGTAGTTCCCAGATACCGATGTGAGAAGGCAGCATTAATCAGGCGACCCGTAACGCGTCCCTAACATGGCTCTGATAAGCTTACCTCTCCAAGGCCTGATCGATTATCCTTCCCCCATCTGTGGTCAGAGTTTGGCTAATCCAGTAGACGTCCGGCGCAGATCCGCCATGTATTTCGAAATGTATGTCTGATCTGCGCCGGATGTCTACCGGATCACCTTATTCAGGGCCATCAGAGTAAACAACTAAATTGCTGCGTGCATAATTTCGGCGAGATTCTAATAAAAGTAATATGGCCCTCATGCGGATGGCGTCATCATCATATTAAGATACAAAGAACGAATGAAAATAAATTTGAAGCTTGTATCTTGGGAATGCAATGCTTTTTTCTCCACTTCTTATTCGTTTATTTTTATCATCATCAAAAGGTAATCAATCAAATCAATTAAATTAAATTTCATTGGCACAAATCAATTTTTTTTACAAAATCATCATCAGAAGCGCTTTTTTTGAAAATTCCGGTCGCTCTAATGAGAATATGTAGAAACGTGTCAGTTATTTTCCAATGCTACGTATGCTTTCCCATTGCTACGTATGCTTTCCCAATGCTACGTATAATACGTATATAGTGCATAAACACCACAGTCGTGTACGGTATTGCATATGCCAGTGGAAAACACAATGCTGTGTCGCCACGTCCTATATGCGTGGATTGTGATCTCGATTGAGCCAACAATAGACGGCAGTGTGCTCCATCGACGTTAGAACTGCACAGAGATAACTGCCGATTTCCCGAAGTTATGCTAATTTACAATCAAATCACATCCCCTGCAACTCCTTGTTGCCACGTTTCTGCGTCGATTGAGCTAAGTTACACGCGGATCGGTAGCATAGTATTGGAGAAATCGCAAATTGCATTTTCGAAGTGTCCACGTCCATGAACTCCGTATGAAGCTTCACACTCGGCTCTGCGCAGCGTAGCGCCTCTCCTCCCATACTTTGCTGTAAGGAGTGGGGGCATGGAGACCATATATAGAGACACTGAACGAGAAAGGAAGTCATTGAACAAGGTTTTTGGCTGTAGTCAGCTTTCAAAAGGGTAGAGTGCTTCAAACTTAATCATATTGATAACTGACGCTATATTTCGGTAACGTATGCATATATTGTTTTCGTACATGGAAATCTGATGCTCTTAAGCTTGATTGGACAGAAAGAACGATCCCTGTGGTAAAGAAAACCATGGAAAGTTGTCCTCCTGGAAGTGTGTTAGCGTTTAGAAAATCGGGGATGTCTATTGGAATCAATTGAAAGAAAACCACTTTTGACATCTATTCTATTTTTGGTACATTATTGGTATACAGAGTGACGCAAAGGTGTGTGACATTTGACGAAATGCGCCAGAACGGTTACGCAACGTTGGCGCTTTTCGTACGAGCCAGAGTTGACGGGATTTCCTTGTCCAGGCGGCTAAAAGTTACGCCAGCTTTGACGAGCACAATTCTTGTTTGAATGGACTCTCGAGCGTCCAAAGGATCGATCAGTATGCCTCTGATTCACGCGAAGCCTTCCCTCCACTTGAAATGGTCCCCTTCTTGAATGTTGGATCGCCACCGAATCTTTGTTACGTGCTGCTGATTACGAACAGAACCTGTGCTCAAAAACCTAAAACTTGCAAACTTTTCGCGACTAATCGTATTTTTTATTCAACAATTGCGCGCGCGCCTAATAATCTTTGGGATCCTTCCTTGAAGTCCGGTTTAGCGGGAATTTTTTTTTTGTATCCCGGCTTTTTCAGACACGTGCATTTGTAGAAGAAGCATGTTGGGAAATGGGCGCCGTAGCGATTGTAAGAGGGAGGCAGATTGGCGATGAGTGACAATGTTGGGAATCGCCGCGAAACTATCGTAACAAACGCTCTACTTCCGGTTACCGGATTTCGTGACCCGATGGACCCCTATCTCCCCGATGAACACGAGCAAGGAAAGGCTGTATCCGAAAACGAGAATCATCGCGAGCTCGTACAGCAATTCCTTTGTTTTGCGACCACCGACGATCGTGGACATGTCCTCGGAATCTTCGTTGCTTGCGCTCGTCCCGAATTGCTCATCGTTTCCATGATCAAACCATTTTGACAGCAGACCTGTAACTTGAGTACGAACTATAACCTCCGCTATGTGGTCTCGATAGGGTGAAGCTTTGCCTAGAAGAAAGGCGTGGCTGTCGGTCCAGAAGCAGCAGGAGTCGACTATTCTGATCTTGTCCTTGTATTTCTTATTATTGGTCTGAATGATTCCCTTCACCATTCGCATCTTCATCAGGCAAGTCACGTTCTTGTGCATTAAAGCTTCATGGAGACAATTGTTCATGTTCGGTACGGTACGAGTTTTCCTCTTGATACTTCTGAGCGCATCCGTATCGGCGTGATCGAACGTTTTGTTGTGGAGGTAACTACTGATGACAGGCTGAAGGGCCGACCGGTCCAGATCCTCGAACGAATTGATCTCTTCTGGCGTTACAGTGCCAAAGCTGATCTTGGTAAGGGCCGAATAAATGTTGGACGAGTAGATGGCCGATATGACTAGGAGACAGGCCAACATGACGCGCTCGACGTTCCTCGTGGGTACCCGGGCCATACCAATGCCGAACAAAACTCCCATTACGTTAATCAGTTGCCAGGTGCGACGATGAAATGTGAATACGCTTCGTAATATCCAGAATATCAATGTGATCCCGAAACACATCGCGTGTACCCCGTAGAGATCCCACACGGCTGGCATTTTGTAGCTCGGTACGATTGCCACTACCGCACACAAACTGTCCAGCATCACAGTCGATGAACGCGAGTTTCGATACTTCCGGATGGTCGTGTAATGGGATGACATATCCGCGAGCAAATCGATCTTACCGGAGCTCATTAATTTGTGAAGACCGGACACCGTGGGGTCTTCCTGGAGCGATCGAAACTTCTCTATCGGTATCCAGTTCGGCGTGAAATTTAAATTTTCCACGATCACCTCGGCCATTTCGATATTTAAGCCGTTCATGCGAATTGGTTGAACTCCAATGTTCAACGGATAGCCGTGCATGTTGCCTGATTTTTTCGGAAACCATTCGTCACTCGGGCTCCAATTCTTCCTCGTGTATTCCCGCTTGAATGGATCGTAATGATGCACAACCGGCTCGGAGAACCAGTCGACGGGCGGGCACGTGAACTTTCTCTTCATTTCCGGTCGGGTCAGTTCTATGATCGTGAGATCAAGCAGATTTTTCGACCATGCGTAATGCAACAAAGGCTCCAAACTCTCTCGCACTTGCGGTGATATCAGTACCAGCAAAAATCGTGATGTCCCCCATCCTGATATTTTGACTAGAAGATCGATCGAATCTCTCGATGGTAAAGCATTCAAAAGATCGTTCGACTCTTCGATCATCACGAATAACGTCGCTGCGGTGGCCGGAAGCATATTGGCGACATCGGACGCTACTCGCAGATCTTCGATCTCGTTGAGCCTCGTGGAAATCGTCTTCGTCAAGTCTACAAATATCTTGTTCAATTCGGGATACGGAGAAGACCGATTTCCACCGAAATTCGTGGTCAACCGTACTCAATAAATATCCGAAACATCGGTAACCCAACGACCGAGACTCTTTGCCCAATCGGCCGCCTCGGCCGAACCAATGTCAACCGCCAGATAAAATAATGCGAGACGTACACCCGGAATGATCATCGAAGAGCTTCGCGATTTCGCAAGAATGCGAGCAAGGTATGACCATCCTTGAGAATTTATTTGAGCGCCCATTTTTGAACTCCCCTCCGTTACGTCATTGATCCCGTATACACCGCCGTACATAATTGATGGTTGAGGAATTTTAGTATCTCAAATTACCCACGTGGAGGACAATTTCCCGATCACCCTATGCTATGGTCGATCGCTGTACAGCTGTAACGACAAATTGTGCATCCGAGTGCAGAGTGCGTGCCATGCCCCCTGCATCAATTAACCTAAGAACAACCGATGTCTTTTTACTTAATTGAAAAACGTATCGTACGACGACGGAGCCGTTGAAAAGGCAAACAGTATCGATCAGCATTGACGTCCTTGACAACGCAATTTTTTTACACTCATCACAAATACACAGGACAGTACATTTGTATACTCCTAAGAAGACGTTGCACAACTATCCGCTACTTCTCATGCGCCCACTGTGACCTCGATGAGTCAGCAATTTGACGCGTGTTACCATAACGCCTGAGCCAGAGAGCTATTGCTGCCGATTTACCGAATATTGTCTCCAAACATATCAACCTGTTCGGACAAATGATACGCATAACCACTTCTTGCCACGATTTCGCGTTGATTGGTCTAAATGGCATGCTGGTCGGCCCCATAATTTCGGATAAATCGCAAATCGCGTTTTCGAAGTGTCCAAGTCCGTAAACTTCGTATGAAGCTGCGCACTTACCTCTGCGCATCACAGCGCTCCTCCGCCCATACTTTACGGCGAAAAGTGGGGGCATGGAGACCATATAAACGAAGACTGAACCAGATAGGAAGTCGTTAAAACACGGATCTGGCTTCCAAAATGAATATACTGCTAAAAACTTCATCACCTTCACAACCGGCGCCATATTTTGGTAACGTATGCATACATTGTTTTCGTGCATGACAATGTGATGCTCCTGAGCTTGATTATACCGAAATAGCAATCACTTCAGTAATTAAATCCATGATAAAGTGGCTCTCTTCACGAGCACACTACAATTTAACGGGAGGTTACACTGACAAAAAAATTCTATTGATATGAACCAATTGCGTCTATTTGATTTTAGTTTATTTGAATTAACTAGATTTTTCGGGGAATCAAATTTTTCCTATTGCATTCCATATTTGAAATTATTAACTTTAAATATATTTATTTATTCCAATCAAAATGTATTCACTATCGCCCAATAACTAAATATTTTATTGAATCCTAATAAATCTGTGATTCGGTTTCATCTGCTCAAAAAAAAATTTAGTTGAATCCACTCAATGGATCTATTTGATTTTTTAAAATTTAAATTAAATAGAATTGTCGTAGAATCAACCATTTTTCTATTTCATTGAATGGTCTGTCTTTATTACAACACACATATCAAAGACGTGTGGGGGTAGAGAGGGTGAAGAGAGAGGAATTATATATACATATATATACACTGAAAAAAAAAATTCGTTCATCCTTCCACAATTCAGTTGGTTTAACAAAATGCGTCTTTAAATACGTTCAACTTGATTTTTGGTTGGCATAAAATACGTTTTGTCAATCTAACTGATAGTTTTAGTGGTGTGAACTGTAGCTTATTTAGCATGTTTGAGCAACTGTTAAAAGAACAAAATTTAGAAACAACAAAATGCATTTTGCACATTGAACGATATTCTTTTCTTAGTGTGTGTGTGTGTGTGTGTGTGTGTGTGTGTGTGTGTGTGTGTGTGTGTGTGTGTGTGTGTGTGTGTGTGTGTGTGTGTGTGTGTGTATATACAGGGTGCGCCAGAGAAACTTACTTATTTGAAAGGTCAATAAAAACAAAAGTACTTCAATTATTGTTTAAAATTTTTTTTTTTTTGAGAATACAATATCCCAATTTTTTTTCATGCAGTCTTGAAAATGACATCGGATAAATGGCGACCCCCATTGCGCATACACTGATGAAGTCGATTTTTGAAATTCGTATCCACTCTTTGCAGCATATCAATCGGTATGTTGGCAATGGCGTCGCGAATGTTGTTCTTGAGGTGTGCTATGGTCCGTGGTCGATCGACATAAACCAGAGATTTCAAATAACCCCATAAAAAGAAATCGCATGGAGTCAAATCTGGAGAGCGTGCCGGCCATTGGAGATCGCCTCTGAGAGAGATGAGGCGGTCGGGGAAATGTTGTCGCAACAAATTCATTGAGTCTCGTGCTGTGTGTGCTGTGGCTCCATCTTGCTAGGGATGAAATTGAAGGTCTTCATGGAAAATTCGTCGAACAGTGGTGTCAGAAATTCCCATAGCAGCTGCGTGTTTGCGAGCCGAACGCCGGGGAGAACGCACAACTGACTGCCTCACTCTTTCGACATTTTCCGAAGTTCTGATGGTCCGTTGAAGTCCATTTCTGGGTTTAGCGACACTTCCACACTCCCGAAATGAGTTAACCCACGGCAGAATCGAATTACGGCCAGGAACGAGTCTGTGAGGGTAATTTCAAAGCGAGCGCGGAAGGCACGTTGCGTAGCAACAAGTAAGCGACCGTTAGAAAAGAAGCTCTCGACTGCGAAGGCCCGCTGCTCTCTAGACCAGAGCATGATGGCAACTGACTGGAGGGAGAAACAAACTTGGGAACTTCCCCCTCCAGATGCGCCCCCTCTCGCCCCTCTACCCGCCCAACTCACCGCGCGGGAATTTTTTCAAATAAGTAAGTTTCTCTGGCGCACCCTGTATATATATATATATATATATATATAACCTCATATGACCTTTCGGATGACCTTCTTAGTTTTGCTAAATGCAAACCCCCCGGTACAACTTTGACACAGAATTGGTGAATATACCCGTATATAGGTCATGTTAGATAAATGTATAGCATGTTATTCGATAAAACTCTCTAATTATCACAATGATATTAACTAGTTGATACAGTTTATGTGATACAGCAAATAATTATAGGAATTCATTTGGTCTCTTAGCCATATCTAAGTGATACAAGCCATACTAAGATGATACAAGCACTCGGTAGCATATGGGCAGCGTACGTAGCTATGAGTAGGTAGGTTCTAGGTTTAATTCCCATATAGGTGAAATATTTTCTTCGATAGAAATCATTTCAAAAGGCCAGGGAATGACGAGTTACGATACAAAATCGTTGTCGTTAAATTCTCAATTAAGCATTTCATTTTATTTTGGATTTATGGAATATTTCATATAAATAGTACACTTCGATTTACAGTGTACATCGTAAGCAAATAAAGATTTAGTTGAATCGAATCTTTGACTATTCAATTTGAATATATTCAATATTTAAAAAGAATAGCCAAAATAAATAAAAAAATATCTTTGCACCAAATAAGATCGTTGTAGGCCGTGAGCCAAAACAAAAACCTATTTCATTAAAATAGATCCTAATGAAATTAAATCCTTTTTTGGCAGTGTACCGTCGAGAGGCGTGAAAAATATATCCATGAAATTTGCAAATTGTTTTTTTCTTCATATGAAATAAATACTCTTGAAAATGGGTTGTAACGTATTTTATTTTTCGATCAACGGAGAGTAAATTCTGATTTTTTAAAAATCCTATATGTTGGCTCCAGCTGCCGTCAAATAAAGCTATGCACGGCGTGTCTTTGTCTGCGCGGGGGGCTCCACAGCCTTACCAGTTCATTTGAATAAAAAACGAGTTAACAATGATTAAACTAGACTAAATTTGTGAAGCCTTATCGTTTTTTCTTTTCTGAAAAACCCCTGGTTAACAAAATGGCAGCCGTTTGAAAAAGAAACCCAATTGTTTTTCGGTTTTTTTTTGTTTCAACGGAAGATAAAAATATTTGTGAATCAACTTCTGACAAAAATCGCTTCCTGATGGCCCCGCAAATTGAATTTCCTTTTAATTGCGCAGAGGTTCATGTGATTCGCTTCATCCGTTGAAGCTGTAGAGCGACTCGCGTGCTGAAAAATGCTGTTTCCAGAAAAACGAATTTCAGATTTACCATTTAAAAAAACTGTATTTAATGGTTGTTTTTGACAACCCAAGCAAACAAACCCACGTGTTCTAAAGACTTTAAGGGTGCAAATTATGTTTCAAACATCAAATTTTTCATCGTCATGAACGGTAGCCTGTCCTTAAACAATGGAGGATGTATTTTGGAATTAATTGTAAGAAAACCACCCTTGCGACCTATCATATGTTTGGCACATCATTGGTATACAGAGAGACACAAATGTGTGTAATTTGTGAAATAGTGCGCCGGAACAATTCCTCGAAGTTGCCATTTGTGTCCGAACCAGAGAGGCGACGCGATTACTTTGTCCAGATTCATGCTCCAGATGGATAAAAGTTGCGCCAGCTTGATAATCACAATTCTAGTCCCAATGGACGCTGGAGGAACCAATTGATCGATCGGTATTGCTCTGATTCACGCTCCTACCTTTCCTTCCCTTGAGATAGTACGATGGCCTACTTGATTGTTGGATCGCCACTGAATCTCTGTTACAAGCCGCTGATTATGAAGCCAACTCGCGCTCAAAAACCTCAAGCGAGCTTAACGGCTATCTAGGTTAAGTAAATCCATCCAAAGTTAGCAGATGTAAGGTGATTTTTCATCGGAAAGGCGTGATGCCTTTTCAGTTTTATTCGGTACACCCCAAGCCCAAGACTCGCCCAGCCTTCACAGTAAGATTTTTCGACGAAAATGTATTGAAGCTATGAAGCTGAACCAACGAGGTTCGAGAATAATTTTTACATCGGAGTCGGCTGTGATTTATAATAGCATTTATTCAGACCTTGCAAGTGTAGTTATTGTAGCCATTACAAATGAGTTTTGGTGACAATTAGAACAGTGGTTTGTTTTATTTAACAAAGTGGTAGCTGTCGTTTTTGGCGGTGCTAAAAATATCCGAAATGTCCGGACATTGGCGCGAAATACACAATGATGCACGAAACGGACGACTATATAAAAACAAAGAAATAGCATGAGCGCTGGATGTTTAAAAGAGATTAAATATATTTTTCATAAGCAACCGACACTGTTGAATGGCCAAGGGGTTTGTCAGCTAATGGGCCTGAGCGGGCAAGATGGAGGCGGGAGGGTAAGGGAAATATGAATTTTAGACATTTTAAACCCCAATATACATGCTTTCGAATCTCATATATATATATATATATATATATATATATATATATATATATATATATATATATATATATATATATATATATATATATATATAGATAGATAGATAGATAGATATATACAGGGTGTTCCCCTTATCTCTGCCACCCGAAATAACTTGGTAATTATCGACGACACAAAAAATGTTCCCGACAAAAGTTGTACGATGTGGAGCCATCAAATGCGACTAAATTTTTTTATTTCGTTGGTGGCGCTGACGGACGGTGAAGGTCACGTCCACTTTTTTAAAAATGGAATGGTACTTCAAGCCGGATAAAAAACATTTAGGGGGTCAAAGTCGTTCAAGGTCACTCAAGGTCACCTATTGAAATGAAATACAAATCTAAATATCTCGGATCACTGCCAAATATTTGGTAGTGATCCGAGATATTTACATTTGTATCATCGATACTGACCTTGAGTGACCTTGCGCGACTTTGACCACCAATGTTTTTTATGCGGCTCGGGGTGCTCCCCAAGATGGTTGAAAAAAATGTACCATTCCATTTTGACAAGTGGAGGTGACCTTCATTGTGGGTCAGCGCCTCCGCCGAAAAAAAAAAAAATTGGTTGCATTTGATGGCCCCCTTCTCACCGTACAACTTTTGTCTGGAACATTTTTTTGTGACATCGATAATTACCGAGTTATTTCGGGTGGCAGATATAAGAGGGACCCTGTATGTATGTATGTGTGTGTATATATATATATATATATATATATATATAAGTTATTGAAAAATGTTATTTTATGCGATAAAACAATAAAATCAAATAAAAATCTGAAATAAAAAACCTCTTTTTTGGACAAAAATATGCCCAAAAACATTCGACAACTCAATCCGAGGGGATCAGGCCGATGACCATATATATATTTGTGGGGCATTCTAGGTCAACTCACGTGGTCATCGGCCTGATCCCCTCGGATTCAGTTGTCGAATGTTTTCGGGCATATTTTTGTCCAAAAAAGAGGTTATTTTATTTCAGATTTTTATCACTGGTTTTATCCCATAAAATAACTTTTTTCCATAACTTTTGAGTAAACATCAATTTCGACCAGGTTCAAAATTCTGAATTTTTTAAAATAAAATCTGGAACTAAAAACAAGTATTTTCATCGAAGTTTAAGAGTGGGCCGAGAATCTTTTTTTTTTAAATAAAAGCAAAAAACAATTCCAATTTTTGAAAATTAAATACCTCGATGCTGCTTCCCTGTAGAAAAGAAAAAAACAAAAATAAATGATATCCTGGTAAAAAAATGTTTCCCTGTATTTTGAGAGTAAAACACTAAAAATTCGCCCAATAATCGAATAACGTTGAAAAAGCATTAGTTCTTCAAGAGACAAGCGATTATTTCCCAAACTTTTCGAGGCTAATGATATTTTTTATTCAACAATTGCGCGCGTGCCCAATAATCTATGGAATTCTACTTCAAAGCGTGGTTCAGCAAGCATTTTTTTTTTTTATCTAAGTCTTTTCAGATACGTGCATTTGTTGAGGAAGGATATTGGGTAATGTGCGCCGTAGCGATTGTAAGAGGAAGGCAAATCGGCGATGAGTGACAATTTTCCGGATCGCCTCGAAACTATCGTAACGAACGTTCTACTTCCGGTTACCGGGTTTCGTGACCCGATGGACTAGTATTTTCCCGAGCAAGGAAAAGCTATATCTGAAAACGAGGATCACCGCGAGCTCGTACAGCAATTCCTTTGATTTACGACCACCGACGATCGTGGACATGTCCTCGGAGTCTTCGTTGTTTACGCTCGTCACGAGTTCGTCGTCGCTAGTATCAGCAAACCACTTTTCCATCAGACCGGTATCTTGAGAACGATGTACAACCTTTGTGATACAATTCTATGTCAATTCTATGATCGTGAAATAAAGCAGATTTTTCGACCATTCGTAAAGCAACAGAGGCTCGAAACTCTCCCGCACTTTCGGTGATATCAGTACGAGCAAAAATCTTGATGTCCCCCATTCGGATATTTGCCATATCTATAACATCCCATTCTAGAACATCGATCGAATTTCGATTTTGCAGGAGTGTGATCAGGGTATGGGACTCCTTGAAAATATATTTCAACGCACCGTTTGGACTCCCCTCCCTCTGGTTATTAATCCTGTATGCACTGCCGTGCACATTTTACCTCTGAGGCATTTTAGTGCCTCAAATTACACACTTGTAGGACAATTTTCCGACCAGCCCGTGCCATGATCGATCAATGTACACCTGTAATTATAACTTTGTGCATTTGAGTGCAGCGTGGCTGCCATGTCCCCTGCAACGACTACTCGAGGTACATCCGATCCCTTTTTACTTGATTAAAAAAAAACGTATAGTTGACGAAGGAGTCGGCTAAAAGGCAAACAGTATCGACCAGCAATATTTTATTTGACACGACATTTTTTTTTGCACTCGACACGTACAGGGCAGTACATTTGTATACTCTTAACACGATGGTACTCCTCGTGCGTCTACTGTGACCTCGATTAGCCAGCAATATAACGCGCGTTACAATGATGACAAAGCCAGAGGGCGACTGCTGCGCATAATCCAATATTTTCTCCAAAGATATCAACGTTTTCAGACAAATGATACGCCCAACCGCTTCTTGCCACGATTTCGCGTCGATTGAGTCAAATCACATGCCGATCGGTCACATAGAATCGGAGAAATCGCGCATCGCATTTTCGAAGTGACCGGGTCCATGAACTCCGTACGAAGCTGCGCACTCGGCTCTGCGCAGCGCAGCGCCCCTCCGCCCGTGCTTTGCGACGAGAAGTGGGGGCATGAGAACCATATAAAAGGCGACTGAATGTGGAAGGAAGTCATTTGTTCCTAACAGGGTTTTTTTTGCAAATTTTACCTAAATATAAAATAAATAAATGAAACCTCGGTAAGAATAGAAAAAAAAGAAGACGACTGATAACGTACCAATTGGCTAGTAAATATGTTTATATAGGAATAGTCGGTAAGAAGAAAAAATGTAAGCAGAAATGCACAAAACAAAGCAAAATAAAGAAACTTTAAAAACTAAAAAAGGAAGTCATTGGGACAAAGGTATCTGCCATAACCTGCTTCCTAAGGGAATGGAACGCTAATAACTTCATCACCTTCATGGCCACTTCGCGGCAGCCAAGCGAATTATAGTAGAAGAATATCTCTGCCTCATCCAGTTACATAATTTCAACCAATAAGGGGACATTGCTGTTACAGAGCGCGCTGCAAATAAAATCGTGCCTTTAGCATTGTCTTTGGCTGCATTTTGTCCAATCTCACACAAGCCCACAAGTGGAGACACCTAATGATGTCGAAGTTCTCCACTTTGAGGCTCCGGTGTATATCCGCGAATGGCATATGCAAATGTTGTATTGTAGAACAGCTATAATCACATAAAAGAGGACGGTATTTCCAGTACAGTTAGGAAGTACGCGACCTTCGTGTGTCCTTTTGAGGCCTTCGACCACTCTAGAGGTCGAGAAAATAGGCTTTTTGGGGTTTTTTTTTCAGAAAAACTACAAAATAAATCGAGATTACAAAAAAGGGTGTTTATCATACATATAAGTGACTGTATACAATAATTTTTTTGTAGCGATTAATTTAAAAATGGCGGTTGTGCAGCGTTTATCTCAAAACTGCATTTTGCAAGATGGCCGGAAACATAACTCAGACAATTTTCAACCGATTCACTTGAAATGTTGAATATATCTTGAAAAATACATTGTCTATGGAAATGTAGGATTTTTTTTTATATTGCATACTTTGTTTGTTATTAACGATTTTTTAGGCAAATTTATGGAAAGTGAAAAACTTGCCTTAAAAATCGTCAGATAATTGTTAATAACAAATGAACTATGCAATATAAAAAAAAATCCTACGTACTTTCATAGACAATGTATTTTTCAAGATATATTCAACATTTCAAGTGAATCGGTTGAAAATTGTCTGAGTTATGTTTGCGGCCAACTTAAAAAATGCAGTTTTGAGATAAACGCTGCACAGCCGCCATTTTTAAATTAATCGCTTCAAAAAAATTATTGTATATAGCCTCTGATATGTATGATAACCCAAATAGGGTTTTACAATCGGCACAGTAATGGTCCACGACTGGTTGCCAGAGAACAAACGATGGCGCGGTAATGGCTATGTAAACGGGCCAGATCCGCACCATGTATGGTTGGTAATGGTAAACCATGAATGGCTGCTAAGACTTGGCCAACTATCATACGCCCATATTGGCCCAGCAACGGCTGCCGGATCTTCTGCCGGAAATGAAAAACAAAAAATTGACAAATTATGAATGTAAAAATTCTAGTAATATCTTTTTTGTTTTCTTATGCTTTACTTATGTCCATGTACATAGAATAATTGCATTAAAAACGCTTTCTGCATTGTTCAAGTTTTTACCTTTTCATCGGGATCGAACTTGCGCCTTTCGTTGTAGTGTCGAGCGCCCTACCCACTTAGCCATTCTAACACTTACAGAATCCATCGTTTGTTCGTTCCTTACTTTTATGCCGATAATTTTATTCGTGACATTAAAGTTGACCGACAATTTTTTTGGTCCATTTAGGCTGTAAAAATAACTCGCTCGTTTTGGGTGAAGTTCCGAAAAGCATACACCTCTGATCGAGCTGAAATTTTGCACCGAACTTCCTCTCATTATCCTAAGAGAAACCGTTAAGGGATTTTTGACGACTAGCAATAGTTTTCGATATATCGCATTGTAAAGCTTATTATTTCACGCCATACGAGTATATCTATATATCTGATAGATACCCCCCACTCCTCCGGCCGCGCTGCTTCCTGGCAAACAGTGCTCGCCCGTATGTGCATATCACTTGCCACGTGGGATGGGTTTGTTTGGATTTATTTAATATAGTAGAAGCGCAGTACAATAAATAACTTTCAATATACGATATATCGAAAACTATTGCTAGTCGCCAATATCCTTTTAAGGGTTCTCTAAAAATATTGAAAAGAAGGTCGGTGCAAAATTTCAGCTTCATCAGTGGGATATGCTTTTCGAAACCTTAACCCTTGTTTTTACGTGTTACAGTTTAGCGACCTGCATTTGCAAAACGCCCAAAAACAAACCATCAATGGCTGGAATAGATCTGGCAAGCCGTTCATCCGCCTACGATACCCCAATGCTGATCGCCATATCATCGGTGCGATGGTATTGACCCACCAATGGCTGGCATAGACCTGGCAAGTCGTTCATCCGCCTACGATACCCCAATGCTGATCGCCATATTATCGGTGCGATAGTATTGGCCCACGAATGGCTGGCATAGATCTGGCAAACCGTTCATCCGCCTACAGTACCCCAATGCTGGTCGACGAATTATTGGCCGATTATCAGCAAACCGTTTAATGGCTGAATGCTGGCATTTTTGTTACGACAGGCGACCCTATATGGGAAACACCCTTTTTTGTAATCTCGATTTATTTTGTAGTTTTTCTGAAAAAAAAATCCCCAAAAAGCCTATTTTTTCGGCCTCTAGAGTGACCTAACCCCGTAAGGGCAACTTCCTGCTGCTTTCGCGGTGCACTTTCGCACGGTGTGACATCAAAAATGCTTCGATTATATTTTATTTACTAATTAAATCACACGGATGCTATTTTGACCCTCTCGTCGCGCTCGAACGGCGCTCTGTCTCCGTCTCAGTACAAGGGCCCAGGAGATTCTTCGTGGAAATGTATGAGTTAAAAGTGCGAGGATTCTATTCGCCAGCGACGGAGCGGCCCGATCGGCTCATCAGGACTAAAAATATTGCGAGAAGCGATACGCCGATCGCATTCCAAGCCCTGTTGGCTGCGACCCCGCTTCCGACGGAACAAAAATTCGGATCGCACTCGGAAATTACACTTCCGAGCTTGTTTTTGAGATATTCCCAATCGCACAAACCGACTTGGCATCCCTCGAAGAACAACGGCTTCTCCTGAAGATAGAACATCACTTTGTTCGGCCCGTCGGAGTTTTTGCATCTGCAAAGAATTTTGGAGCAGCTGTACGAAAGTGTTCGAAAAAAAGATCTCAAAAACAACTAAACCGATCTGCTTTAGATTTCACAAAAAAAATTTGTATGTCAAAAGGCAGCCCTTAATCGAAGGATTTTTTTTTCAATGCATCCTTTTTTTATATCGAGGAACATAGAGTGTTTTTTTTCACAGAAAATTTCGACGATCACCTTCGATCGGTGACCATTTTTTCAAAAATCATTATTTTATCGAATCCTTCGATTAAAGACTAGATAATACGGTACAAAAACTGAATTCATTTGGTTTTTTTTATTTCAGATGATTTGTTCCCGAGCAGGAGTGGTCACCGTGAAGGACCTTTTTTGCACAGCGGTCTGTGCAATTTACTGTATCACCGTCGTTTATAAATATTTCCCAATAAAAAAATTGTCAAAGATAATTGAAATGATACCCTTTACTATAGAAAAAAGTTAAAAAACTGCACCCATTTCTCAAAAAAAATTCACGAAAACACCTCTTTTTTCCGGCCGCGTACTAGGTGTAAACCGTTAAAGGTCGTTGACGATCTCAATTTTAAAAAGTCGATCTTTATTTTTTGATGGTTAGGTAAAAATGACGACTTTTTTCATAGATTTTGTATGCTCGAGTTTCAATACGTCACCGTTGGTTAAAAAAATCATTTTCATAGTCGACGATCGTCAACGACTCGTATTTATTGTTAACTTGAATAACCCGTTTGGTTTTTATATTTCAAATAGGCCGTTTAAGCTGGCGAGTGTCCACCGCCAAACGTCGCCAAAAAATTTCATCATCCGTCGGCGGACATGTGTTTGTTGTTTTTCTGTATTTATTGGTGTCTTTTTAAGGGGTGAGATGCAGTCAGAGTTTTCATAAAATCGATTTTTTTATTACATTTTCTTGAAGTATGATGTTTCGGAAATATTCCCTGAAAATTTCAAGTCAATCCGATCGATAGTTTCCGGGATATCCCACAATTAGTGAAGGGGTGTCGGGTCCCCATGGCAGGTAGAGGATTCTCAACGTATAGACGTGGCTGACAAACGCGCGAACGATAATACTCGGGAAGGCAGAATGCTTCGAAGACAACAACAAATTGTTATTTTGGAAGCTTCCACATCGGCAAAAGCCCTATTGTATGGGCCAGGATTTGATGATTCGATGTAAGTAATTTTTTAATCAGTATTTCTATACATAAATCAAGTGTAAAATTGGAAAACGCTTTCGGAAATTTTTAAAAATTTATTACTCAAAAACTATGAACTTTAACAATATTTTATAAAGGATACTTTCGTTTTAAAATTGCCCAAAATGTTAAAAAAATAATAATTCATCCCGAAAAACTTTGAGTTTTTGAAAAATTCTTTTAACAATTGGCTATAAACAATTGAATGCTCGACTTTTCGGGAATAAATTGTGATATTCGGATTCTAGCGAATCAGAATACATAAAAAAAAGTTTAGCTTCATCTATCGAGCTCAACATTTTACGAACATATAATACCGTATCCACATCGAAAAACTTTAAACGCGTTTTTCTCGAAACTATGTTTGTCAAGTCGGTGACCACTATAATTAAAAAACTACTGGATGGATTTTGATGAAATTTGGTGTGCTTATTGATGGCATTAAAAACTAGTCCTTGATCGAAGGATTTTCATTTTTGTTGAAAATATCAATTTTTTTAAACAATAAACGAGCGATTTTTTGGTCGAAAATCGAAAGTTATCTATCGGAAGCCGCCATTTTGTTAATTAATAAAAACGCTTCGATTAAGGACTAGATTTATTATTGAACTAATGATTTTTTTCGGTTTTTCATTTCAGATGATCCACTAAAATTTTATGATGGTCACCGCAAAGCACTACAGGCCGAAGGGGGTCCGACAAAGATGGCGATATTTTTATAAATGATCGATATTTTTCTTTGAAAATTTGTACAAGTCAAGTTGAAATATAACATAAAAAGTCTGTGTAACCGCTTTTGTAAAACAAACTTAACTACTATGAAAAAAAATGATTGAAAATCCTCGTTTTTTCACGCCTCTGCCTGCATCTCACCCCTTAAAGGTTCTCAATATATGTACCTTTGTGGAAAGTGAAATGGAATATGGTGGGGAATGTTATAAGGTAAGGACTCCATACAATGGAAGCAACAATTAAAATATATATATATATATATATATATATATATATGTACCTTTGTCTAAAAAAAAATGTCTTTTTCATCAACCCTTACCCAGAAAAAAATCGCAATTTGGCCATTTTTTCGGGCCTCTAGGTAGATGTAGCCCCTTAATGAGATTAGGAAAATCAACCGTTCAAACGTTTTTCAATCGTATCGTAATTTTGAAATAATGTAAAAAAAATGAAATTTCCACCTGCCGATTAGGAAACGGAGCGAGACAAATTTGTCAGAGGAGGCTACGGTCACGCTCTATTGTTTGCTCTATTTGGAGATACGATCTTTTACCTGCTCGCGTGAAAAATCGATTTGCGACGTGTACTTCGACACCTCGCTTTAACCTGTAATTTGCAACGAAGGACAAACCACCGTGTATGAAATTACTGGTCACCCTCGCGCAACAGGAATACATACGACACGGTAAATACGTAACGGGCTTCGAGCAGGCGAGCACCCCGCACTCGTTTCGCGAAGTGCTCGGCTCTTCGAGCACACAATGCATTCCGAATGCGTAGAAACCCCAACGAAGCACTCGAACGAAGAAAAAAATTACTCCGGAAGCTCGTAAAATTCAAAAAGTCAAACCTGTAAAATACTGCAACGAGGTTCGCGTTGAAAGGCGCTATGAGGGACGTTCTGAACTGGCGTTTCGCCATCGCTCGATAATTCGTGGCCACCAGCGGCTCCGGATCATTTGCGATACCCATCGCCGTGAAAAGGCTCAGCATCGTCATCGTATGAGTGAAATAAAAAATACCTCTGGGCTGTTTCGTCAAATTTCCTCGCTCGAGTTCTCTGTGAAACATCGCAATCGATAAAACCCACTAAAAAAATAGGAAATTCGTATTTGCCGGGCTGATCGATAAGGTGTGAGTCGTGTCTCAAAATCCATACGTTCGATTCACTTAAGGGGTCTTCTCACTTTAGGCGCTAAAAAGGCTATTTTTATGATTTTTTTTGATAGGTTGATATTATACATATTGATATGAAAGTTGTTACACTTAATAAATACACTTTCGAAATACATTTAAAAAAATTTTGATGTATTTATGTAATCCAAACAAACTTCAAACGCGTTTTTCATGAAACAACGTTTTTCGACGGCTTGTTGATAAAATATTCGAAACTACTGAACCGATCCTTATGAAATTTTAACCACATATTCTTTATAACTATAGCGATAGCGCATATCAAGGTTTTTTTCGTAATTATGATATTTACTTTTTTGCCAAAAACGGTGACAAAACACGTATTTTATGTTTTTTCGAAAAATGTCCGCCATTTTGTTGTTTTTGCAAATATCAAAAATCGTATGATATGCGCTATAGCCATTAACATACTGAATCTAAAACCGATTGATTTTTTTGTTTCGGATGATCCATCTCCGACATTTCATCAACAGCGCAGGCCTACAATTTTTTAGGACATTTTTTTAACTACCATTTTCGTCTATACATAGTGACTTAAATAAATAAATAATTTTTTTTTAAATGTATTTCAAAAGTGTAACAACTTTTATATCAATATCTATAACAAAAAATTCATGAAAACAGCCTTTTTTAGCGTCTAAAGTGAGAAAACCCCTTAAGGGAGGACACTACTGTAAAGTTTTCGAAAAATCGTTTTTTTTTGGCGAAACTTTTAAAAAAATGTTCAACCTTTTAAATTTAATTTTTTTCACCAAAAAAACACCGGAGATAAAAATAGTGTAATGTATGTAATTTCACGTGCGGTTAGGTGGGCAAGACGTTTACACTAAGGGTGATGTAATTTTCGTTGGCTATGTACCACCAAGATAAACCATCTCCAACAACAAACTAACGCAAACTGAACCGTTTGCGTTCAGTGAAAACCGCCATCTTGCCCATCGTAAACCATATAAATCCAATATTAAGGGGTTACCCCCACTTGCGATTTTGAAAAAATCGATTTTTTTTATTGCATTTTTTGAAGTATAAGTATCTGAGAATATGTCCTGAAAATTTCAAGTCAATCCGAACAAAATTGACTGAGATATGAGCGTTGAAAGAGATGAATCCACGTTGAAAGAGCGTTGAAGGAGAAATTTTAAACGCGTTTTTCTCAAAATGGCATTTCTGAAGTCGGTGACCAAGATTACTCGAACACTAATGAACCGATCTTCTTGAAATTTTGCAGGCTTATTTAATACATAAAAATGTAGTCTTTAATCGTTCGATTTTTTTTCGTTAAAATCGAAACATTAACTTTGACTGTCCGCCATTTTGTGAAAAATGAATATTTTTTTAAATCCTTCGATTAAAGACTAGTTTATACTTATATTTGACTAAATCCATCCGCATTTTTTTTTCAGATGATCCACTTCGCCGCAACGTTGGTCACCGCAAACCGTGTATATAAAAACATTATTTCATTGACGGCCATTTGCCACTAAACAATGTAATATTTTTCAATAAAAAAATTACTGAAAGTTCTTCAAGATGTGTTCTTTAAGATGGTATATTGATCGATTAAAAAAGTTTTGCAGTTCTCTTTTAAAAAATTCATGAAAAAGGCCTTTTTTGCGCTACAAGTGGGGGTAACGCCTCAAGCGAACGTACCCCCACCACCGTCCGTAAGACCGGATTGGGCCTCTACTCTTTGCTGTAGTGGGAGTAGCAGACGATTGCTGCGACATCTGTCGGCAGTTTGCTGCGGCTCGTAGCCAAAAACTGCGAATTCTGCAATACCCCAGCTAACCACCTACCGTACATGTACCCCTCATGTGGAGTGCCCCGTACCGGTACTGTTGCCACCTCGTACGTGCGTACGGCACTGCTACATTACCGGTACGCCGTACGGTACGCTGTACCGCAAATGTACTAGTACAGTACCGGTACAGTATCGCCACCGTAGAGCCACCGTGTACTGCAGTACGGTGTAACTCCACAGTAGCGATACCGTGGAGATACGAGTACGCTGGTATCCCGTAGCCGTACATTATCGGTACTGTAGGGCACGGCGTACTCCACATTTGCGGTACGCTGTACCAATGGTACGCTTGGTTAACTGGGACGGTCGTGACCGCGTCGAAGTTTCGCAGCGTGTGATACATGACCCCAAAAAGATAACGCACCCGAGCAATCGAACATAGAATCGTCATCCTTTGCTACATGACTAAGAAATATGTGGCCTTCTTACTTGAACCGATTGAACATGTCCTGCAACGCTGGACAGCCCAAATGAGCGTTGATCTTTCGTCCGTTTCCAACGCTGTAATAATAATACAAATCCTCGGCGTATTCCATGACCCGAAGTTCTTGCATGGTGAATGGCGCACACCACGGAGACACTTTGCTCACCATCCACGCTTTTTCAAAGCGACACATGTCGTACATTAATTGAATGGATTCTGCAAGACAAAGTGGAACATTAATGAATAAACAGATATGTGGGTGTACAGCCAGCCATATTTGCTGAAACTATGCTTCATCTTGCCAATGTGCGTAATAAGGCTGCGTGACTAAGATCAAGAGTATCTTCATATAGGAGCGGACAGGGTGACTCAGTAATGCGCGAGCGCTGCACGCGTAGCCACCTAGCGGACGGTTAGGGAACTCGTCATAGGTAAGGCCTGACGTTTTAACATAATATGGAGCATCAAATAGATTATATCCATCAGACTAGATTGGAAAAAAGACGAACCTACTGGAAGCGTATACTGAAAGCCCAGCCGTCGGCTTATATTCTGCACAACTTCGGCAACTTCCGGTCCAGCCAGAAACTTGTCACGCTCCTCGATCGACGAGGCCTCATCTGCTTGCCATCTGGTGCAATTTTTATACGCCTGATTCGGTATTTGAAAAAAAAAACCATTATGTCATGGCAAACAAAAATAAAGGTTATGCGAGTAGCTTGGATAAAAAAGGTGCGTCTGAGAAATTACCTTGAGGAGATTGTCTTTTCCGCTGGGCACTTCATCCGGATTGACGGCGGTCTTGCTGCCAAAAAGTCCCGTCATGAATGACTCCATGCTCGCTCGTGTACGCTCCGAACTTGTCGTTCGAAACTGCGTATTCGAGTGATGAAAAATACATTTAAAACGATTGTACGAATGCGATATTGAGTGGTAAAAATCTTGAACGGCGATTTTGGTTATACGTGTGAATTTTTTTGTATTGTTTTTCACTCATCTAGTTGGTCACAAATTCTATTTGAAAATTTCGGGCGAAGATTCGTTCGTTTCAAGAATATGAACAAAAATCAAGGTTCACTTCGCACCTTATAATTGTCCGAGTTTATGTCCACCGAGCTGGACTCGAGGAGCTCGGGAAAGTTGCTCTGCAATCTTCTCGCTAGTAGCATAGAATCTTCCGCTCCTTCGGGGGTCAATTTAAGGGCCATTTCCGCGGACAAATTTGGATTCGGATTCCAAAGCTTCAAATTGTCCAAGTCTTGATTACACAGGTGGCCATCTGCGTTGGATATTTCAGTAGCAGTAGGATATACAGTACCGCATTGGCAATTTATTCACAGTAAGGCACAGAAACTTAGAAAGTTTTGCGCTATTTTCGTTCGTCGGTGGCAATGGAGAAAAAAAAATGCGCGGTGTGTGGTTAAAATGTTATCTAACTTTGTAATTCAATTAGTACGATTGTTTAAGCAGGTTGACCCATTTTCGGTCACACCCACGTGTACGACACTCAGTGAGTGCTGCTTAACGAAAATTATGGTCGTTTCAATCAGAGAGAGAGAGAGAGAGAGCGAGAGAGAGAGAGAGAGAGAGAGAGAGAGAGTCAGACGAACGGGCAGAAAGAGGGAGAGAATAAAATCAACCCACTTCCTCGATGTTCATGATTGTAGACAATTTGTTCTCTGATCTTTGGCAGCGTTTGGAGCTTTGTAATTGTCTCGATTTTTGGATAACGAGCTCCGTGCCTGCTCATCATCCATATCTGGACCGGTTGACAATCTGGCAGAAAAAAACATATCAAGTCCTACATTATCCATTTATTTTACAATCCTTCGGTGTCTGCGTTTTTTCAGTGTCGGTTAATAAATTATTAAGGTAGGATACGACTGTGATGGGTAAAAGAATAGACTTTTTAATTTCTCAAATTATAGATACATATGGAAGAATATCTGAAAAAATGTTCAAGTTGAAATATTGAAAATTGACCAAGTTACAGACGATTTAGTGAGAGCAGGTAGCGCAACGATTTACGTATACTTACTAAAACTTTCAATCGCGTTTCTCTCGAAATGACTTTTGTCGACCTGGCCGGAATCGTAACTCTAGGTATAAATGTCCGATTTTCCATTTTTTTAAACCAACATTTCCGTAATTGCAGTAGCTAGCGTTGTACGCAGCCGTTTTTTTTATTTAGTATTTTTAAGCCTCTGAATATAAGTAAACATTTCGTCAAAATTGCACTTTTTTTAACACCCGCCGTTTTGAAATTTTTTTCTTTCGGAAATCGGCTGCGTGTACGTGCCGATTTTTCGAAAAATCGTTTTCGAAAAACCGAGAAAAAGTTTTATGATCTATATTATAAAACTTTTTCTATACATTTATGTAGATTATAAAACTTCTTTAATCTTATTTTTCAGATCAACCATTGTCAAGTTATCAATCCGGCAGTTGGACGACATTTTTTATACAGAGGCTTTATTATACCTCAATAACGTTGTTAATTTTTTTACATAATTAATTTTTTTAATAAAAAGTTCACTCGAAATAAGTTCAATGCATGCTTAATAACATACCTTTTTTCTAAATTAAAAAAAAAATGACCTAGTAGACAAAAATAATAGGAAAAAACGAAGTTTTTCGGCCCGTCACAGTAATGTCCTCCCTCAAATTTATTGCCATACATGATCCTCCCTCTAAAAGAAATTCCATTATGTCCAAAAAAAAAAACATTTTCACATTGTAAAGGACAAAGGAAAGAATGTTGTCAGAATAAATAAAAATTTCCAAGCAAAAAAATCATGCTTTCAGCATTATTCAGCGTAAATTTTTCGACGAATATTTGTCGGCATGCACAAGGCGGACCCGAATAAAATTCGACGATCCCCAAAGTTAGTCGATCTAAAAAATCAAAATATTTCGGAGCAATATCATCGACAAAAGTAATATATTCAAAACAGCTTTGGTCGATAACAAAAAATCCACCTCTCGAATAATCGATACGAAAATTCGGAAACCGAAATAAAGAGCGCTGCAAAAAAAAACCCGGATAAAAAAAATTGATTTTTGGAAAACTGGAATTGCTAAAATTGGCACTTGCATATGAGCGATACACACCTGGTACCGTTTGAAAGCGCGTTTTGCCGCCGTGCACAAAGTGGTACGAGGTTTTGCTCGCCAGATACAGGTAAGGATCGTCATCCACGGCGTAGCAGAAGTCGACTTGTCGAGCGGCCGCTTGCTGCGCAAAGATCACCGCGACAAGTGCCGCGAACCGCATCTTTTTCAAGTTCCGAATCGGTAAAGTCGGATTCTTTTTGTATGCACGACCTCGAATTAAACGAGCCAGCAATCTCGGTCGATTACCCAGATTTTTTTCAAATCTCACGATTTTCTATTCTACCTGAAAAATATTTCGAATTTCGACACATATATTCGATACGTTCCTTCGTATACGCCCTTACGGGCTTTCACGATCACATCCCGTTTATCCCACACTCGCCACTTCACTTTTTTCAGTTCCCGCTGTACGGCGTTTGCAGGAGGGCACAGGGAAACTGTGGAAAATCCGTGCCGATTTAGACGGCCATATTTTCACTGATTTTTTAAATGAAAATATATATAAATCGTATTTTATGTGAGGGAAATTTAGGACATTATTCGTATAGGAGAATTTAAATACCGTGATCGTGCTCAATGGATTTAAAAAAACGGGAAAAATGATCGTCACACACACACACACACACACACACACATATATATATATATATATATATATATATATATATATATATATATATATATATATATATATATATATATGTATGTATGAGATTTTTCGATATGTCCATTTCGTTCGACCCAGAAGAATCAGTTCCACTTTTACCAGTTCCCGTGCGGAAAACCTGTGCCGATACAGACGGCCATATTTTCACTGTTCTTTTATAAATAGTTTTATAAGTTGTATTTTATATGTGGAAAATTTGTGACATTGTTCGTATAGATGAATATAAAATATCGTGATCGTGCTCAATGAATAAAAAAAAAACCGATCGGTATATATATATATATATATATATATATATATATATATATATATATATATACCGATCGGTTTTTTTTATTCATTGAGCACGATCACGATATTTTATATTTTTTTATATTTTATTTATATTATATTTTATATTTTATTTATATTATATATAAAAAAAAACCGATCGGTATATATATATATATACCGATCGGTTTTTTTTATTCATTGAGCACGATCACGATATTTTATATTCATCTATACGAACAATGTCACAAATTTTCCACATATAAAATACAACTTATAAAACTATTTATAAAAGAACAGTGAAAATATGGCCGTTCTTTTATAAATAGTTTTATAAGTTGTATTTTATATGTGTGACATTGTTCGTATAGATGAATATAAAATATCGTGATCGTGCTCAATGAATAAAAAAAAACCGATCGGTATATATATATATATATATATATATATATATATATATATATATATACACAGGGTATCTTGTTATGAATGGATAATCCTCCAACTGTCGATAGGTTAGATCATGTTTTACTATGTGCTGGAATGTTAGTTTCCCAGTTAAAATTCCCACCGTTTTCGAGACTTTGGGCTTTATGTTATTTTTTTTTAATCATCTGCTTTTAGTTTTTCGTATACCATTTCTACAAATGATATGAATCGACAATAACTAAGCAACTTCCAAAGTAATTAGCACGATATGCGTAGTACATTTTAGTAGATATGCAGTGTATGCAGGCTATCAAAGTCAGATGTTCAAATTGGTTTATATAAAAATTCCTCCATAAGATCTTCTTTTATAAAGTTCCCTCAACATTTGAAGTTAAAAAGAAGACTTTTCTAGATAAAACAAATAACCAAGAGTATTTTTTTTAAACCGGGTCAAAAAAGCTATTCTTCGTAGAAATGGCATGCGAAAAACCAAAAGCAGATTATTTTTATCTCGAAAACCGTGCGACTTTTAGTAAACTGAATCTTCAGCATATAGTAGGACATGATCTAACCTATCGACAGTTGGAGGATTATTCATTCATAACAGGACACCCTGTATATATGAGATTCTTGGATACGTTTGTTTCGTTCGACCCTGAAGAATCGACTTCACTTTTTGCAGTTCCCGTGGTATCGCGTCTGCACAAGGGCACAAGGAAACTGTGAAAAACCCGTGCCGATGAAGGCATATTTTCACTGATTTTTTTATAAAAAGTTTTGTAAATTATTTTTTACACGTGGAAAATGTATGACATTATTCGTATACAAGAATATAGTATATCGTGATCTTGCTCAATGAATTTTGGAAACCGGAAAAATCGATCGGTATGTGTATATATATGTAGATGAGATTCTTCGATAGGTCTGTTTCGTTCGACCCTGAAGAATAAGGAACCGATATACCGGTCGAAGAATAATTCAGTGGGCACGTCAGCTGGATCTCACTGTGATCGGACCTGTCGCGAAGCTTCACCGTTACCGCCAGATCGAAGCTTCGCGTTCGAGGCACGCAACTCTATGGGCCAATCGACGTTAAATCGATCTTTCCGAGCGCGATCCTCGCCACTTTTCAATGCCTCTTTCTTTTTTCTCCCTGCACGTCGTTCAAACCCGTCGCTCGTATCCTTGGAAAAATTAATTTTTCTGTCGCACCAACGGAACGGAAATAAAAACTTTAAAAAGTCAGAAATAAAATCCTTAAAAAAAAGGAAAAATTATTTTTTTTAAATCCTTAAAATTTTTTTTTTAAATACAATAAAGCGACACTCCAAAAAATTATTTTTAAATTCTTCATCGAATGCTTAAAAATCGTTAAAAAAAGGTCGGTCGTCCACGCCCGTTATCGGTCACGATCGATATTGGCAATATCACCGAATATTGCCAATTCACCGAAGAGAAAAAAAAACTTATCGAGTCTTATCCCGTACGAAAGAACAAACTTCCGAAATGAAACTCAGATAAAAATTACCTTTCGATAACGTACACGAATTTCAAACCACGGGTGAAAAAAAAAACAAGCAACGTTCGTTGATCCTGACGCGTTCACCGTCACTCCCAGAAAACGAATAAGCATTAAATTACGCGCGACGAGCGAGACGAGCGAGAGACTTAGCGCGACACCTGAGAATACTATAGACCGGTGTGGCCCATTCTTCTTCCGCGACTATTTATTGCCCCGAGGTGGGGGAGTATGAGTTACGGGCATTTCGCACGAGAGGAGTATATATATAAGCAAATAAAAATGACAAAATTAACGAAGCACGTCAAATTACATCTTTGTATAAATCTATACATATATATACACACACATATACACAATATTTAACGTGCTTCGTTTCCTACATGCATACACACACACACACGCACACACGCACACACACACACACACACACACACACACACACATACAGGGTGGTCCAAAGAGCGCCGTCCAAATCGAAAATGTAGATGCTTCGTACCAATACCTATCGGAACAGCAATGTATGTTCCACGATCATTTTTAGTTTTCTAAAAAAAAAAACATTTGGAACATTTTTTTTCGTCCTTTCCCGTAGCATAGTTTTTAGTTTTTTTTTTCTTTTCGTTAGTGTATATACTTTTATCTTAAAAGTTTCTAACTGTTACACCCAACTCGTAGCCGGAAAAAAACAGTGATTTTCGTAAGATTTTCTGGGAAAACGTGTTCAGGTATTCAAGTATTTTTTTACATTGCAGAGTATGGTTGTAAGTATATTTTTTCAATTTTTGTATTGAAAAACATTTATAATTATGGCAGATGCAATGACTTGTGCAGAGCGCTGTCCGAAAAACGCCCTTCGCGATGACTACTGCTGCTTGGAAACTAATCATTCCAAATTGAGAAACGCATTTAGTTTTTGCGTGAAAGTATCCAGTGCTTGGGCAAAGAATTTAACGAGATATTGATTTTTAAATGAATAGCCCCAGTCCGAAGTAAAAGTATCGATTTTCGATGAAAAAGGCGCTCTATTTTCGTTGATAAGAAAAAACTATGAATCGAAAAACACATTCCTTCGTTTAAACCCTGCTTTTTGATGTGTAAAAGAAGCTTGTAAAATATGAGGTTGAGAGGTGCAGTGATTTTGGAAGTATCGTGGTCAATGATTTTGAGAGTCATTTTGAGTAAAAACGCGTTTAAGGATGGGGCCCATACAACCTCTGTCAAAAGTACGGGTGTTTGGTGAAATTTCCATATAGAGATTGTAATGTTACCAAAACGATTGACAAGTATCAGATATCGTGTAAAGTAACATACTTTATCTGTTTGACAGGTTTTTTGCATCGTTTGTTCATTATTTATTCAATATTTATCAATAATCTTGACCATAGGTGTGAAACTTTTGACTGGGAACTTCACGGAATGTATCTGTAGAAACCCAAATTCTAGAAATATTATCACTGTGTCCAATGAGTTGCAATACCTAAATATGATTTAAAAATGGAGAGAAAAGGGATAAATTATAAAAAATTATTTTTAAAACATACTAAAACATAGGTTTTAGAGGTTGACAGCTCTGCATAGGGCCGTGCTGTATGTATAGATAGTACTAAGAGCGTCACTACTTGTGCGTCTTGCGAAGCGTTCTAAAGTGAGGTTATCGAGCTTATCGAGTTTATATAGGTCCGTGCGATTATTGAACATGTCATATTATAACAAATATCAGTATAAGGGTAAGTGGGTATAAACCAATGGCTAAAGCTGGAAGAAAGCGGACAAAAATCCGTGCGGAGGAAAGTGTCTCGCCTGAACTTGTGCAAAATGTCGAAACTGACGAATGGTCTGAACGTGTCCCCATCACCGGAAGACGCGGTGAATGACGAACAACCCGATTATCTTTGACGACGAATTGTTGAATCATCTAAACTGGGAGGGAATTTGTGGTGTGTCTCATGCAAGGAAGCACCATCACTAATTAATATTAAAAATGAATTCCGTCGGGGCCTCGATTCAATGTTGTCAGTGTGATGCCATAAGTGTTTGCTCCTAAACTCTGTTTGTACTGGCAAGAAACATGAATCGTCGGATGGACATAAGATTCGATTTGACATGAACTCCAAAATAGTGCCTATATATGCGTAACGGCTGGTATATACCCTACCGGTCAAAAGTTTCCGGACACTTCAGACAATTGCAAAACTTTCGATCACTTTGGATAATTGCAAAATTATATCAGAATAATATAATTAATTATACAAAGCGATATAATATCTTTGTAAAATAAAAAATGAAATGAAATATATTATTCTAACATTATTTGGCAATTATCCAGTGATGGAAAGTTTTGCAATTATGTGACGTGTCCGTAAACTTTTGGCCGGTAGTGTAAATGTGCGGTGTTGCCATGCCACCAGATCTTCAGTCTGCCTAATTTTATCATTTTTTTGCACATTTCTCAAAAACGAGCCCATGAATCAACGTACGGCTTCAGGTGATTTTTTTCCGATAAATTCTCAATGTACTGTATTTTTTTCTAAATTTGGTCTCTATTTTTTCTCAATGATTCATCAACATATGTTTGAAAATATGTCAATTTGCATAGGAACACATGTAAAACTTTGATCGTTTGTAACTTGAAAACCAGTCCATCAATGGACTGACAACTTATCACGTGGTTTCAGGATATATCAATACACGATTTCTGTGGCTTTCATCTTCCCCTCTCTATTTTGACTTGTGGGACATACATTCTGAACCGTCGGTTCGCTGAACCCACCTACAAACACCCATAACGCCCTCAGTTCTGAACAATTCGACTTGAAATTTTCAGAGAATGTTTTCAAAGTATCGTATTTTGAAAATCCGCCGAAAGGCAAGAATTGATATATCCAAAAAATTCAACTATTAAGTGTAATCCCTTGAAAAGAAATGGGGAATCATTTAGACTAGTATAAGTATTTTTTTTTATCATCCGAACTTTGCAGCCTGATCCTCTTAAACCCATTCTTCAACCTTTTTACCCACACCTAAGACTTGAACAAAATCTATGCTGGTAAATCTATATTAGCTATATATTTGCTAAACATATGCTAATACTTGCTTAATTTAAGCTAAATATGTGGTAATATTTGCGAAACCTAATGCTTTTGAACAAAACCTCAAACTTTCGAACAAAACCTAAGGCTCAAACAAAACCTCAAACTTTCGAGCAAAACCTAAGGCTTGAACAAAACCTCAAACTTTGGAACAAAACCTAAAAGGCTCGAACAAAACCTGAAACTTTTGAACAAAACCTAAGGCTTGAACAAAACCTCAAACTTTTGGTAAATATATGCAAATATTTGCAAAACTAAAGCTAAATATGTACCAATATTTGCAAAAACTAAGGCTAATGAACAAAACCTCAAACTTTTGAACAAACCCAAACTTTGAACAAAACGTCAGTCTTCAGTTGGTCATTCGTTTATAGTCCAAGAGTGCACTTCCCAACGATAGCCGACGTTTGAAAAAACCACGGTGAAAGTACACACGCGCAAAAAAAATTCAGGAAAGTCCATTTTTCTGGAAAACTAAAAAAGATCGTAGACCATAGATGGGGCCGATTCGCATAGGTATTGACACTTAGCACATATATTGTCCTTTTGGACGCCACCTTTCGGACCACCCTGTACGTATATCCCCATGTGTTACGGTCACGATAATTACAGTGACATCATCGCGATGATGTACGTCTACCTTGTATGCGAAGAGCGCAAAAACCTACGCCCGATTCACGCAGCGAAAAATAAGCAGCAAACTGTAAGGAGATTCGTGACTAACTAGTAAAAATTTTATTCGCAGCTAGACGCGACTTAGCCTCGAGTTCCTTCTCTCCCATATAGTAACTTTACCTCCCGATTAACGCGCTCTTTCGAATACCGCACTATAACTATATATCCACGCATACACATGGATACCTACACCCGCATACGTATGTCCAAGCGCACACGTGTGTACAACTCGTACTGCAGAGTAGTTGCATCACAGATTCATACGAGACGTTGCCACCACCATTGACCGTTTCTCTTCGCTGCACTTAAAACGTGGATGACGTCACACGGACACCTGATTTTATTCAGAAATTGTAACTGTACCGAGTATATTGCTGACATTTTTTTTTCTACTATTTTAGATCCGGAATTTTGTCCGAGGGAGGATTTAAGGTCCAGCCGCGAAAAAAAAAATGCCGGCAGTTTATTTTCTAACGAGGAAGCGAAATAAGCTGGACTTGGAAATAATTTGCGATACTCTTGTGCTTAAAATAAGAGACACTTGTACGCTGGTACCCCATGGTACACGCTCGGGCTCACTATTCGAGAGAAAAAAAAGAGGAATAAAGATCGTCGTTCGGTGTATAATGGAAAATAGAGAAACGGAGGTTTTGAAGTATCGTTGGGAAAAGTGTGCCAACGCCCTCGGGCAATAGCGTCGAGTCTGCGTGGCCAAGTTGTACACTTCGTACAGTCGAACGCCCGTTTTATTATTCACGTCCAGACGAAACGAAACGTCTTTGACGGTTCGAGAGGAAAACTTTGCTGCTCGGATGAAAATAAAATGCCAGACGGAGAATCATACACTAGTTTTTTTAAGGTGTTAGGCTACTGTGAAAATATCTGTGGCCACTGATTCACACCACGCAGTCGTCATATTTGACCCAAAATGAGATTTGTTTCAAGAGTGGTAAAAATTGACATTCGACCCTTAAGGGGCGATTGTCTTTTTTTTCGCAAAATTTACCGCTTTTTGGGAATTTTTTTGTGAAGAAAGTATACAACGGAAAATTTGTGAAAATTGGCATATAGTTTTATTGATCTGTTTACTACATACAAAATTTTTTTTAAACAATTTCATCAAAAAATCCGCCTCCCACCTCCCTCGACGCGCGATGGTTCTTTTTTGATGGTGTGCACGATTACAGCCTTCACGTTCATCCTGCAACAAAAACCCAAAAAGCATTTTACTTTAGACACATATAGCTATCGTTCGATGAAGGGAAAAAAAATTGACAATTTGGTGACGTTTTGAACTTGAAGTATCGATTTTTCGAAAAAAATTGATCGATTTTTTGTTATAAATAAAAAACTATTAAACATATTGCTTTTTTGCTTCATCAAACGATAAAAGGATGTCAGCTGAGCATTCTGTCCAAATTTGAAGGCAATCGGTTGAATAGTTTTTGAGAAATCGTGCACACCATCAAAAAAGGACCATCGCGCGTCGAGGGGGGTGGGAGGCGGATTTTTTGATGAAATTGTTTAAAATTTTTTTTGTATGTAGTAAACAGATCAATAAAACTATATGCCAAGTTTCACAAGTTTTCCGTTGAATACTTTCTTCACAAAAAAATTCCCAAAAAGCGGTAAATTTTGCGAAAAAAAGACAATCCCCCCTTAAGGGGGTGAAAGGGGGTTTTGAAGTTTATATGAGACAACATATTTGTTGGTTAGATTTGCTTGAAACTTGGCATAAATACGTTCCAAAACAAATAATTAAACATGTATTTCAGAAATTTCCGAAATGTAACCCTTAAGGGGGTTAAACGGGAGTGGTAAGGTTTGAATGGCAAAACCTTTTTTTTACACAATTTACTTGAAACTTACAAAATTTCGTTTATCTACCATGTTTTCCTCGCTGTTCGGTGCATGTAGACTTTTAAGTAGTACTTTTTACTCCTTAACTGTGTTTGCCTCACATATGTGAGCATTAAGAAAAACATCGAAACAAATCCATACAAACCCAAACTTTAAAAACTTCGTTTCACCCCCTTAAGGGTCGAATTTTGACATTTACCCCTCTTGAAAAGGGTCCTATTTTGGGTCAAATATGAAGGCTGCGTGGGCCGAATTAGGGGCCACAGATAGCGTAATATCCCTAAGAATATTAATAATTCAAGAAGTTATAAACAAACTCGCCATGGACCTTTGAACGTGAGGGGCTCAACGGTGTACTTGATTTTGGCCACTCGGTTGATCTAAAGCTAAAAAACAAGTGTTTTCTCAAAATATATTTTTTTGGAACCGCGTTTCAATCATCAAAACGAAAATGTTGATTTTTTCCGTTGTTTCTAGTACAAATAACATTATTGTTGATGATAACCAATTTAAACACACATTCAAGACACTATTAGTGATTACCTGCGAAATTGCAAAAGGATTCACCTTTCGGTATTCGAGATATTGGCAATCAAAGATTGCACGGTTTTACACGTGTTCGAAACTTTTCTACAGATTTTTCTTGAAAAATTCTCAATTACAGAGGAACATATGACGAAGTGGGTGAAAAAAAATCATGAATTTTGACGTTCTAGTTTTAAAGATATAGCGATTGAAATCAAGCAATGTCTAGCGACGCTAGCGCCGCGGAGCCACTGGAGCATACTAGAGCCGGCATGATCGGTAGAAAATGTATCTAGTAAAGCGGCGCATTTTTTATATTACTATATGTGTGTGTATATATATACCGGGTGTCCCTCTTATCTCTGCGACCCGAAATAACTCGGTAATTATCGACGTGACAAAAAAATGTTCCTGACAAAAGTTGTACGGTGTGAAGGGGGCCATCAAATGCGACCAGATTTTTTAAATTTCCGTGGAGGCGCTGACGCACAGTGAAGGTCACCTTCACTTTCGTTGATCGAATGGCACATTTTTTTCAACCATCTTGTGGAGCACCTCAAGCCGCATGAAAAACATTAGGGGGTCAAAGTCGTTCAAGGTCAAAGTCATTCAAGGTCAGTAACGATGATACAAATGTAAATATCTCGGATCACCACCAAATATTTGGTACGATGATACAAATGTAAATATCTCGGATCACCACCAAATATTTGGTAGTGATCCGAGATATTTACATTTGTATCATCGTTACTGACCTTGAATGACCTTGAACGACTTTGACCCCCTAATGTTTTTTTCATGCGGCTTGAGGTGCTCCACAAGATGGTTGAAAAAAAAATGTACCATTCCATTTTAAAAAATGGAGGTGACCTTCACTGTGCGTCAGCGCCTCCACCGATATAAAAAAAATGGACACAATTGCTGGCCCCCTTCACACCGTACAACTATTGTCTGGAACATTTTTTTGTGACTTCGATAAATACCGAGTTATTTCGGCTGGCAAAGATTAAAGGGACACCGTGTACATACATTGCTAGATCAAAAGTAGTAAATGATTGTTTTTAAATCGTTAAAACAATCAAAAACTGGTATGATCAATTAAGGGGCCACAGTAGAAGGCCACAGTAGAATTTTCAAAAAATCGATCTTTTTCTCGCTAAAACGGTGCTTTATCATCATAAGAATAAGTTAATATTCGATTGACAGCGAGAATTTTTTTTTCGCCGACTTTGAGCGTATAACGTAAGCACACCTCTGGCGCGGCCATAGAGTACCTAAAACATCAACAATTTTCACTCGATTTACTTCAAATTTAAAATTGATGTTCCTAATTGCGTTTCGCAGAGAAGTACGTACGGAATTTCTGATTAATCGAAAACTTTTCATTTGATGAGCAGTTTTATACGAAATTTTTCACTGAAAAATCATTTAAATACCTACAACTTTTGAATAAAACAATGTTTTTTAAGTACGTACTTCTCTCGGTATTCTAATGTAGATTGACGAGAATTTTTTCTATGTTCCAGGTAAAAAATTGTGGATGCTAAATGTCACGCTGCGGAGCGCCTAAAAAAAGATTACAAAAGAAAATATCAGTAATCGGCCATTTTGTACATCGAAAAAAAAAAACCTAACCTGGCCTAACCCCTTAATCGAAGTGAAATTTATTAATTCAACGATTCACGATACGATGTTCCACATTTCGTTCATAATCTCTGCATGGTTCTTCTTTTCGTTTTCTCTTTTTGCACCGGTCATAATTTCGACCGCTTTTCTATTTTTGGCGATCATTTTTCGTTTGGCAAATTTTCCTTGATGTTGCGCTTGTTCCATTATTCCGGCCACAGCTCAAATTTTGCATTTCCGTTTATACGAAATATCACGACAAAAATTCGCTGGGCTTGCGACGTTGCCACGATCTCCGCTCTCGCTAGACTACAGTAGTGTGTGCATATCCGTACGTAGTCTACGCATTAGTAGCCGGAATGGATAGTCAGATACAAAAGTGAGGGTTAGGTGATGGAGGGAACGTTGTTATTTTTGGAACTCTAAACATTATATTAGGTGTTTTCTTTATTACTTTATAAGTTCTTACATCCTGATAAGATGTACAACCTATATTATGAAGATATTTCGCAATATATCGCAGCTTCCATCGATTGAGCGGAGAATAAACTTTTCAACTCGACTGTGGCGAGACTACTACGTTAGAGGTAGAAATTCGCTGTAGAAAAAACATATTTACGATAATTTTTTTGACGACACAGTTAAAATATATGTATTTCTGTAATTAGTATATAATACAAGGACATTTGAAGAATATTCTGTAAAATGTTCATTAATAATTATGCACAAATGAGCCATTGACAGAAAATCTTCGCAGACGCCTAAAAAAAAGTTACATTGCGGTGAACCGCATAATTCATCACTGGATCACCTGAAATAGAAAAACAAAAAAGATTTCATTAGTTGATAAGTTCCTTAAGATAACGCTGTCGGGTTTTTTTAATGGATTTTTTAATTTTTGGCTACACTTAGAAGTCAAAATACCGATTTTTTCGTTTTAGAAATCGGAAATTTTGTTATTTAAAAATAAATGATAATTATAAAAAAATTAAAAACTCGACAGCGTGACCTCGTAATTTATGTGTAGAAAGAGTGTGTAAAATTTCAAAAGGGTCGGTGCAGTAGATTTTAAGCTAGAGTTCACCGACTTTGAAAATGCTAAATGTAAGAAAAACACGTTTAAAAGTTTCAAAGATTCCTACACTAGAATATCAAAAGCTAAACATCAATAAACGAGTGTTTTTTTCATATACTTACACAGAATCGTCGATGTCAGGCCCATAAAGCATTGATATGACAAAATTAAAAAAAAACGCCCATAAAAATACCTTACCCCGCCCCCCTTAAAGTATAACTAGCAGTTTCATCGTTCTAATCATAAGTTTACCTTCAATCTCCGATTCCTGCACCATATGTTCGACCTTCCTCTTCAATTTGAGTTGCTTCAAGCGACAAACGAGTTTTCGAAATTTGCACAGTAGCCTAACCCCTCAACGCAATTAGGTAACGATTCTCCACAATTTGGAAAAATCTCCGACAAAAAAAACAAGAAAGTTTTATTCACCGTTAAATAAAATATTAATAGAAAGACGTAAAAAAAGAATAATTGAATATTAATATTAATAATGTTCAAGTACAAAAAACTTTCGTGAAATATTCATTTTTTCACCAAAATTAAATATCAATTTTTTTGTCAATTAATGTTTATATAAAATAATTATTTGGTAAAAAAATTGAATTTTCATTCCGGCGTTGAATACAAATTATTTTTAGTCGAGAAAAATATGTAATTTATTTGTACGTGTAGGAATGTCCACGTATCGGAAAGCCCACCGAGACTTTTTCTTTTTTTTTGCAGTCAATCTTCTCGTTTTTCTCCGTCGATGGTATTTTTAATATTGATTAGGCGACCGTGAGGCGGAAGAAAAAAAATGAGCGTACAGCCTTGTCTGACCGACACGTTCCCCAACCACTCGAAGCTTCGTAACTCAATGGATGAAGGCCCGCGTCACGTTTGACGCATTCCCCTAAGCACAATGGGTTAAGAAATCGCAGAAAAACTGATGAAACAAAAGCAAATATTTACTCGTAATAAGTTCCAATTACAATACAGTAAGCGAAAAACGTATGTGTCTCGAAGGTGTACGTGGAATAGTTGTCCCTATCGACGTCCCATACGAAACCCATCGTCGTCTCCAGTGACTGACTAGCCCTCTCGACAATGGTCACCGCGACGACTATTTTGTATCTGGCAATGATGAAATATGCAAATACTCCTTTAGCATCAATTGTTGAAAATTGACGAAAATGTTTACGTAATATTTTATTACTATACTACTTATAAATTCAAGAAGAATCATTGGAACATCATAATAACAATATTATAACAATGTAATATGATTTTAAGATTATAAGAATATAATTAAAACAATTATAATATTATAAGAATATAATTAAATAATTATAATGTTATAAGAATATACTTAAATAATTATAATATGATAATAAAACAATAAACTAATTATATGATCATTGGAAAATAATTATTTACTAATAACAAACTTAAGGGGGGAGATATCTTTAGGCGAGGAGAAAATTTTCTGATTTTCATGATTTTATTTCAAAGGAAAAATTACTTCACTATTTTTGAGACTCGCGGTATGTTTTATTACTACTTTTGGCTGTTACATGGTATTTTTTTTTTAATCTTTGAAAATGACGGAGGTATGACACGGTCTTCTAAACTGCACTTTCAAAACTGGCGTGACGTATAGTTAAAAAACGAATCGACCGATTCTGATGAAACTTGGTAGAAATCTTACTAACCTTATTTTCTAAAATATGACCCTAAATATTTTTGAAAAAATGGAAAAAAAGGATTTTTTTATTGCAAAATGTAGCAATTTTTTTGAAAATTCAATGTTTGAGTTTTAAATCGTACCATTTCATCGATTCCCAACATTTCTCACTTTTGCCTGATTCATATTCTGTATTTGAGTGTTAATGAAAGAAAAAATTTCGTTGATTTTTTTCAGATTAAACCCACCGACGCTACGTGTCACGCCGTCTGACAACGTCCGCCGGAACACGTTTAGGAGACCGTGACTTACGTCCGCCATTTTAAAATATGAATACCATGTAATAGCCAAAAATACGATGTAATAGCCAAAAGTAGTAATAAAATATACTCTAAGTCTCAGAATTGCTGAAGAAATGCATGAAAATCCACTTACTATTTACTAGCGATAATTATTTTTTAATTATCTTTCATTTATATATTTTACTTATGCGTTATCCTTTATTATTGCACTCAGAAAAAAGATTGATTATGTTCTAATAAATTGGCACATCAGAACATAATTTATCAGAAATTAATAAATGTTTACTCATATGGAGACAGTTTTTATGTGATTGTAACTACAGCATTTACTCGGCGTCACTAAATATGTTTTTTTACGTGCCAATTTTTCACATAAATTAAAAGCCATATTTAAAATAGAAAATTTGAATAAATATTTCCTCAAATCAAATAAATACTACTTTTCAATCATGAAAACTTATTATTTCGCGACGATGATACTAATGCGCGCATTCGCACGTTGCCCTTCAACGCGGAAAAAAAGAAATAGTACAAAATACAGGGGCTACACAGTTCGCATTGGACTCGAGCGATTGCACAGCGATATTTACTGAAACACAGTGCTCAAAATACAGTGTGCTCAAAGTAAATTATTACAGTTCCTATACCGTCTTCTTTGGACTCGAACCGCTCTGTTGTATCTTTCACTGGAACACACAGTCCAAAATACAGTGTCGTCAAAAGAAAATTTTGACAGTTCAACACTGTAACATATATTTAACGAAACTTGTAATTTGACAGTTGGTTGATCTGTATTATGTACAATGAATGCGCCAGTTATATCGACAGGCTTTATGTAGGTGTTTTAACAGTGAAGTCCTCTGTTCTAGAAACTGGTTAGCAACAGATATAGTTTCAGTTTTCAATCGTTGCTTTTTACAGTATAAACACGAGAAGCGTTCTAGTTTTAATACTGTAATTCAAACTTGATGAACCCTGTAATTTAATAGTGCCACAAATCGTATATTATACAAAATTAGGGGTAAAGGACCAGGACACAAAGAACTGCTAATCCTTTGTGTCCTGGTCGCGCCACGCGTGCGATAAGTCCTAACCAGCGAATGCCGTTCACAATGTCACACTGTAAATTGGATTATAATTTTTTTTTTATCGGCGAAACCTTCGCTTACAGTGTATATATATATCAAGAATAGAATGAAGTGAATGAGACACACAAAAAAAGTTTATCCATAAAAGAAGTTGGAAAAAATGAGTAGAAAATATTAAAAAATCAGTCACATACACAAGAACGTACCTTTGTGTAAATAATTCTCTCTTTTTTTATAATTTCTTGAATTATGTCGCACAAATTTCAACGTTCGCATCCTATCGACCACGCACTACTAACTGGCAATCCTATGTGTTTTGGCCTCGTGCCTCACCTCGTGCCTCATTTGCGCACAGTATAAAAATCAGTGATCGCATTTAAATTTTACAGTTGAATATTTTTACCGAAATCACTGATGTATTCACAATATCAAGCTGCAAATGAACCAGTGTAACTGTAAAAAATCTCAGAGTGCACAGATAACGTTACGAACTGTCGAAAGAAGAGTAAAACTACCGTGGCACACTGTGAAATTTAATGAATCACTCTGTACTCAATACAGTGTACACTGTAACCCTTGCACTTTACGCACAGTATAAAAATCAGTGACCTCATTTAAATTTTACTGTTGAATATCTTTATAGAAATCACTGATTTATTCACGATACCAAACTGTAAATAAATCAGTGTAACTGTAAAAATCTCAGAGTGCGCACATTACGTCACGAACTGTCGAAAGAAGAGTAAAACTACCGGGCCGCACTGTACAATCTAATGAATCACTCTGTACTCAATACAGTGTAGACTGTAACCCTTGCACACTGTGAAATTTAATGAATCACTCTGTACTCAATACAGTGTACACTGTAACCCTTGCACTTTACGTACAGTATAAAAATCAGTGACCTCATTTAAATTTTACCGTTGAATATTTTTACAGAAATCACTGATTTATTTACGATACCAAACTGTAAATAAATCAGTGTAACTGTAAAAATCTCAGAGTGTGCACATTACGTCACGAACTGTCGAAAGAAGAGTAAACCTACCGTGGCACACTGTGAAATTTAATGAATCACTCTGTACTCAATACAGTGTACACTGTAACCCTTGCACTTTACGTACAGTATAAAAATCAGTGACCTCATTTAAATTTTACTGTTGAATATCTTTATAGAAATCACTGATTTATTCACGATACCAAACTGTAAATAAATCAGTGTAACTGTAAAAATCTCAGAGTGCGCACATTACGTCACGAACTGTCGAAAGAAGAGTAAAACTACCGGGCCGCACTGTACAATCTAATGAATCACTCTGTACTCAATACAGTGTAGACTGTAACCCTTGCACACTGTGAAATTTAATGAATCACTCTGTACTCAATACAGTGTACACTGTAACCCTTGCACTTTACGTACAGTATAAAAATCAGTGACCTCATTTAAATTTTACCGTTGAATATTTTTACAGAAATCACTGATTTATTTACGATACCAAACTGTAAATAAATCAGTGTAACTGTAAAAATCTCAGAGTGTGCACATTACGTCACGAACTGTCGAAAGAAGAGTAAACCTACCGTGGCACACTGTGAAATTTAATGAATCACTCTGTACTCAATACAGTGTACACTGTAACCCTTGCACTTTACGTACAGTATAAAAATCAGTGACCTTATTTAAATTTTACTGTTGAATATCTTTATAGAAATCACTGATTTATTCACGATACCAAACTGTAAATAAATTAGTGTAACTGTCAAAATCTCAGAGTGCGCAGATTACGTCACGAACTGTCGAAAGAAGAGTAAAACTACCGGGCCACACTGTACAATCTAATGAATCACTCTGTACTCAATACAGTGTAGACTGTAACCCTTGCACACTGTGAAATTTAATGAATCACTCTGTACTCAATACAGTGTACACTGTAACCCTTGCACTTTACGTACAGTATAAAAATCAGTGACCTCATTTAAATTTTACCGTTGAATATTTTTACAGAAATCACTGATTTATTTACGATACCAAACTGTAAATAAATCAGTGTAACTGTAAAAATCTCAGAGTGTGCACATTACGTCACGAACTGTCGAAAGAAGAGTAAACCTACCGTGGCACACTGTGAAATTTAATGAATCACTCTGTACTCAATACAGTGTACACTGTAACCCTTGCACTTTACGTACAGTATAAAAATCAGTGACCTTATTTAAATTTTACTGTTGAATATCTTTATAGAAATCACTGATTTATTCACGATACCAAACTGTAAATAAATTAGTGTAACTGTCAAAATCTCAGAGTGCGCAGATTACGTCACGAACTGTCGAAAGAAGAGTAAAACTACCGGGCCACACTGTACAATCTAATGAATCACTCTGTACTCAATACAGTGTAGACTGTAACCCTTGCACACTGTGAAATTTAATGAATCACTCTGTACTCAATACAGTGTACACTGTAACCCTTGCACTTTACGTACAGTATAAAAATCAGTGACCTCATTTAAATTTTACCGTTGAATATTTTTACAGAAATCACTGATTTATTTACGATACCAAACTGTAAATAAATCAGTGTAACTGTAAAAATCTCAGAGTGCGCACATTACGTCACGAACTGTCGAAAGAAGAGTAAAACTACCGTGGCACACTGCGAAATTTAATGAATCACTCTGTACTCAATACAGTGTACACTGTAACGCTTGCACTTTACGCACAGTATAAAAATCAGTGACCTCATTTAAATTTTACTGTTGAATATCTTTATAGAAATCACTGATTTATTCACGATACCAAACTGTAAATAAATCAGTGTAACTGTAAAAATCTCAGAGTGCGCAGATTACGTCACGAACTGTCGAAAGAAGAGCAAAACTACCGGGCCACACTGTACAATCTAATGAATCACTCTGTACTCAATACAGTGTACACTGTAACCCTTGCAGTTTGCGTACAGTATAAAAATCAGTGATCTCATGTAAATTCTACAGTTGAATACTTTTTCTGAAAACACTGATGTATTCACAGTACCGAACTGTAAATAAGCCAGTGTAACTGTAAAAATCTCAGTGTGTACAGGAAAATTCGTCATTTTTGCAGGACAGGATTTACATTACTGTGTTTTACTGTAAAATGAAATATGGCACCCTGTTTTTTATGCGGTTGGCACAAGTGTCAGTGTTGCGTTTCGGAAGTGAGAAACTCGAAAGTGAAGAATGATTTAAGTGTAAGTAAAAATATAAAGTCAGCAAAAAATATCTCGAAAAAAAACCAACTGGGGGATTATGAAGAATCCTATTAGATGTTAAGAAAAATTCTTAGTAAATCTTAACCATAAACTAAAATAAAAAATGTTCTTACCTGTCAATAAAATCGTAATCGGCCGACATACGAATAAGAAAACTTATTCGCCGGGAGACAAAATTCTTTGTCCGCAAAAAATCCTTTTTCTGAGTGTCATTATCAACAAACAATGTGCGTTGAATTTTAATACTATTTCATTGTGATAATCGATAAAAAAAATACTAAAGAATAATTGCTTGGTTTTTCCTTTCTAATTATAAACACTGTCGATTGACGCATAATTAGTTATTCCTCATTAATAACGAACCCAACCACTAACGATACTGAGTTTGCATGCAATGCCTTGTTATGACAAGTGAGCGAATAAAAAATGATTCCTGCATTGGTTGATTTTTTTCCGATGCTAATTATTGCCATTTATCGCAATACCTTTTGAAATCAAGTTTCAATATTTTCTTGCGAATTTCCGATGCAACTTGGCTGCAAAGAATCGGGCATTTGTCGCCGTCATAAGACGCATCCTCGAGCCGATTCAGCATGACCGATTTTACGATTTTGTCGATCGGATCGATCTTCAGCGGCTTTTCCGTATCGAGTCTGTAGCTGTTCTGATACTTGGGAGCCTGTATGATGAAGAAGAAAAAAACGTTAGATCCGCAATTTTGTCACCCGCACCGATGGATCTTCGTAATTTATTTCTGTTCGAGTGACCTTATCGAGTTCCTCACTGACCCGATCGCACACATCAAAATTCAGTGGCATGTCGACAAAAAAAAATTGTTTGCTTCGCACGCGACTACAAATATTTCTATAAATTGTCGTTTCTTTTTTTTTTTTATCGTGATTCGTCCTCGCAAACGTATGAAAATGTCACTGGAAAGGAAAACCTTCACGAGCACTGTGCAAGCTCACTCGTTACTTAGGGAACAAACAACCGGTCGATCGATCCTGAATTATTCTTCGGAGAAAATAACGCGCCAAAGCTTAAATTTCCGTGAGCCAGAAACCACCAACTCCGATTATTTTTTTTTTCGTTCAACATTTGTCTTTTTCGAAAAGCAATATAATTGGTCCCCGAGTATTTTTAATAAAAATCATTTTTCGAAAATATTTTTCGGCTGTCGTCTCCACCTTGTACCCATTGAGAATTTTAATTAATAGTTAAAAAAAACATTCAGGTCTGTTCGAAGACAATCTGAAATTTGAAGCAAAATCGGAAACTTTTTCGTTTGTTGTTCAGGTCGATAAAGACGCGTGGAAGGGAATCATATATCCATTCAGTTTCGTAGCCTGGCATGTACAATACGAGCAGAAAACCGCAAAACTTGAAGAACCTTAAGGAAATTTATTTTAAGGAGTTTCGGGACAATTGACAATATGTTACCATTTGATTTAAGTTTGGACAGCTTATTCTTTGTCATATACTGAATGCACGCTCCAAATTTGTTATCGATCGTCTAGGTACATCGTTTCTATCAAATTTACAATTGAAGAAACACTTTTTACAAGCTTTTATTTATTTGACTTGACTTTCTGTGAGATGCAAAACGGAAAATCGATATTTCACCCACTTCCCGACTGCTTGGAGCTCTGAAATTTTGCAAACATGCATCTAAAAGGTGACAATGCATGATTCAACCTCATAACATCCACAAGACTTTCAACTTTTCTTGTAAAATCAGCGATATTTAATCGTCCATGTAAAATCTCACTAACACATACAAACAAATTTGTTTGGGTTTGTTTGTATGTGAAGTGTTTATATGCAGCAATTAGTCGTAAGCTCAATCCCAATTACAGTCTTTGTTATTTTTTACAAGCAGTCCATGTTCCTAAGGTACAAACTCGTGAACCAGTAAACTACTAGTAACAACTAACTAGTAAAATCAATTAAAGACTAAAAAGTAGAAAACAATTTATATGTAAATTTTTTTTAACAAGCTTTTATTTGATGTACTAAAAAGTATAAAATATTTTTTGTACCACGTCAGCCATATGTGACTATGAATAAAAGCTAGGGGCGCTCGAAATTTAGACATATAATCTTTAATTTACATAAATCCGTTAACATATCAACTGGGTTTAAGGCCTTAGGCCACAGTAACGGGTGTAAATTCATGTGCGATTTTAACCATTTTTTTCGTATGAAAAAGTGATGAACTCATAAAATTAATTACACATCTATTTAGTATGAATATCAAGCTGTTAGAATTTTTTTTTTTTTTTCGATGTATAAAATGGCCGACTACTAATATTTTCTTTTGTTATCTTTTTTTAGGCGCTCCGCGGCGTGACATTTAGCATCCACAATGTTTTACCTAGAACAAAAAACAAAAATTCTCGTCTATCTACATTAGAATTCCTAGAGAAGTACGTACGGAATTTAAAAAATATTGTTTTATTCAAAAGTTGTAGGTATTGGAACTTAAGAAATGAATTTTCAGTGAAAAATTTCGTTATAACTGCTCATAAACTGCTCATAAAATGAAAAGTTTTCGATTAATCAGAAATTCTGTACGTACTTCTCTGCGAAATGCAGTTAGGAACATAACTTTTAAATTTGTAGTAAATCGAGTGAAAATTGTCGAAGTTATTTGTCACGCCAATTGGAAAAAAGCTGTTTCGAGAAGTTTCGAGTAGTCGGCCATTTTGTACATCGAAAAAAAAAATATATCTTTTCTAACAGCTTAATATTCATAGTAAATAGATGTGTAATTAATTTTATGAGTGAATCACTTTTTCAAACGATAAAAAAATGGTAAATTCGCACATGATTTTATACCCGTTACTGTGGCCAAAGGCCTTAATTGTTACTGTAAAACAACCTTAGATTTCTTCAATAAAAATCCTGAAACTGAGGATAAACGTGTGATAATAATTTCGCTAATGACTATTGTGCCAAATTAAATACGGTTATTGAAAATGAATTGATCAAAGTTATTAAACATTTGAAAAGTTGACCGCCCCAAGCTTTTATTTATAGTTACATACAGGAGAGTTGGTAAAAATAATTATTTTTTACTTTTTAGTACAGTGAATAAAAGCTTCTTAAAAAAATGTTTACATATAAACTTCAAGATAGATGCTTGCACTCATCGCTGAATGGCAGATTTGCGCACGAAATAGTGTGAAAAAATGTTTAAAACGTCATGAAAAACTGTAAAATCACTCAGTACAAGATGCCAATTTCGTCATCAGTGGCATAATGTATTGAGTGATTTGACAGTTTTTCATAAAATTTAAAATTTTTTTTTTAATGTTTAAAATTTGAAATGTGGAAGGTGGAAGGTGCGTTCAGTATATGAAAAAGAATTGACCGTATAAATTTTAATCAAATGGTAACATTTCGTCAATTATCCCGAAACTCTTCAAGTATGGAGGTACATTTAACTACGATTTTTTTTTCAAATTAATAAATTCGACCAAATATCGTACTGAATCAAACAAACGTTGTATGAACTCACGATACACATTGATAAAACCAAAATGAAATATTTTATCGATTGAATATACATCAGCATACATAACCCGCGAATGTACTTGAAGCCGAGCAAATTGACAACGCGCATCTCGAAGTCAACATGTAAAATGTTTCGTCAATTAAATATACATGAAGATAAATAAACTACGTTAATAAAAAAAACCGCTATACCGATCTCGAGAAAAAATTATTAACTAAGGATGAATAAATTCTTTTACGTTACCTTCAAGATTACCGGAGCTACGTTTGGATTTATACTTGGCGATGAGCGTTGAAATTTCAGACGCCCGCTGCTTCTTTTCTCTAGCTATAATTTTAATGAAAAAAAGTTGCTGGAAATTGTTTGAAAACGATACTTGAAAAAACAATTTTTCAACATCGTGAATAGAAAAAACATGGAAAAAATTGACGAATGAAAAGTGAAGGGAAGACACCACTGCGACGGACCGAAAAAATGTCGTTTTTATCGAATTTTTATTGTCTACTAGATTATTCATTTGGAATTTAGAAAAACGTATGTTATTAAGCATACGCTGTACTTATATCGTGTAAATTTTTATGTAAAAAAATTAAAAATGTACAATTTTATTAAGGTATAATAAAACCTCTGTATAAAAAATGTGGTCCAACGGCCGAATCGATAACTTGACAATGGTTTGTCTGAAAAATGAAAATAAAAAAGTTTTATAATCTATATAAAAGTAGTTCTCGTTGTACATAGCTGTTTTTCGAAAAAAAAATCAGACAATAGCGTTTGTTAAAATAAAGTGTAATTTTGGCCAAATTTTTACTTATATTCGGGCGGTTAAAAAATACTGAATTAAAAAAAAATTAACGTCCACGGACAACGATAGCTACTGCAATAACGGATTTTTTTTCAAATTAAAAATCGGACAATTATGGCTAGAGTTATGATTTCGTCCAGGTCGAGAAAAGTCGTTTTGAGAAAAACGCGATTGAAAGTTTAAAATCTAAATCGTCTGTAACTTGGTCAATTCTCAATATTTTGACTTGACGTTTTTTTTTTTAATATTCTTCAATATGTATACTTTGAGAAAATGCAAAAAAATCGAGTTTTTTACCCGTCACAGTGATGTCCTGCCTTAAACAGGTTTTCGTTTATAAACTGTAAACTCACACATTTCCAGAAATTGACGGCCATATTATTTATCGCTGCTGCAATAAATTTCTCCCGTTGGGGACGAGTATCACGAGGCTTCTGAGCGTAGTTCCGCCGAAGGGAGAAATGCCGAATCGAGAAAACGGCCGAACTGCTATCGTGCCGAATCGAGATGAAAAAGCGGCATACGATATACTTATAGTGTGTGTGTGTGTGTGTGTGTGCACGTGTACATATACATATACATATATATATATATATATATATATATATATATATATATATATATATATATATATATATATATATATATATATATATATATATATATATATATATATATATATATATAATGTACAGGGTGGCCTGTTATGAACGGATAATCCTGCAACTGTCGGTAGGTCAAATCACGTCCTACGTCAAATCACGTCCTGGAATTTCAGTTGAGTCAAAGTCCCACGATTTTCGAGATAAAAATAATCTGATTTTGGTTTTTCGCATGCCATTTCTACAAATTATAACTTTTTTAAACCGGTTTTAAAAAAAATACTCTTAGTTAATTGTTTTACCTAGAAAAGTCTTTTTTTTAACCATAAATGTTGAGGACACTTTATGAAAAAAAGATCTTATGCAGAATTTTCATACAAACTAATTCGAACATCTGACTTTGATAGCCTCCGGAGTAAAAAAAATGTACTACGCATATCGTGCCAATTACTTCAAAAAGTTGCTTAGTTATTGTCGATTCATATCATTTATAGAAATGGCATACGAAAAACCAAAAGCGAATGATTTTTTCAGAAAATAACATAAAGCCGAAGATCGTGAAAACCGTGGGACTTTTACCAAACTGAAATTCCAGCATATAGTAGGACATGATCTAGCCTATAGACAGTTGCCGGGTTATCTATTCATAGCAGGACACCCTATATTGGTATAGGGTAAAACCACCCGTCAAGAATCACGAATAGAATTTCAGGCTCTAATCGAGGCATATGAGCCTGTCTCGTACACCTGGCATTGTGTTGTCGGCAACTCTAAACTTTCTATTACCCTCCGAAAAACTTTTCACTCGTAAAACGAACGCACAAGAAAAAAGGGAATAAACAATAACATTTTTGCTCACTCGCGATGAATATTCTCGACACACGAGAAAAGGCCGGGAAAAAATTAGAAACAATGTTAGAAATTGATCTTGAGGCGTTACATCTGAGTTGAAAATAAAAGGTTTACTCTTTTTTTAAATTCGCTTAAATTATGTATAAACATCACAAGAATGATATACACAAGGAATCATAGGCGATTTTTTTCGCATTTTTAGAGCTCATTTTCGGAAGCGCGTTCAACCGCTCTGAAATGCAAAAAAACAGTGAAATTAGCAATTTAGAGTCGATTAATCCAGTTATTGTACAAACAAAAATATGCAACGACGTGACAACTGAAGACCTACTATTAAAATGCCTCGGTGGGTACACGCAGAACTCAAATGGGAGCTTCAATTCCGACGTGTGGAGGATAGCTCCTAAATCAGTTTTGAAACTTTAAGAGGTCAGGCTACTGTCAAAATTTAAAAAAAATCGATAGTCGCTTGAGGCAGCTCAAATTGAAAAGGAAGATCCAACATGTGGTGCACGTAGCGCAGGTTGAAAGTAAACTTATGATTACAACGATAGAACTGCTAGGCAAACTTTAAGGGCGGGGTAAAGTTAATTCGGCGAAAAAAAAGGCATGTTTTTAAGATTTTTTTGGCGTAACGAATAGTGTTCGTTTATTGAAAAATTTACATATAATAAAGTAACATTTGAACAACATTCTCCTAAATTTGCATTGCAAAATATTCAAAATTGAGCGAGTGAAAATTAAACCCCGGAGGCGCCTCGAAAAAAAGTTGGTTTGCGGTGTGCACCATAACTCGCAACAGAATCATCTGAAACAAAAAAATCAAAATGCATTTGTTAAAGGAGATGTTTCTCGAGGTAGTGACGGGAGGATTTTTTTTTCGTTTTTTCGTAGCACTTGGGAGCCAAAAACCCGATTTTCGCTAAAAAAAATCGGCTAATTTGTTGTTGAAAAATTAGTAATTATTAAAAAAAAAACAAAAAAGCTCTCGACAATACCTGGTGAATTATGTGAAGAAGTACTGTGCAAAATTTCAACGCGATTGGTCCAGTAGATTTTGAGTTATCGTGCACACGGACTTCAAATATGACAAGTCTCAGAAAAACGGTTTGAAAAACGCAGAAGAGTTTGGTCGCTTAGCGCTCATTGCACATAAGTTTGAGAACACTTCTCGATTGCATAAAAATCTGAGAAAATTCATGCATATTAAAGGTACTCAAAAGATTAATTTGGCATAATAATAATTCCAAAATGTTATTAACAAAATGATGAAAAAAAAATTAGTCAACAAATTTCCCCGCAACCCAATTTTTTTTCGTGATTCGTTCATTTTTCTGAATACGTATGAATTTTTCCAGATTTTTCAATAATCTTTGAATTTTTAGAAATTCAAAATAAAACTCGATAATTTTCGTATACTCACTCAAAGTCGTCGATGCCAGGTCCGTAGAGCAAAAGGCTTCCATCAAGATGATCGAGAGCATCTTTTTGCGTTTGTCTACGCAAAACTAGTGTGACTTGCTACTGCTCAGTGAAGTCACTGTTAGTGTGACTTGCTACTGCTCAGCACGGCATACAGCGGTCAACTGATGTACAGACTAATGTGTATACTAATATACACCGGGACAGGCCCGTTTATCAAGAAATTTATTCGGGGTCGAAAAATACAATAGCGCGCCGCGCTGCTGCCGCCCAGGTATAAAACCCGGCATGGAGCAATAGACGCTCAAATACTCATAACTTCGTTAATTTTACTCCGATCGACTTGAAATTTTAACACAATATTCTTGATATATTATGCATTCGTTTAAAAAATGAAAAAAAAAATGAAAAAAAAAATTTAATACTTTACCCCGCCCTTAAGGTAGAACGAGCGCGCGTTCTTGATTTCTATGGATTTTATTCAAATTTTAACCAGACAATAGTCGACTGTTCTGAATTTTCATTCAAACATGCATAATGATATGAACAATGTCTGGTTAAAATTTGAACAGAATCTATAGAAATCATAAGCGCGCTCGTTCTACCTTAAGGAGCCAGTCCGATTTGAACATTTCAAAAAACGTAGGCAAGGAAGCCTTGAAGAAATTGACGATGATGAGCAATCAGAATGGATTTTGTACGGTGCAGGAATTGACGATTGAGTTTAGGTAAGAGTTTTTCGTAGTATAAACTTCAAACGCGTTTTTCTCGAAACAACGTTTTTAAAATCTAGCTCCATTGTATCTCTGAAACTAATAAACCGATTCTCTTAAAATTTGAACCATATATTTTAAACATGATTCGCAAAAATATGATTTTTACTCTTTTTTCTGCGAAAAACTGCGAAAAAACGCGTTTTTAGAAAAAAAATTCGTTTTCCATCTGCCGTATTTTTATTTTTTGATAAAACTTTGTTTTTTTCGTTTCAGACAAGCCATTGCCGAGTTGTGATGGAGCTACCTAGCCCACCTATTTTTGAGGCGTTACGTTAAACTATAGTTGTACTTAAAAATGAGTAAAAATTAATAAAATAAAAAAAAATGTATTCCAAGACTTTATCAAGCCCAAAAACTTTTATATTCATATCTTTTATAAAGTCAGTACACGCATTCAGTGCAATAGTAGTTTAGTCTTGACCGACGTTTTTCTTCTTGATATTTCTTTTCATTAGTTATTAAAAATAATGAAGTCGTTTTCCCTCGAAAAATCGAAAAAGTTGATTTTTTTTCTTGATGATTGAACTACTAAAACAAAACAGAGCTCGGTCAAGTCTCAGCCAATATTATCTATTTTGAAAGAAAAAAACTCGTTTTGTTTGTTTGTTCCAGATGAACCATTGAGCCCCTCACGTTCGAAGGTCCTTCACGACATTTTTTATAACTTCTTTAATTATTAATATTCTTTTAAGAAAATTTGGTACATTACTTTGTTAACGTACATACAAATAAATGTCCAAACAATCTTTCAATCATTTTACTTCTGCCTTCAAAGTTTTTTTTCAATAACCCTGAATTTCGGGTCGTCACAGTAGTCTAATCCCTTAAACGCGCTTTTTTCGCAACCACGACTTTGAAATCGCGAGAACACACAATTTGGGTATTTTTCATCCAGTTGACTCGAAGCTTAACCATCTTAGATAGATTCGTTGAAAAAGTACACACGATCTTCACGATTCGTCAACAATTCTCGTTTTTTTATAAACGAATGAAGGCCGATTTTTTAGCAAAAAAAAAACATTTTGTTCAGAATAAAGCCATTTTGCGAGAGAAACCATTTTTTTTAATCTTGTGCACTTCTCTAGCAAAGCTGATGATAGTTACAAATTTTTGGCTTTTTTGTTTCAGGTGCCGATCCATTATGCACTCCGTCCTCCCGCGAAGCCGCCATTTTTTTATGGAGATTTTTTTTTGTGTACACATGCAAAATAAACCCTCCAAATCTCATTTTTATTGCATTTTTAGTATTCTGAAAAAAAAAAACATTCTCAAAAAGTCTCATTTTTCTGGGGTTCACATAAAAGTAACGCCTTAGATTAGCAAACAATGCAATCTAACTTCAAAAGTAGTCAAGGTTTGTGAAAAATTAGCAGGCTGACTCTCTACCTCGTTTCTGGTTTCCTTTTTCCGTCGTTGTTATGACGCCCGAAAATAAAAACAAGACGGGAGTACAAATTTTTGTATCGATATGATAAGTTTGCAAAATATAACATCGCATTATCTCGATAAAAATAATGAAAAAATGGACGGTTATATATATATATATATATGTATATATGTATATGTATATGTATGTGTGTGTGTATATATATATATATATAGATAGATAGATAATCCTGCAACTGTTGATAGGTCAGATCATGTCCTACTATATATGCTGGAATTTCAGTTCAATGAAAGTCCCACGGTTTTCGAGATAAAAATCATCTGCTTTTGGTTTTCCGCATGTCATTTCTACAAATCATAATGTTTTCAACTGTTTTTTTTTAATACTCTTGGTTATTTGTTTTACCTAGAAAAGTCTTTTTTTTAACCCTAAATATTAGGGAAACTTTATCAAAAAAGATCTTATGCAGAATTTTCATACAAACCAATTCGAACATCTGACTTTGATAGCCTGCGGTGTAAAAAAATGTATTACGCATATCGTACCAATTACTTTAAAAAGTTGCTTTGTTATTGTCGATTCTTATCATTTGTAGAAATTACATGCGAAAAACCAAAAGCAGATAAAAAAAATAACACAAAGTCCAAGATGTCGAAAACCGTCAGTTTGACAGATGCAGGATTATCCATTCATAAGAGTACACCCTGTATGTGTATGCGCGCGCGCGCGCGCGCGCGCGCGCGCGCGTGTGTGTGTGTGTGTGTGTGTGTGTGTGTGTGTGTGTGTGTGTGTGTGTGTGTGTGTGTGTGTGTGTGTGTGTGTGTGTGTGTGTGTGTGTGTGTGTGTGTGTGTGTGTGTGTGTGTGTGTGTGTGTGACACGTTTAATGAATTTCCGACAATAAGTAAAATTGCCCAACGTCCAAGATCATCGTGATGTATCTTCAATACGTGTTTGTTCCAACTGTTAGCTGTCACGCCAGAACGATTGCTACTGACGCCACGAATATGTATCAATGCAGCATTATATTGCCTGTGTGTTTTGCCGCCGTTTGGATACATTCGATTTGCGTGAGACGTGAAATTTTCGAACCCGCCGCACATTACTTTACATGGGCAAACTTTGTACTTATGTGGCCTGCTGGCGAGGGCGACTGGTACGGAAAATCACATCTTTCGTGCACCACGGAGGATTGAGAAAATTTATTTTGCAGGTGTTGCTTTAACGGCTACCGCATTCGTTTCGATGATAAGCATTCAAAGACCTCGCGGTTTAACGGATTATATTTTATTTTCACAGTGATATATATATATATATATATATATATATATATATATATATATATATATATATATATATATATATATATATATATATATATATATATTGTACTTTACACAACGTATAATTTACTACCAGAATCACAAGAATCGCCATGAACACAATAAAAAAAATGCATACAGGGGGAGAGTTCCGAGCGCAGTAATTTAAAAAGTCTTATTTTTCAAAAATTCGTTACACGAACTTTTCTGTTCATTAATCAAACAATCTTATCAATAATTCCAGAGGATCGGAATACGCGAACAAATGTTCAAATCGAATTATAAAAAAATGTGGCCTGAGCGATGTTATTTTTAAATATTATTCTAAACAAACATACCCTTTTGCAGGTAGGAAACTTGCGACTTTTCTGTTTGCTAATCAAAGAATGTTATCAATAATTCCGGAGGATGAAAATACGCGAACGAATATTTAAATCGAAGTATAAAGAAATGTGAGATCAGCGATGCTATTTTTAAATATTTTATATTATTTTAAATAATAGTTGACTCGAAGGTTAGAATATATATTTTTTTTGGAGCTTTGTCGTCCGAAACTTATGACAAGATAATATTAGTATCTCCTCAATGGGAATTGGAATAATATTTTAAATATTATTCCAAACAATAATGCAATATTCGCAAATCGAAAGGTGCCGATTTTTTTGGAGTGTCTTTCGAGACTTATGACAATATAATATTTGTTTCTCCGCAATGGGAATTCGGGCATGGAACTCCCCCCCTCTATAATATACGCACACTCTCTGAGAATACACGAATAATTTGTCGCAAGAGCCTCACGGGCGATCGATTGTGTGTATACGCAAAAAAGTACAAATCTGTAGATTCGCCTATTTACATATTGTCCAGCCTGAGATGTTAGAAGTCTCTTTTTTCGTCTCATCGCTGCGACACGAGGAGGAATTTATTCCTATCGCGAACGCCAGCGAATAATCGCTAAAAAATGCCTAGCACACGCACACACCATAATAAACAATGTTTATTTACGTATTTGATTTTATCCGCGTTACTTTACGCCTCACTTTGGCTGTCCATTCTCATTGAGTCTCAATGCGGAGGATTGCGAAGGAAATATACACGCCCCCACTGACAGTAACTTCATGGAAGTTCCATTCTCCATTCGTGCGTCATTTTGGACAGAAACTTATTCGACGCTCGATTGGAAATAACCAAACGTTTGTGCGCCGCTGTTATTGCCTCGTCCCAATATTCCCACGCTCCTCCATCGACTCCGAGAAGGTACAACGAAAAAACGGAATGCTCGGTTTTCTTCACCTCTCTATGCTTCTTTGTCGCAAAAATTCGAATTACTATTTAAGGGGTTAGGCTGCTGGATAAATTTCAAAACTCTCGCCCGTCGAGAGAGGCAACTCAAATTGAAGAGGAAGGTCCAACATGTGGCGCAGGAATCGCAGATGGAAGGTAAATTTATGATTACAACCATAGAACTGCTAGTGAAACTTTAAGGCCTTAGGCCACAGTAACGGGTATAAAATCATGTGCGAATTTAACAATTTTTTTCGCATGACAAAGTGATTCACTCATAAAATTAATTATACATCTATTTAGTATAAATATCAAGCTGGTAGAAAATATATATTTTTTTTTCGATGTACAAAATGGCCGACTACTCGAAACTTCTCGAAACAGCTTTTTTCCAATTGGCGTGACAAATAAGTTCAACAATTTTCAGTCGATTCACTTCAAATTTAAAAGTTACGTTCCTAATTGCATTTCGCAGAGAAGTGCGTACGGAATTTCTGATTAATCGAAAACTTTTCATTTTATGAGCAGTTATAACGAAGTTTTTCACTGAAAATTCATTTCTTAAGTTCAAATACCTACAACTTTTGAATAAAACAATATTTTTTAAATTCCGTACGTACTTCTTTAGGTATTCTAATGTAGATTGGCGAGAATTTTTGTTTTTTGTTCTAGGTAAAAAATTGTGGATGCTTAATGTCACGCCGCGGAGCGCCTCAAAACAAAGATAACAAAAGAAAATATTAGTAGTCGGCCATTTTGTACATCGAAAAAATATATATATATATATTTTGTAACAGCTTGATATTCATACTAAATAGATGTGTAATTAATTTTATGAGTGAATCACTTGTTCATACGAAAAAAATTGCTTTCATAAAAAAAATATTAAAAAAAATTAATTTCATAAAAAAAAATTGCTTTCATAAAAAAAAATTCTTTAATTATTAATATTTTTTATGAAATTTGGTACACAACTTGGGTAAGGGGAGATCTCAGGGTGAGGAAAAAATTGACTGATTTTCATAATTTTTTTCAAAAGGCAAGACTTCTTCGCCATTTCTGAGACTTAAGGTGTGTTTTATTACTGATGAAATATGGTATAAATCTTTCTAACCTTATTGTCTAAAACACGAACCTAGAAGTTTTTGGAAATTAAAAAAAAAATATTTTTTATTGCAAAAAGTGGCCATTTTTCGATCTTTGTGTTTCAAAGCATACCATTTAATCGATTTTCAACATTTCTCATTATTTCTTGGTTCATATTCTGCGTATAAGTGTTAACGAGAGAAAAATCTTTGTTGATTTTTTTTTCGGATTAATTCCGCCGCCGCTACGTGTCACGCCCCCTGGCAACATCCGCCGCAACCCTTTTAGAAGGCCGTGCCGAGCCTCGGCCATTTTTAAAGATTGATCAAATAAAAAAATACCATACAACAGCCAAAAGTAGGAATAAAACATACCCTAAGTCTAAAAAATTTGATTCTTTTGAAAAGAAATCATGAAAACCGACAATTTTTTTCTCGCCTAAAGGTATTTCCCCCCTTAACGTACATACAACTAAATGTCCAGACGATTTTTCAATCTTACTTATTCCTGCAAAATTATTTATTTTCAAGAACCCTGGTTTTCGTATCGTCACAGTAGCCTGACCCCTTAAACGTACAGTTAATGCATCTTTTGCCCTGAGTATTATTTATTTCTGAGACATGTTTGTTCGAAATTTTCAGCTATCTCTCTCGCACTCACACGTCGCGGAGTGCAGCTACTCTACTTCGCCTTAGCGTCGACCCTCGCATGTACAAACAACACTACACATTCGTTTTTCTCTCAAGCTGCGCACATTGTACGGTACAAAACCCATTGATTGTACAGCATGATAGCATTTCCTAAAAAGCCGCGCGGCTTCAGTTACGCAACGAAAGAAATTCCAACTAACAATCGAAAGCTAGAATGATCACTATTTTGTGCTCTACTTCCGACAAAGGAAGCTGCACTTCGTGTGTTCACTTCGGCTCACATTTAGGAACATTCAAATTAAATATCGACTAGAATAGCGCTCAATCGAATTAAATATCGCATCGATAACGTTCGATCGCTGACTCATTGGTACAGCAACAGTCAAAATGATTACTCGTCGTGTACGCCGCACAATTGCAATAACATAACATTTAGTATCGTCTAAGATAGCAATTCAATTTCGGCCTGAATATTCTGTCTTGCTTGTTCCTCGAACTTGTCGCGAAACTCTTTTGTCGCAAAAATATTAGGGATTTGTAGAAAGTTCTGCAACACCTGAAAATCGAAATCACAATGATAACGTTGACTCTAAATGGTGGACAAAAAATACTGCTTTTAAAGGACATTCGTCTTCGGAGGGAAAACCGATTTTCGGAATGTGACCGATCTTTGCTTTGGGCAAAATGGACTTTGGATGACTGAGACAATTGAAGGGCTACAGATACCTAGGTGGGTCAAAAAATTGCGGTTTCTACAAAATATTTTTATTCCATAGTATCACCTTTTAGCTATATTTCCTGAAAATTTCATTGAAATATTCCGAAAATTGAATTAGCTGCAGCTTCTAACAGTCTTCGTACTTCAAACTATAAACGCCTTTTTCTCGAAACACTGTTTTGAAAATCGGTGGACATGATATCTCGAGAACCACTTGATGGATTGTTTTCAAATTTACAGGAGATACAATGAGAAACATTCAAAGGTCGTTGACGATCTCACTTTTTGAAAACCGATCTTCATTTTTTGATAGTTACGTAAAAATGACGAGTTTTTTCATAGATTATATATACTCGAGTTTTAATTCATGGGCACGTTGTTAAAAAAATGATTTTGAAAATCGGCTATCGTCAACGACTCGTATTTGTTGTTAACTTGAATAACCCGTTTGATTTTCAGATTTCGGATGGACCGTTTAAGCTGGAGAGTGTCCACCGCCAAACAGAGCCGCTTGATTGAACAGTCCTCTGGTAAGCAGTTTTTAAATTATTTTATGTGATTAAATTTAAATCATTTCAAACATCACTTATTCAGTTGATAAGTTAGCACGTGTGATCCTTAAGGAGCCAGTCCACTTTGGAAATTTCAAAAAATTGAAAGCAAGCGAGACTTGAAGAAATCGATGATGATGAGCAATCAGAAGGGATTTTGTACGGTGCAGGAATTGCCGATTGAGTTTAGGTAAGAGTTTTCCATAGTATACACTTCAAACGCGTTTTCCTCGAAACAACGTTTTCAAAATCTAGCTCCATCGTATCTCTAAAACTAATAAACCGATTCTCTTGAAATTTGAACCACATATTGTAAACATGATTCGCAACAAGATGACCCTCGAAACCCCCTTTTTCGTTTTTCATCTGCCATTTTTTTATTTTTTGATAAAACTTTATATCCGAGGGTCATTTTGTAGCTGGTGTCATACTGAATCTAATGGACTTTGATTTTTTTGTTTCAGACAAGTCCTTGCCGAGTTGTGATGCTACCTAGCCCACCCATTTTGAGACGTTACGTTAAACTATAGTTTTTGTACTTAAAATAAATTTAAATGAAATAAATTTTTTTTAAATGTATTTCCAGACTTTATTTATCAAGCCCAACAATTTTTATATTCATATCTTGTATAAAATCCTTAAAAAAATCGCGAAAATAGCCTTTTTTCGTGGTTCCAAAGTGGACTGGCCCCTTAGATCGAGAGAGATTTCAAATGATTTAGCAGTAGATAACTGTTTGCAAAAATAACAGTCCCCTGGGCACAGTGCCCTGTCGTTTTATGACACAGGAGACTGTTTTATTTTCTAGCATTGTCGGATATCAGTTATCTTCTGACTTCTGGGACTGACAGTATGCTGTTTCTTTTAGGTAATGATGACTTTTGTGATGACAGTTTTGTATGGGCCACTTTTCAATTAGTAGAGAAACACTCATGTACCTGTGTGTTTAGAAAAATGCGTTTCTTTTTCACCTACCGTTTACCAATTTAAAAAATCGGAATTCGGCTATTTTTCTCGGGTCTTTAGGTAGATGTAGCCCCTTAATTGGCGTTTTTATCGTTTACCTTGAGTCTAAGAGCCGTATACATAGGCTCGCTGAGAAAGGAGTATTCGCCGCGTATTTTTTCTCTGTAATCGGCGTAAGATTCCGGCGACGAGCCGAGCACAGCCATGTCCAAGTCCAAAAAGTAATGAGCGTCCTCACCGCCGAAGGCACCGCCGACTTTGTGCTCCTCCGTGCTATGGGTGCCGGCAACTTTGAGGAGAGCGCACGTTTCGGCGCGCACCTCGTCGTCCTGATGGACAAACACAAACGAACTTTTACATCAAGTTTACATGTGGTTGGGGAGAAACGTTAATTTCGATTTTTATTTATCGTTTCAATCAATGTCAGAGAACTCACGGGTATTCCAGCCTCGTCTGCGAACACGTTGAAATGATCTAAATTATGAGTCTCCCCGTAGAGAGCTTTGGGATCGTACTCGAAACTGCGAATGAGAACGAAGAAATTAGTTAGCAAGGTTCGAGCCGATGTTGGGTTGTAACGTATAGTCGTTCCGTGTTGGACTGGGTTACGAGGCTTTTCGTGAAGATCGCCCTAATTGCTTTTGCTTCAGAAGGAAGCAGATCGGACAATTTGTTTTGAACTTTATCGAAACTCTGTTTTATGAAACGGTGCAAGTCGTATCTCAAAATTCACGCGCCCGATAATCTTCGAATTCAGACAGAGCATACTGTACAACATTTTCTATTTTATGACTGGATGATTTTTTGATACGTTTATCCATTTGTTAATATCACATATATACAATAGAATTGTTTTCTTTTGCGAATATCGAACGTTTTTTTCTACAACTTGCAATTAACGTCATGTTCAAAATTTGAAGACAATATCCGGTCCGGAAGTCGCATGACGTTGAAGTTTGCATTGTTGGACGGCGATGTATTTTTTTCAATTTTTTTTTCTTTATTTTCATCATGGACCAGTCCTTTATTTTGCAAATTGCCGTCGTAAATTTCTAATAAGGATACGTAAAAAAGTTTGAGCGACCTTCACTTCCGCGTAGGCAAAAAATTGAGCGATTGACAAGAACGACGATGCAAACTTCAACGTCATAAGTATGCATCGTTGGCACGCAACGAAAATTAATTATTTTTCATTGACAACATTTCTTTCGCCGATTTACGTTATGAACGTCATTCGAACGTTTTTACATATCTTTATTACAGATTTACGACCTCAAGTTGCAAGCAAAAGGTGTTGAATAATAATAAAAATTAAGAAATGGCCGAAAAAAAACTCGTTGCATTTTTACGATGCAAACTTCAACATCATGAATCGCAGATTAATCGGTAGGTCATTAAGTCACAAAATTGTCGAGTCTTGAAACTTTAAGCGTCCGGCCATATTGGCAGATCGAAAAATGGGTATTTTTATTTTTTTGCACAACGTCAGAAAGGGCTTTAAGAATAACGTTAATAAATTTCCGTTCAAAATATTAAAAAATGGCGCCGTTATGCACATTGCCGCGGAGGCGCGTGGTCGTTGTCCCAGTTCTTATGCCGTCATGTCACATCTGAAAAAAAATCAGCTCATTCGTGAGCAATGTCGCTACAATGTGGTAGCGTAGCGGTTTTTTTTTCGACCATTAAAAAAATTATGGTGAGCCGAAGGAAAAAAAATTGTATTTTCACCGAATCTTCGGCTCACCATAATTTTTTTACTGGTCGAAAAAAAACCGCTACGCTACATTGTAGCGACGCTACTCACGAATGAGCTGATTTTTTTCAGATGTGACATGACCGGGTAACAGCTGAGACAACGACCGCGCGTATCGTGCGGAGGGCCTCCGCGGTAATGTGCGTAACGGCGCCATTTTTAAATATTTTAAACGGAAATTTATTAACGTTATTCCTAAAGCCCTTTCTGACGTCGTGTAAAAAAATAAAAATATTCCGGCCCATACATCCGAGTTTATTATTTTTCTTTTAAATATACCCATTTTTCGATCGGCCAAGGTGGCCAGACGCCTTGAACGCGTTTTTCTGAAAACCACTTTTTTGCGAACCTCGAACAAAATAATTCAAAAGCTAGCTAAACGATCATTTTGAAGTCTTGCACACTCTTAGATAACATCATTACCGTCTATGTGAACCCGAACTATATTCGAAATCATTTTTAATAACTACTTTATTATTTACAATTAGTATATTAAACATTTCATGAAAAATAGACCATTTGTTCAAACACGAAAAAATGATTGTAAAAACAGCCAAAAGGCTTGCACACTCTTAGATAACATTATTACCGTCTATGTGAACCCGAACTATATTCGAAATCATTTTTAATAACTACTTTATTATTTACAATTAGTATATTAAACATTTCATGAAAAATAGACCATTTGTTCAAACACGAAAAAATGATTGTAAAAACAGCCAAAAGGCACGGAACGAGTATACGTCGCAACGAATCATTCGTGAACGTTTGCAGGGTTGTTACGCATTATTGACTCAGAAATTCCCTGACTTTTCCAGGTTTGCCATGCACGTTTTGCAAAAATTTCAGGTTTTGCAAATGACCCAGATTAGGGTCAAATCAAGAACACTTATTTTTCATGAAATATACATTTCTTTAAGTTAAAGACCACGAGTTAAGTCTCGTTTCAACCATACCAGTATTTGTAAACGTTACAACTTCACAAATATACAGTATTTATATATATAAAATTTCCCGTATATACTTATACAGGAAAAATTATATACGTAGAAATAACAATGAATCAATTTTGTGTAGAGAAACATAACATTTTTATCCGACTTGAAAAAACAAAGGAAATTCTCAATTCGATTCTTCTATTCAAAAATTATGTTGAACTGGACAACATAATTTTTTCAAAGATCAAATATATGGAAATGTTAAAAATTGAAATAAGATATATAAAACCTGAAATTCGAAAAATGATTAAAACATTGGAAACTTAAAAAAAAATACATTAAAAGCAAATACAGAACCTGTTCTTTATTATAAACAGAAATTTTGATGTCGGTGATAATAAATAAAAAATAAATATAAACTCTTATCAATAATAATAATGATGTGGTTATCGACAGACCGAATGCAAATGTATAGCGCTTTGAAGTAAATTAGTTTTCAGTTTTTCAAATGTTCAATGTTTGGCACTGACATAACTTTTTTTGTATATAATGAAGAATTATATATATATATATACAAAAATATTTGTTTTTACACTGTTCAGTTCTTTTGTCAAGTCGGTTTCATTTTTAGAAATTCTTGCAAAAGATAAATTCAGAGAAAATGGCAGAGAACTTCTAAGATTCCCTGACTTTTCCCTGATTGTCCAGATTGACCAGCGTAACAACCCTGGTTTGTACGATCACCCCCGCTTTCAAACCGCCGTTCGTACTTCTGGAAGAAGAGCGCGAGCAGTAAGGCTCGTGGATTCTTCAAGTTGTCCTTTATCTCGTCGTAGTGCGACAATTTTTCGCTCAGTGAGTTCAAATTGTGATAGGTGCGTTTCTCCTCAGAGTAAACCTCGCTGAGGCGACCGAACCAAGAGTCGCGCACTTCCGGGTCAAATCCTTCCGTCGCCTCCTTCCAGCTGTCCTCCAGAGACGCCATGACTCCTAACGCACCGCTGCCTTGACGAACAATTATCGCACTCGTTAGTCCAAATTGACAATAATAGGATCGTCGAAGAAGGCGTAACAAATTTAATGAGTTTGAAGTTTGCATCGTTGGAATGCAATGTGTTTTTTCTTTCAAATTTATCATTCATCGGAGCCTTTTTTGAAAAATTGCAGTCGTAAATTTCCTACAAGAGGTATTACAAAGAGTATTAATTTTCGCTGCATTCCAACAATGCAAATTTTAGACTTATGCAACTCAACGATACAAGAATGTAAATTGTGGCCCAGACTCGGATGGGTAACCGCTCAGTGCGTTAGAAACCAAAGCAACTGGAAGTAGCAAAGTGAAAAGGGCCAAAAGGGCTGGGCATTTAAACCCTGCCAGGACATATATGAAGGGCGTAATTGAGAAACAAAAAATTGTAGAGGACTTTTTTTTAATTACTACATAATTAGAGTATTGAGATAAAACAGATTCATATTGATATATCTTGATTTATCGATTTAATTATCTCAATGCATTGATGTTATTATTTTACTGTAGCTATGACTTATCAATCTTATAATTCAATATTGATCTTGATTTATTAATTTATTCATTTACCGATATCGTTTGATTGACATTATTTTTATACAGTTTTTCATAAATCGATATTGGCTAATATTAATACGATATTATCCATCCTGCCTGAAAATGTCGCGAATGCACTTTTTGACAGCCTTCCCTCATCCCGTTGATAAAATCGAATCCATCCAATACACAATTCATTGCTAAGATAAAAAATGCGCTTGGCAGTTCGACCCCACTTGTCACTCTTGGTCTACCCGGACAAACACCCTGCCAATAAGCTTTTCTCGCGTTTTCTAACGTTGCAATATTTTATTTCCTTGTTTATCGTGCGTTTTTTTTCACCGAAGCAGAAGACTGGCGATACTCACAAAGTTCCTGTAAACTTCGGTGGGGACAACACGAACGAACGATAGTAAACTGAATTTATCGACGAATCCCGCCACACGAAAGGGCCTCCGGTCAATAACGAGTGGGGAACGACATTGGAAATTATAAACGCAGATTGCGAGCGAGTTACTGCACCCACAAGGTCTCGCGAAACTCGACACGAAAGTGTATCGGGCGCGCTTCGTTCCACCACCTACACATTACTTTGGGCAGCGTCCGCGCGAGGGGCGCGGCGATCGACGCCAACGTGCGCACGCATGCCCAGCAAGTGCAATTACCATGCAATTACTCGCGCATCGGAAAACGGCAAATGCCAATAGAACGAAGAAAATGCGTACTCCAGTGACATTTTGGATGAAAAATAGAATTCACCTTTTCACGGGTATTAAAAATAAGTTTGAGTTTCTCGATTCAAGCTTGTTGAGCACATTCGTTTCTTTACGTTTCGTTCTATCGAAGCGAGATTAGGCGAGTGGATCGATGGCGCCCTCGCGAGGGGAGTCTTGTGCCAGAGTACTTCCGGTTCGTACTCCCTGTCCTCCCGGTTAAGGAATCATCGCGGAGTAAAATTTTCAAAAAATCGATTTTTTTGTCGCATTGTACGCGTTTTTCTCGAAATGTCGTTTTTCAAAACGGTGTACACTCTCAAAGGAAAAGTTTTCAAGCTATTCGTCTCAAATGTTGACACAATATTCTTCACGCCATTCTTTTTCTTGCTATGGCAGCTTTTTTTTAATCGTCACATTTTTTTAACGAAAAACTGTCGAAAAAATAACCTAAATCCGATACTTTTTTCAAGGCGCCGGGATTTTGTCAATTTCGATTAAAAAAGAAACCTTCATAGCATGATGGCGGCTTTCATACTGATGAGTAATCGTTTTACAAATTTTGTTGCAGATCATATTTACGGCCACAACCGTGTACACCGTGAGGACTCCTTTTTTTCGAAGACATTTTCAACCGTAAAAATTATGTAAAAAAAATAAAAATAAACGTTTAAAAATTTATTTTCTATTCTTCATGAGTGCTTTGATTTGACATGAAAAATCAGGCTCATTATCGTATTTCAACCATAGAAAACAAATTGCGAATATCATCCATTGTTCGACCCGCTACACTGTGATGATCCCTCAAGGAGGTTGGGGAGTTAACCACAATCCAAGTTTTAAAAAATATATATATATTTTTGATATTGTCTAGACTATACTGAGATTTTACGAATTTAAAACATTTTTTTACTACCTAACACCAGAGGATAAACAGTTTAATGTATGTAATCTTACGTGGGGTTAGATGGGCAAGACGTTCACACTACGGTCGATGTAATATTTTGTTATTTATCACCAAGATCAACTATTTATAACAGCGGATCAACACAAACTAAACCTTTGTAAGCATTTGGAAGAAAAACCCATATTGCCTATCTTAAACTATACAGGGTGTCCTGTTATAGATGTATAATCCTGCATTTAATGTCCTGTTATGAATGGATAATCCTGCTTTTGCAGTAAATGGCTCGTTATTCCGCCACTTCTCGTTATCGGAAAATCAATCACGAAGTACATTCCTGAACGAGTCGATGTGTGATTTTTCGAACACTTCCGGTACGTGCAATAGCATATGCTTATTAGCACGGTTTTACATACAGGTCTGACAACGGCGGTAGTGGGGGTAGGCACCCTCAGCGGTTTTGTTTTTTATTCCGATTTCTGCCGCTTGGTGCGTGACGACAAGGGGAAGTAGTGGTGCGACGAAGAGAGAAATAGCTCTTCTGTCCTTTTCCCTCCTGACCGCAACGTATGCGCCGTTTGCCGTAACGTAATTTACCGTACTGTCGTGTAAACTGCATAATATACGAAGCCAATAAAAAAAATGTGTTGAATAAAAAAAAGATGACTACTTTCATCGAAAAACAAACTGAAAATTTTTTAAATACATTAATTCATGCCAGCACATATTACGACCATTTACATCATTTTTGGGGATGTAAATGTTAGGACAAAAACCCAGCACTTTCAGCATAGAATTATAATTTTTTACTGAAGCTAGATGGTTGCATACTGAAAGTAACCCCAATGATATTTTGCCCCTCAACTCGCCCCAACCCTCAAGAATAGGGGTTGAAAACTTGAAAATCGCCGTATCTCGATAACGAATAGGCCGATCAAAAAATGTTTCAGACAAAAGATGTTTGGAATAATAAAATACATATAAAGTTATCCAACGTCCAATCCCCTATCTTTGAAAATAGCGGCACAAAAACGCGAGAGCGATATGTCTACTCCAATCGTTCCAATCGTTTTTGTGCCGCTTTTTTCAGAGATAGGGAGTCGGACGTTAGACAACTTTATATGTATTTTATTATTTCAAATAACTTTTGTTCGAAATATTTTTCGATCAGGCCATTAGTTATCGAGATACGGCGATTTTTAAGTCTTTAGCCCCTATTTCTTAGGGTTGGGGCGAGTTGAGGGGCGAAATTTCATTGGGGCTACGTTCAGTATGAAACCATCTAGCTTCAGCCAAAAATTCCAATTCTACGCTAAAAGTGCTGGGTTTTCGTCTCTTTTGCTGGACTATTAGTTCACAACGATGCTGATTCGATGGACTGCAACGAATTAAATTTCTTTTCACATATTTCATCTACAAAAGTCCTTCAACTATTTTTCCAGATATTTATTTAACCATCTACATTATAAATCTATAAAAAAAGATTGCCTACAATAACAAAAATATGGAAAATAAAATGTAAAACGAAACGTCCGTTGCGTTCCAACGATGCAAACTTCAAGACCATTAGTTCACATAGGTAGGAAGTGGCGAATGGCACTAATAATTTCAAAGCTTCCATTACGAACTCCGGGCGGGGGGGGGGGCGTCAGAATTTTTTGACTTGTAAGAGGGTCGCGTATTTAAGAAGGTTGAAAAACACTGGAATAGCGAATACAGAGTTCGTAATTTGAGGTTGAGTCTTCGTTCAAGACTTCGATACACAATTTAAAAAAAACATTCTCTCGTGATAAATTACGCTTCGTTCGAAAATAAATCAGTATCAAGAAATTAATGTATACGGTGTGCCTATACGTATATACCGGATGAGGCAACAACTATTAGCAGTAGAAATATTTCCTAGCCTACCAGACTTGAGAGAAAAATTTTCCTACAAAAGTTGCAAGTTCGCGAGGATCGCGACGCTCGTACGTCAGGCCAAAAGTTCGACAACGCTGACCATCTTCTTGAACGCGGGTGACACGTATCAGGGCAGCGAATTGTTCGCCATTCACAAGTGGAAGATCGTATCGAAGTTTCTGGATATACTGTCACCGGACGCCATTGAAAGCAAGGCAACGGTTCAGGCTTTTGTGGCGTTTTTCAATTTTTGGTTTATTTTACCGCGTTGTTGTTTTTTTGCAATTATATTTTGGCCCTTAAGGGGAGGTTCTGCCCTGTTGGGCCAAAAATGTTCGATTTTTCACGAATTTTTTATGCGAAAAGTATTAAATATAGAATGTTGATATTTGGAATGTTAACTGAGCGGTCTTTATTGAACGCCAAAATAATTTTCAAAGTTCGACAAAACATGGTGGTGGGGGTGGGAGGAGCCACCTATGTCGGTGCGCGGGCGATGACATTCTTCGTTTGCGGAAGTCCTAAGTCCCGGACATGTGATCTGAAGTAAAAAACCAAACATATTTTTACTTTGTACAATATTGTGTATAAGTTGACCTAGAATCGAGAAGAAAAATTGAAAAATAAAACAATAGTGAGCAAAAAACCTCGAACATTTTTGGGAAAAAAAACAAATTTCTTTCCGATCGCTCACTATTTGTTTATCTTTCAATTTTTCTTCTTGATTCTAGGTCAATTTATACACAATATTGTACAAAGTAAAAATACAGGGTGTCCAATAGGAAGTTGCTGAAACTAATCGACTGTCATTTTAAAACACGTGCACAGAATCAGAAAAGCCAAATTGTTTTAAATAGAGGAAACTCTGCAGTTTTAAACGCACATAAATAAAACCCAGAAAAATATTTTTTATGTCAATTTATTACATCTTATAAAAATAACGAAAAAGTACAGTGATTAATGATAGATATTTTCGAAGTGCGAACCGTTAGATGGTGCACAAAAATCAATTCTCTTTTGAAAACTGTGAAAAACGGTGTCCACCATATCGGTCGTAATGCCGCGAACCACTTCCTGGATGGCCGCGATCAGTTCTTCAAGCGTGCTGGGGTTTTTAGCGTAACAATGATCTTTAATGTAACCCTACAAGAAAAAATCACAAGGGTTCAGGTTCGGTGGGTACGGAGGCCATTCTAGTCCGCCTTGAGCAAATTTAGGGTACACCAGACCGATTAGGGGGCATCCATTAATTACGTGAGGTGATTTTGGCGATTTTTCGACCCCCCCTCTCCCCCTGGTGAGATATCGTGAGATTTTGCTCGACCCCCTCCCCCCTCCCCTGATCTCACGTGAGATTTATCAAAATGCATACGTTCACGGAAAATAAATTGTAGTAGAAGTAACTGCGGTTGTAGTACCATTTACTCCACCATGTAAAGTAGTAGGGAGACTCTCCCTACGTGATAAAAATTACGTGATTACTAAAATTACTAAAATTACTAAAATCACTAAAATCACTAAAATTACTAAAATTACGTGATATTTGCCGAAGCCCCCCCTCTCCCCCACGTGACATTGGGTGAGATTTCGCTCGACTCCCTCCCCCCCCCTAAACGCCTCACGTAATTAATGGACGCCCCCTTACTCGAGTCCCATATACGCGATGAATAGCTTCAAACACCTCATGAGTCCGGTGCGGCGTCGCTCCATCTTGCATGAAGTAAAAATTTTTAACCAGTCCCCTCTTTTTTGCATAAGGGAAGAATTTCGTTTCCAAAAGCTGTTTGTAACTCTCTCCCGTTACCGTAGATTCCAAGAATTGCAAATAAATTCCTTTTACTGAAATCGCTGCCCATGCCGTTACTTTCTGTGGATGACGGGACTTCGCTAGCGATATGTTGGGATTTTCCGTTCCCCAAAACCGGTAATGTTGCTCGTTTACGTACCCATCCATCCAAAAATGTGCTTCATCGGAATAAATAATCAATTTCTCATTAAGTTCTTCGGCTTCAAACATTCCCGTAATAGTGTTACAAAATTCGATGCGTTTCGTCATGGCATGTTCGGTTAACAATTGATGAGTGCTTATATTATACGGACGAAACTTTAAAAAATATTTCAAAATGTTGTGTAATGATGATTTGGTTATTTTTAATGCTTTAGCAGTTTTCCGAATCGAATCATCCGGTTTTTGTTTGAAATAATTCTCAACTTTGTTGATCTTCTCTGGTGTAGCACCGCAACAGATGGACCTGGCAACTCGTGTCTACGGTCCTGGAGTGTACCATACTTCACGTAGTTATCGATTATCCTACAAAAATTAACGTAAAATTACGTCAATGCAGTTCAATTGAATTGAAACACAAGTTGTGTGATAGATGAATATGAATAAATATTCAACTCTTACCTTTTCGGAGTGTTTTCGCTGGCAACTCTATGAGTTCCAAACTTAGTACGAAACCCTCTATACGCATTACTATAAATTTTTCCCCTCGAGAAGAAGCTCTCGAAGCTCGAGAAGAATAAGATATACTTTTCTTCCGTGGTGAGCTCACTCATTTTGACGCGCGCGTACTTGCTTCAACCACGGCTGGAATAAAACTGCGGGTGTTAAAAAGCCCCAGGTGTGCCGTTTTTGCAAAAAGCAACGTATCCTGTGGTGACTGCCAATCTCTATTTGTCCGAAGAGCCCGAACTTGCAGCGACGAAATTGCAAAACAGCACGATCATAGTTGTAAATGGTACGAAGATCGGTATAACCGGTTATCTCACACCGGATACGACTTCAAAGTCGTTTACCGGTAAGGTGAAATTTCTCGACGAAGTCGAGTCGTTGAGACGCGAAGTCGCTGCATTATCAGCCAAGGGTGTTAAGATTTTGATAGCGCTCGGTCACTCGGGATTCGAAATGGACAAGAAAATCGCGGCCGAAGTCGATGGTATCGACTTGGTCATCGGTGGTCACACACACACACATTTCTCAACTCCGGTAAATGTCCCGATCTCGAAGTACCGGAAGGCCTTTATCCGACCGCGGTAACGCAAAAACCGGTCGAATAGTCTACATCGTTCAGGCTCACGCTTATACGAAGTACTTGGGCAATTTAACGATCGACTTCGACGACAATGGCGAAATTACGAAAATCTTCGGTAATCCGGTACTTGTGGACAGCAGTGTTGAACAGGTATACGTAGCTAAGGTCATGTTCAAATAAAACAATACATATGAATCAGTCAATTTTAATTATTCTTTTGAACTAATCAACATTTATTAATCATTTAATTTTGGAAACAAAAAAATAAGTCTTCCTGATTGTTAGCATACAATATATATTTTGAAGGCCTTTGGCCACAGTAACGGGTATAAAATCATACTAAATAGATGTGTAATTAATTTTATGAGTTAATCACTTTTTCATACGAAAAAAAATTGTCAAATTCGCACATGATTTTATACCCGTTACTGTGGCTTAAGGCCTTAAGTAACCCTTTATTTTTCCCATCCTACCCCTTATGCGGGGCAAGATGAAACAGCGCTGGGAGCATGATGGGACACGAATTATTTGCATTTTTCGCATATAAAATGGTTTCATTCTCAATACCAACAATTTGATAAGCCAATCGTCTAAGTTCTGGAGTATTTAGTCCGAATAACCTTGCTTCCATATAATTGAAATCATTCGTTAGTTCTTCTTCTTCTTCTTACCGCTAACAGCACCCCTAGCGTAATATTTCGTTACCAAAGCCAGCAGTCCTCTAGTAACTTACCCGCACCGATTTGGTGAGAGAGCACGTTTTAGCAGTTCAAGGCTAGTAAAATCGAGTCTGTAGCCGAAAGCTAGCAACATCTCTCGAACATGATGCTGCTTTTTACCGATCGAACGGCGCTCTTGGGATAGTACTTTATGGGCAGCAAAAAGCAATATTTGCAAATGGCTGACAGCACGACCCGATTCTCACGATCAGGGAGGCTAGAGTGGGAGGAGTCCGATCTCTTATGGAGAGACTTGAAAAAAGTGGCTACAAAAATGTGGTCATCCCGGGATGGCGCCACTATTGCTAAGACGTCGAGAAGTGAGCTGCGTGTGACAGAGACGGAACAAGTAAATAATGAGAAGTGAACTGTGCATAAGGCAGCATGATACTTGAGAAGTAGGCTGCGTGCGAGAGAGATGCAAAATGATATATAGCCAGATCGCGCGCAAAAGTTACCCCCTCTCTAGCCTCTTACGCGCCCATCACACAATCATAGTAGCGCGTGTTCGTGAGCGAACGACGCTCGGACATCTTCGGAAAGAGCCGAGCGCGCCGAAATTTCCCGACCGCGCCTTCGGCAGCTACACCAACACATGGACGCCGAGCTCGTTCATGTGCGGCCAAGCCGAAACGAAGGCTTCAAGGGAAAAAGCAATCTGAGCACACGACTCGCGCGTGACGTCACTCGACGGAACGCGCGAGGCTTTTAGACGATTTCAATGCTTATTTAGCTCTTGATTCTCTGCGTTATCAATGTATACAAAAAAATGTATCGGGCACCCTGATCGCTTTTTTTTTAGTTTATACGTTAATTTAAATATAACAATAAATCCAAATTACAACTTATTTGTCTTCTAAAAAATTGTTTACACTCTACTCACACCCATCCTTATGCCAAATAAATTATAATTCATAAAAGTAAGCGGAAATATATTTATATTCGTATTATTATATTAATTCTCATACTTTTATCAAGCGATAAAGCATTATCCCCAAAAACAAGCGAATCATTCATCTGGCCGCGAATCGTCAGTACCAGAAAGTGCATATTCTACAAGCGATGAGATGGTCCCGTTGGTAGTGTTCCTGGCTTCGATCCGCAGGGGCGCGGGATCGTTCCCCGCGCTCAGTGCTTTTTTTAAAATTCTGATTACCATTAATTCTTATTTGATTAGTTATTTTTATTAGTTATCATTATTATTTTAATTAGTTATCTTTTAGTGTCGAAAAATTTATCGCGCACTCCGACCGCTTATTTGATTAGTTTGTACGTTAATTTTAACTTAATAATAAATCTAAATTACGACTTATTTATCGTCTAAAGAATTGTTTGCGCTTTACTCACACCCGTCCCTATGCGAAATAAATTGTAATTCATAAAAACTAAGCGAAAATATATTTATATTCGCATTATTATATTCATTCTCATATACTATCATCAAGCGATAAAGCATTATCCCCAAAAACAAGCCACATCCATCCGGCCGCGAATCGTAACTTACGAGAATGAATATAATAATACGACTATAAATATATTTCCGCGCTAGCAATTTTGGCAACTGCAAAGTCAACCGAAATAATCAACGGTTGAATTTGGACAGCTTTACAACTATAAAGTCGACCGTAAAAAAAATCCTAAAGGTTGATTCAACGGTTATTTAACCGCGGCCATTTTGTTTTCGCTGGATGGTTGTCTCACTCCGTCGCACAATCTGCTGCGGATATCCCCCCCCCCCAGTGTTTGATGACTCAATTCTCCGCAAATCATCAATTTAATTATCAAGACTGTATAATTTGATTAATCATTAAATGTATTGCGTCGAGTCAACCATCCAATCAACCGCCGAGTTAACCATCGAGTCAACCATCCACAGAAAACGCAGGATGGTCGACTTTCAAAGATGAACACTTGAGAAGCTGTCCAAATTCAACCGTTGAACTTTTACGTTGACTCAACTGTCTTGTACAACTGGTTGACCAAAATGACAGGGCGCTTACTTTTATGAATTACAATTTATTTGGCATAGAGACGGGTGTGAGTAAAGCGCAAACAATTTTTTAAAAGATACATAAGTTGTAATGTAGATTTATTATTACATTCAAATTAACGTACAAACTAATCAAATAAGCGGTCGGAGTGTGCGATAAATTTTTCGGCACTAAAAGATAACTAATAAAAATAATAATGATAACTTAATAAAAATAACTAATCAAACAAGAATTAATAGTGATAATAATTAAAAAAAAAAGCACTGAGCGCGAGGAACGATCCTACGCTTCTGCGGACCGAAGCCACGAACGCTACCAACGGGACCATCCCATCGCTTGTAGAATATACACTTTCTGGTACTGACGATTCGCGGCCGGATGGTTGATTGGCTTGCTTTTGGGGATAATGCTTTATCGTTTGATGAAACTATGAGAATTAATATAATAATACGGATATAAATATATTTCCGCTTACTTTTATTAATTATAATTTATTTGGCATAAGGACGGGTGTGAGTAAAGCGTAAACAATTTTTTAGAAGATAAATAAGTTGTAATTTGGATTCATAGTTATATTTAAATTAACGTATAAACTAAAAAAATAAGCAATCAGGGTGCGCGATACATTTTTTTGTATACATTGATAACGCAGAGAATCAAGAGCTAAATAAGCATCGAAATCATCTAAAAGCCTCGCGCGTTCCGTCGGGTGACGTCACGCGCGAGTCGTGCTCACATTGCTTTTTCCCTTGAAGCCTTCGTTTCGGCTTGGCCGCACATGAACGAGCTCGGCGTCCATGTGTTGGTGTAGCTGCCGAAGGAGCGGTCGGGAAACTTCGGCGCGCTCGGCTCTTCCCGAAGATGTCCGAGCGTCGCTCGCTCACGAATATGCGCTACTATGATTGTGTGATGGGCGCGTAAGAGACCAGAGAGGGGGTAACTTTTGCGCGCGATCTCGCTGCACTGCTTGCTGGGATGCGTATTCGATCCTCTTACATCTCTCTTACACGACATCGATACTCAGCTTCGTGCTCGAGGTTTTAGAGATAGTGGCGCCATCCCGGTCTGACCACATTTTTGTAGCCACTTTGAAATGCATAGATCGGCCTCCTCCCACTCTAGCCTCCATGCTCACGATATTGTATTCGTAAAGGCCAAAGACGTTCTCGAGGAACTGGAAAAATGGCGTCCTGAGATCATCAAGATGCAGGAAGACATTGTCGGTTCTACCAAAGTCCGTCTCGACGGAACAACTAGAAGTTGTCGCAAAAAGGAATGCAATCTTGGAAACCTCATAACCGACGCAATGGTCGATTACGTGAGTTTTCTCGATAATAAATGAAATTCCATTATGCACGGCCAAAAAATCTAGGCTCCCTTGTATCCTGTTAAGGCGGGAAACCAGTTTAGACGATTCAAAGAATCGATTTTTTTTATTCTATAAATTGTGAGTAAACCTATTGAAAAATATGTTCCCTAAGTAGTATAAATAATTAACGACTGCCTTCAATTTTTTTGTTTCCGGTATTGTTTTTTCGAACGCGTTTTTCTCGAAACGACTTCTTTTCAATTTCTGCCCACTCAAGCTCAAAAAGTTTCTAACCTATAATCTTATAAAGTGATAGTTAGTTTCTTTATGTAATAACGCTCTATATGAACCTAGATTTGGGGTAATATCATTGTTTAAACTTTATTTTTTATAGCAAAAAAGGTTATGAAATAGCCAAATTTATACTCTTTTGTTTAAACACCTCAAGAAAATGCAATTTTAATTTTTTCGTCAGGGTTAGGTTCATAAAGAAGGAAAACATGTTCTTGAAGTAATCTTCAAACCGTATTGATTGTAGATTAAAACTGTGGCCTCCAGAGTGTACACAAACAGCAGAGTCTGATGGTGACTTTCTATGGACGGCAGGCTATACATTGCATATTTTCCAAGGAAATGCTTTGAAAAAATTTAAATACTTGTTTCAGAATACGTATAAAATATTTCCAAACTTTGAATAAATTCTATTCATTCATTCTTTGTAAAAAAAAATAATGAAAATCACTTAAAAAAACTTGCTCCTAAACGGGTTTTCCTCCTTAAACTTGTTTCCTTCGTGCATTCCCGTTGCTGATCGTCGGATCGTTCGTTTGCAGCACGCGCGACAGTACGCTAATCCCATGCCTGGACGGACGCGGCGATCGCGATCTACAACAGCGGTTCGATCAGGGCCTCCATAGCCAAAAGTAATGATGAAAAGGTAACCACTGCCCAGCATCTTGTTGACTTAGTTGGGTACATATATGGTAAAAAGTATAAAGTACCCTTGAAGTTTGAAACTCATATAGTTGATTATAGTATAACTCATAAAGTTGGCATGAGTCTCTCGCAATTTATACGATGGTCAAAAGATTCTTATTATTTTCATTGTTGCCCTTGTCGTTATTACTTACTAGTCCATAATTACATGTCCACCGTTAAAAAATAATTCATCACGATACCAATGAAAATTATTATTATTAATCGTGCTTTCACCTTGACACCGCTATAGATTAAAAAGAGCGACGTTCTGTTGGTGCTGCCATAGAATAATGTCCAGAAGAAGGTAATCATGAAAGGAAGTACGTTCCGAAAAGCTTTGGAGTGGAGCGTTCATTTGCTAGATCCGACCAAAACGCACTTCGACGGGGTATTTCTTCAATTCTCGGGTGTGCAGGTACGAAAATTACCAACGAAAAGAATGTACGGAACTTCGCAGACTTAAAAGAAAATGAATGAAGAAGACAGGGGAAGTGAGGACACCTGATCCCCCTCCCTTTTGTTTTTTACCCCAAATTCCTTTACTTCATATTATATTCAACATGTCTTGGCACTGAAAGATGTGAAATGTCATTGGGAAAATCAGTATGATAACGACTAAGGTTAGTTTATAAATGTTGTAAATATCCCACTAAAACTAGAGGAAGAGAAAGGTATCCCATGTAGAGGTTGCCATGAGTTGCCCAATGTTACGATCAGGCTAATATTGGGACCATCGTATAAGCCAACAAAAGAGAAATAATATTGGCCCATTACTGTTCCGCTCTAAACTCAAAACTGGCACAATATCGGCCCATCCCTAAAGCTTGTCCTGGCCTATCTTTAAAAACTCATAAACAGCTGTGATAGTTAAACTAAATTTGCCAATTTAAAAACTGGGGATACTAAAATACTGACAATTCCATTGGCCCAATATTGTTCCGTTATAAATTGAAAACCGGCACAATATCGGCCCATCGTTTAAAACCAATAAACAGCCGCGATGGTTGAACTATATTTGCCAATTTAAAAACTGGTAATACAAGTTTTACATTGGCCCATTATTGTCCCGTTATAAATTGAGAACCGGCACAATATCGGCCCATTACTAAAGATTATCCTGGCCCATCTTTCACAACCCATAAACAGCAGTGATAGTGAAACTAAACTTGGCAATCCTAAAGCTGGAAATCCTAAAATACTAGCTATTACATTGGCCCATTATTGTCTCGTTCTAAATTGAAAACCTACACAATATCGACCCATAGTTAAAACTTATCATGGCCCATCTTTTAAATTCATTAAACAGTTATGATAGAGAAACAATATTTGCCAATTTTTAAACTGGTCATGCTGAAGTACTGCCATTTATATTGGCCCATTATTGTTCCGTTATAAATTGAGAATTAGCACAATATCAGCCCATTACTAAAACCTATCCGGGCCCATCTGTTAAAACCGATAAACAGCTGTGATAGTTCATCGAAATTTACCAATTTTAGAACTGGCAATGCTAAAATACTAGAAATTACATTTAATTAATCTAAGCCCTTTATTGGCTAAGTGGGTCAGACCAAACCTGCTTTTATTTTATTAAACCTTGGGTTATTCATTACCTGTATATTGTGCCAGAATAGGCAAATAACGGGCACGTTATATATTAATCGTCTATATTTTGTAGTTCAGTTTTTGTAATCAAGTCTTGGCCTATTATTGGCATTTGTAAATAACCAACATAAGTAAGTAAAATATGCCAATTTTGAAACCTGTGATATAAGCAAATCACAATTTATTTAAAGGTTATTCCATGAAATATGTATCCATAAGGACCAATCTCGGGCCAATCTTGGCCCGATATAGGTTGAGTATTTATCACGCACCCAAACAAACCCAAACAAACTCACGGCCCAATATTCTAGATAGACTAACTTCTAGATAGACCAACTGTGGAGGCCCATCATAGCCAGTGGTCAATTTCTATATAGGCCTTTTAAGAGGACCCACATAGGGCCAAGTGCAATCACCAACATTGGCGCTACAATGAATTCAATCATTGGCCTAAGAATTGTTGGCTCTGTTGGCCGATATCAGGCCGTTCTTATCATTTCTACAAACGCACCTCATTGATAAATACTCACGGCCCAATATTCTAGAAAGGCTAACTGTGAAGGCCCGTCCCAGGCCCAACGGTCAATCTCTACATGGGATATCCAGTGTCCCATATCTATGCGTGACTTAATCCCCCCCATATGGATGACTTGATCCAAGGGAAGCATATCGCCCATATATAGGGGACACATGATACCGTTGCCTACATCTTCAGGATCAGCAAAGTTGATATGCAATAAAAGATGTTGAAATTGTTATAATCTCATTTAATGTTCGTTAACCCTTCGTTGTCACACTTACCTGGAGGAATATGCTTGTCACACTGGGTCAATATGACCCAATGTGACAAGCCGGATGACCATGAAAAAAATCATCAACATACTTTAAATATTGCATAATATGTGCCTAAAATTATTATATAAAAAATCGAATGGCAACGTAAAAAATCAGATGGCAAAAACTTAGCGACGCTGGGTCGTTTAGACCTACAGTGACAACGAAGGGTTAAACTGGCTTTTATCAACAGTTTCATCATATTTAAATTACAGCTTTTTTCTTAATCTAAATCAACAAATAATAGCTCTTACTAGTTATTCTAGCTCCCTTTAATTTAAATCTACTCAAGTATTATGTTATTTAAATTAAGTTAGTCTTTTATTAACTTTAAGTTGTTAGCTTTACTTATATCAAAATAATCAACATTTGTAGGTAGTATCCATTATAAAGTCTGCTTAGTTACGAACACATAAGTATCTAATAAATTCAACGAATTATTATTCATAATTTAACCAATGTTCTGTTTCTATTGAATAATCGTAAATGCTTTAGGTATCATTATATCGTAAAGGTAATCAAGTATTTTCCATTCATCTTTGATTAATGGTTTTTCTCAAAGTAACTTATCTCTTTTTCGTCTACTTTTCAATTTTGAACTTTCTCGACGAGTTTGGAAACTCAATGCTAATTATTCTCTTGATGATAGATATAGCTTTGGAGCAGGCAGTTTCTTCACAACTTGAAATTTAGCGATTGCACTAATACTATCTTGAGTAGGCCACTTGAAACGTTTTCTGACAAGGAAACGTTGCGAGGTCGATGTCTCCGATTTCGATGAAATTTGGCATGCTTGTAGAATGGGTAAAAATAGGCGACACGTATTTTTTTATATCGGCGGAACGCGATTTTTAAGGGTTGAAAAGCACCCTCGAAAATTGGGGTGTTTTTCGTTTTTCGTCGATAACGTTTTAACGGTACGAGATATGAAAAAACTTCAAATTGCAACAATGTTTATTTTTTGGTGTACTATACATTGGAGATGAGAACGATGCAGATAGCAACAAATTTCATATTGTTTATTGCAAAAATGCAATTTTTTCAACCGTATCTCCGAGAATTTTCAATCGATTGGGATGTAAATTTGCATACATGTAGAGAATGGAAAAGTGCAGATATGGTTTTTTTCTTTTTCCGATATCTCACAATTAAGGGGTTGAAACTGCCCGTCGATTTTTTTGCCGAGAGCATCGTATTATCAGCTAGCCTTTTGGCATTTCGGTCTAAATTCACGTCAATATATGTTCGTGTTATGAGGCAATTGCATATTTGTAACATTCCAGCCCCTCCCCCCAACGGTGCCTCTCAGTGAGCCTCAGTCTCCCCTATCCATATTCTCGTCAGGTGACTTACGATCTTTCGCAACCACCCCATGCGAGGGTTTCCTCGGCGGAGGTGCGTTGCGCAAACTGCGACATCCCGAGTTACGCTGAGCTCGACAACAACGCGACTTACGCAATCCTGATGCTGGATTTTCTGCACAATGGTGGGGATGGATACTCGATGCTGAAGGATCTCGAGACGACCTCGCACGGTGAGTATTTGAAATGATTTTTTTGGTTGCTTTTGATACCGGGTGTCCTCGTTCGTCTTCCGAATCGAGTGAAACGACATCCCTTTAAAAAGATTCACTAATAAACATTCACTTTATTTCCTTCACGAATAAATGATAAAGGGGGTGAGCTTTTTGAGACGTAGATTGATCCAATAAATGGTCGATTTCGGAGTTCGTGTAAATTCCACACCGTCGTTTTAGAGAAAATAAAAATAAATTAAAGTCTGGAAAATTTAATACAGTTCCTCATGCAGAATCGCGTTTCGAGATGGAATGTTACACTGCGATGTTCCCTTAAAGTTGAACTTTGATTGGACGTATCTATGTCTAAAAGAAATCAGTATCCTTCAACATTTACAGAGCTTGACACTTCTCGAATATGTGGATCAGCGTAACTGTTCAGATTCACAGATACATCAATTTCCAATGCACTGATAGACTACTTGAAAAAGGGACCCGTACATCCGAGCCAGTGGCGAATCTATAAGGAACATTACCCGGGGCGGAGCCAACGGAAATTTTCACGGAGGAATCAATCGTGCGATCGCTCTACCATTATTGATGCACTAATGGACCTGATAGAAATGAATCTTATAAACACAACGACGCGTTATCAGACGTACGAATTGAAAAAGCCAAAGAAAGTAACCAAAATGCATCAGATTTTTTCGTTGATAAAATTCGTCACTGATTCCATGTTATTCCTGAAAAAAGTTATTATTTTATTTCGTTTGCATTCCTGTTTTCCTTATGATTTGTTCGAAAGTTACATTTATGTCCGGGACAAAAATAAGAGTGCAATTTTTAAGACCATGTATGACACGCCGCGAAATTTCGACGCGGTCACGACGGTATTGCAGAATTAGTAGTAAACAGGCATAATTATAAATTACTCCTAGTTTTATTCAGAATTGTATAAAACATTCGATGTGGCAGTTTTTTCATAATAATCATCGTTAATGTTATACTTTTTCAAGTTGGTAGTAACAATAAAAAATGAACAGCAAAGAGCGGAAGCCCAATAGGCGACCGATGCTGCAAGTCTCCGTTTGGTGCGCGTAGACGTGTGCGCGTTCACCATGAGAGATCGCCGCCAGTCGGCAAATTGATGCACTAGATTTTCAGGATTGTCGATTATATTTTGAGCTTCGTTGGTGCAATTTTGCTAGTTTTATGTAAAAAAAACTCTCTACCACAGTTTCTTCGTCATTTTTTGATAAAATTTGTTGAAACAACACTCAAAATGTATTTTTTCACTGTCGAGAGCCTTAAAATGTGCATGAATTCGATGCATCAGTTAGTAATTCAGGATTCATTCTATGATCACTACAATATGTAAAGATTTTTTCAATATTTCGAAAAAACTTAGCGACTTAGCGACGTCATAAATTTAAACTCCTACGGTTTGCTAAAAAATACGTGGACATGCCGATTGATTTTTGAAACTGCATCGTTTGGTCGTATGAATGTAAATTTCAGTTATTAAGTGGAAAACACGATATCGAGTGTTGAGGAAATCCGGGGAAGAGCTTCAAGAGCGTCACTTACAGCAGACGGTCAAGCAGTATAATGATTTGGGCTGCTTTTTCTGGTCTGGACTCGGGCAGTTTGTGAAAATCAGAAATATGCCAACGGCTGATAAATATATTGAAGCCCTCAAAGAAAATCTGGCGTCATCAATGCTCCACGTTGGATTGAACCGTGATTTTATGTTTCAACAAGACAACCATCCGAAACATGCAGCGGAGGAAACTTAAGAAATGTTCAAGTCCAGAAACATTAAAACACTTTATCGGCCTCCACAATCACATGACTTGAATTCCATTTAGAAATTGTGGTCTATCATGGATAAAAATATTAATACAACCAACGTTTCCAACGTCGAAAACATCGTCGTAGCACTGAAAACAAAACTTGGGAGGAATTTGATGGAGAATACCTTGAAAATCTTGTAGAGAGCATGCCAAAAAGACTTTGGGGAGTTAATTAAGGCTAAATGCGGCTATACCAAATATTGAGGTAATCCTATCGCTTTACACTAGTCATAGGACTGATTATACTTGAGACTTGTATAATTTATATTTTTAACATATGAAAAAATAAATTATTTGGAATAACTAAAATTTTCCATGTGTAAACTGTTTAATGACTGTTCACGTTTAATTAGAAAAATGAAAAAATAGTTATTAAAACGATTCGCGCAGTATTTCTAAGTTTGATATTTGGCAACATTGGTTCTATCTCCGTCTCTTTTTACTCAACCAGGCGCGTTTAGCCTCCATGCTTTTTAACGTTGATCTGTCAAAACAATGTCAGGTGCGGGAAATATAAAGCATTTTATGCGGGTCACGACTGACAAAAAGCGTGGAAAAATCATGTCGGCGAAAGATGTCGGTTAAAAATGAAATATGTGTGGAAATTCGAATGAGTGAGATGAGGTTAGGACAACAGTCAGCTGTTGCCTTGCTGTCACGCCTTTTTATCGTAGCAAGTGGTAATAAATCCAATACCGGAAGTTCAAATTAAACTTGATATTACATAAAAATTAGGTCAATAAGCGTATTTTTTTTCTGAGAGCATTGGATTACTACAAGTGTTAAGTATGTAAATCTGATTATTTCTAAGAACCTGACGGATTCCCACTATTATATACACTTCTGTAGCGACCGGAAATTGGGTTTTTGTATGTCGTCCCGGAATTCCTTTACAAAAATACGGATTTTTTATTTTTGTTTTCTTTGCAATTAGGTCTGAAATTTTATAGAGACGATTGTTAATATATTTAGTGAAGCTCAAATAAAAGTGAAAATTCTATGGATTGAAGCCTGGCGATTGGATTACCTTAATTGATTTTTACCGAAAAGTATTGTAATCTCATTTAAAAAAATGTAATGCGGTCTCTTCATTTTGTCCTTACGCTTCGTTCGGTATTTCTAAAAAAAGGTTAAAAAATGTATCAAATATATTACTTGATATTCTACGAATATGAAAACTGACACGAGTTGGAGCAAATTTATTTCAGCCGAAATTACTCAAGACTTTTTTTTCCTATACTTTTGAGTACGAAAGCTTATTTGGTCCTAGATGGTCTCTTATTTTTGTCAGTCACTGTATGCGTTCAGGATAATTTGTTTTTTAATTTATTTAAAAAACAAGAAAAAACCAGTCTTGGCGCAGCGTTAACCGGCCTGCACCGTTCACGCGATTACGTACGATCCATGGATAAAAAAAGGTGACTTAGACATAATCATAATAAAAATAAATATTAAAATGCACTGTGGATTTTTTTGTGTTTAGATTAATTCGATGGCGATACCGAATGCCTTTTAATAAATAAATAACTATATGTCCACATATATTCATATAGATATATGCATAAACAATGTATTTATTATAAAACGGGAAAGCAAATGGTACAATCTGTGAACTCAGACCGCATCGCACAAAGACTGATGCCGAATGCTGAGTAGATCGTACATTCTCTTAAGGGTCTCGCCGACCTCGTTTACCTCTCGGCACGGAAGATCGACGAGTTCGTGCAGCACCTTCAACATGCACTCCAAATCTTTGATAATATAAAGCTTGTCCTCGACGTTATCAGCGGCAGCTAAATCCACGTATCGGTTAAAGTTCTTCAGCGCCTTTTTCAACTGCAGCGATTGCTGCCGTCCCAATCCTTTTTCCTGGTGAAGATAAGGGGTAAGTTCGAAAGGTGAAAGAACAGTTGGGTGAGATCCGAAATGCGAACGATCAATATTCAGAGAGCCGAAATTTCGAATTCAGTAATGACGAACGTTCCAATCTAGATAGATCAATCTTATGATAGTCTGTAAAATAGTTAATCGAAATTGTGAATACAAAAATCTCGAAGTTGATTTATAGGGCTGGTGACATCTGATCCGACGACAAAATATCCAATGACAAAATATCCGACAGACAAAACATCCGAAAGACAAAACATCCGGGAGACAAAATCCTAAATCTCGTCCACCACATCAACGGGGTCGCGCGCAAAACACCTTTGTGGGGTGTGTGAGATAGTGGGGTGGGGGCATAATACGAATTTTTTCATTGAACCCAAACAAACCAAAACAAACAAACAAACCCAAACACATCCCTCACATATTAATAATTTTCCTCCTTTTTATGATAGAATAAATTTCAACGGGATGACTGTACACTTGACATGGAATAAATTTCAACGGCATGACTGTAAACTCTAAACTGTATATAATATCGGCAGATATTTTGTCCTGCGGATATTGTATCGTCGGATATTTTGTCGTCGGGTCAAAACGCGTGTTACCATTTATAGCGAAAACAAATATCAGGTTTAACAAAATAATGAGAGATATAATATCGATTCGCCAGTATATATACACCAAACAATTGGAGACGTGAAATCGTCGAACTGTAAATATTACGACAGTTTACAATTTCGAATTCATTAAAGCGAAGGACCAAAAAGTCGATCAGTTAAAATAACGACCGGCCAAAATGGCGAACGGTCCGGATAGCGAAAACTTGGGATCGAGCATTAGTGGTCAGTCGGGTCAGGCAGCCATGCCATGTTCGCCATTTAGGTATCCGCCATTGCGGACCATCGATCATTTGCGTTTCTAAGATCTACACATTCGAAGTTTGTAGTCTCGATATATGGCTTTTTGCTGTAGACGGTATTACGAATATTAGATACTCACCTTTTTCTATTTCGGAGATATGAATGTTGTAGATTGTTCGAATCTGTATTTGTATTATTCAAACTGCAGACCATCTGAATACATGTTCTCGAATAAATGAGCTCTCGAATAAATAATCCTTTGGTGTAATAGTTATTCGATTTCGTCATCGGTCAAAGGATAAAACTTCGAATGATTAAACCTTCGTTATTTTGAGAGTTCGTAATTCCGTCGTTTCGAAATCTTTGTCGTTCTATATTTGATCATTCGACATTTTGACCCCCACCCGAACGGTCGAAGGCAGCGAATTATTTCTTATCGAGGAGCAATGAAGATTGATAACAGACTTGTTGGAATGCCAACAAGCAACAAGGATTGATAGAATTGATTGGGTATGAAGGGAAGTAATTAAGCAGCTGCTCACCGTCCACGAAGGAATCGCGTGAAAGAGAGGCCAATTTTCCCTGCACGGTCGACACTGGCATTCGAAGTGAAACTGTTGTTTGAGCTTCTGCCGCCTCAGACGAAGATGTTCGATCGAATAATGCATGCCGTAATTGTCGTAAACCTGCAACTCGATTATGCGTATAAATGTTACGGCTGCGTGAACACGGGTTGTGTTAACTCTGTGCGACACAGCGAAGACGCGGATTCGGAGGATTATCCGATGCGCGTTATACCCACTTGTTGGCCGGTTTCGATCGTTTGTAGCGCGTACACAGCGACTTGCGTGCCATAATGGACTCTAGTCACGGTGAAGTCGCAGCTGTGATTGAAGAGGCTCAGGAAAGGCAAGATCGCGGTGCCTCGCTGGCGAGCGAACAGTCCTTTCGTCTCGGTCACCTGTCATTTACGCAGAGAATATAAGATAGGAGTCGAGTACGAAGTTGAGCTCTAAGCTGACATTTCAAATGTCCTGGGTTCGATCCCCGTTCCGCCGTTCAAGCATTGTCAAAAATGCCTCTTCGGCTACCTCGTCGTCTCCGAACGGATCTTGAGGGGAGAGATACTTTTTGACGAGGAAAAATTTGCTGATTCTCATGTTTTTTTAAAAGGCAAGTTTTGTTCACGATTTTTGAGATTTAGGGTACGATTCAGGATTCGTAAATGTCCGATATTTATCATAAATATCGAAAATATCCGATATTTTGATATACAGGGTGGATCAATTATTAGCACCTTGGATATCTTCGAAACTATAAGGTTCACAGAAATATTTGCTGAAATGAAATTGCACAGTACGAAAGGGGCCATTCGATAGCGATAATAGTTTTTTTGCAGGTGGAGGTACTTCGGACATTTGAAGGTCAACTCCATTTTTTTAAATGGATCGGTATGTTTTTTTTCTGCATCATGAAAGAGGACCTTAAAACGAGTTTAACGACCTATAACATAAGTTATAGGTCGGTAGTTTCGGTAGTAAATAAAATTACTACGTTTACACGACGATATCCTTCGTTCATCCATTATATCCAAAGTTATACCAAGTTATTCAAATATCCTTAAATATGCGAATTTTGATCGTTTTTTCAGTCAAAAGTATCGTTTCGAAAAAAAAACTTCATCGAAAGCCACAGTTAAATCCTTATAGGGAATGTTTTGCAGTTTTCAAAACCCTATTTTGATTCCCTCTACGATCATTATTTCCCGAGTAATTGATTGTCAAAGTTAAAAACGACTTTTTTGCTTTGATCGACGATATCTCAGCAGCAAATCATCGCACACACTTTTTGAGGACGTCAAATTAAAGGGCATTAAATTAGCTAAAAGAGCTTTGCGGTGGAATTAAAAAAAAAAAAATTGAAGCCCGGAGACCTTTTTGAAGAGAAGAAAAAATTTGGAAAACATTTTTTTCGGTAGTCGTCTTAGGATTACTCCGAAACCGTCCATGATAAAAAAATGTCATGGCCAGATCCGAAAACTAGACACTTGGAGCTACAATTTGCCTTTTTTTTGCTGTGCGACCATTTTCTTCCGAGTTGCAGCCTGTTGAAAATCACCGAAAAATTTGTAATTTTTGTGACTAGTGTATTATGTAATCTGTTATAATGTATTTGTTTACAAAATAATCTGATTAGAATGTATTCAAATACTTTGTAATCTAAATACGTTATTATTTATGGCATAATATATAAGAAAATATCTTAACCTCTAAAATTGTATCAAGTGTGGTGTGTGGACTGTCAACTTTAGAAACACACAACCTTTGTGCCTGGTAGACACGCAAACAGCGCACCCTACTGTAACGTGCAATTACACACGTTACCACATGTAAGGTCCACTCGCGCTCGTGAATTGCAAGAACTGTAACTCGCATTTTTGTAACATGCATAATTACATAATCTGAATTCATATGTAATCGATTGATTTGTATCAGATTACCTTTTAATTAGATTACACAGTAATTAATTACACTTGGTATTCGTGGTAACTAGTTACTTCAGTAATCTGTTACAAAGTAATTCAATTACCAATTACAGTAGTAATTGTAATTGTTAATCGTTAATTTGATTACTTTTTGCCTATCTCTGGATGCTATGTGTCACGCCCTCTGACAACATCCGCCGCACCCCGTTTAGAAGACCGTGCCATAGCTCCGCCATTTTTGAAGATTAATAAAAAAAAATACCATGTAACAGCCAAAGGTAGCAATAAAACATACCTTAAATCTCAAAAATGCTGGAGGAAACTTTCCTTTTAAAAAAAAATCATGGAATTGGGAAATTTTTTTTTTTCGCCTGAAGGCATCTCCCCGGTTAAAAATTAAACTTCTCGCTGGAATACACTGGATCGGCAATGAAGAGGTTGCAAAAACAACGGAAACTACCGGATCCGAAAATAACCGGAAACGTGGAATGCCCTGTGAATAAGGGAAGCCTTAAGACAGTATACATTTACAACGATCGAAAGATCGATTTCTTTTTTTTTCTATAAATGATAGAACTATACATGTAGAATATTTTCCCAAAGTTTCAAAGCGAAATTCGAAAAACTTCAAACGTTACAGCCCGTCAACGCTGTGCCTCACCGCTCGGATTCAGAGCGGGCGTGAACTTCAAACGCGTTTTTCTCAAAACTGCATTATCGAAATTGGCGTGCAGGATCACTCAAAAACTAGACTGAGTTAAGACTGAGTTAAAGCTTGGTAGAAATATTGATAATATTGGTACCGTCTACTTGACGACAATTGTTTTTGAAAAATTGAAAAAAAAAAAACTACTTTTTTAATCCACATTTTACAGAAATGTTGCGTGAAATGTTGTTTTTTTTGTAAATGCGTGCCATTTTCTCAAATATGAATTTTCTTCATTTTAATTACCGTCACATAGAAACTATAGATGTTCTAACTGAAAAAAATGTTTAAACTTTTTTGCAAATCAAAGTCTACGGGAAGCTAGACTGTACGCCGAAATGCAACTCCCGCGGCGACCTTGCTGTAAAACTCTGCCACAGCTCGGACGACTTGATGATGAATTAATTTTTAAAAAATGTTTCGTATACTTAAATATACTATTAAAGTATACCTAAAGTTCGATAATTGTAGAATAATTATATCTTAGTTTAAAAAATCCCTCGACATTGCTTACTTTTTCCTGTCTAAATGTTTATCCCGCCTTAAGGGGAGGGTACGGATTTCAGCGTGAAAAAAAAACACACTTTTTTGCGCATTTTTTTCATCTATATGGATGGAGTAAATTTATGGAAACCTTTTTTACATTGTTAAGTGTCATTTCAAGAACATTCCGTAAAATTTGTACGCGAAAATATCCACAAACAAGACGGTGCCGCGTTTTTCTCGAAACCGCTTTTTCAAAGTCCGTGTTCACTGCCATTTGAAAACTACATGACCGATTTATTTCAAACTTGGTACACACTTTCTACTTATAAAATACCTCCCCCCAACGGCTAGTTTGAGATTTTTTTACATTGAAGGGGTTTTTCACTCTCAAAATGGCGGAATTTTTCGTGAAAAATAGCACTTTTCACTTACATCACCACCAAAAATTTAGAAATGAAAAAAAAATGTCAAAGACCGTTGGGGGGAGGATTTGATGATACTTTGACTAAATTTTAATGGTACTTGATTTCAGATAATTTCTAGCTGAGATACAGTGAACACCGCAAATCGTGTTTTTCCAAAGGCGTTCTTGGGAAAGCTTTGTCACCGGCTTGTTTGTCGATATTTTCGCGTAAAAATTTCACGAATGTTCTCGAAATGACACTTAACAATGTACAAAAGGTTTCAATAAGTTTACTCTATCCATATAGATGAAAAAAATTTGCGAAAAAGTGTTTTTTTTCACGCTGAAACCCCTACCCTCCCCTTAAGGCCTAACCCAGGCAAAATAAGAGTAGACAAACCGCGTGTTCGTTGCTACGACGCAACGTTTTAATACTCGTAAATGAATTTTTGGTTCAGTCCCTTACGGTATGCCCGTTGGTGGGAATGATTTGTTGATGTCTCGTGATCAGACCCCCGATGAAAGACGACCAGGGATGCTTTCGCACGGAGCCCGCGTCCGACGAAAACTTTTCGCCGAAGAAGTTGCTCGCTTTGCCCAGACAATAGACTATGTAAGCTGCGTTGCAGGATCTGCCGAACAGATCCGGCACCGATCTGTCTTCCGTATTCCGGGCGAGGTTGTAAACGCTCAGGTAATCGTTCTCGTCCAGGACCGGAGGCGTTCCCGTGAAGCCCGCTGTTCTTGGATCTGCGCAAAGAACGTCACGATCACATTATCGTTACTTGGATTATCATCATGGTGTTGGAGATTGCATCGTTGGAACACAACGAAAATTCGTTTTTCTCCCTTTACTTTCATTAGTAACGAAAATATTTTCTTACCAATTTGTGGTGTAGAATTTTAATGAGGATCCTGAAAAACGTCGGAGTCATTTTTCTAGTCCAAATCCGCCCTAAAATATTTAGGCAATCCATAAAAATAAATTTTCGTTGCTTTCCAACGATGCAAACTTCGACGTCTTGTATCATCAAATAGTCGTTTTTCGGTATCGTTACAAGACTCAAATCATATCAGATTCTCTTATCAGCGGCCTAAGAGTGGCCTTGCATCTTTGTTTCTTAAAAAAATGCACGGTTCCTTGTTCTTCAATCTAAAACATCGCAAGGTCGTTGAACTCAAATTTCGAATCGAAGTTCCGGATAATTTAGAATTTACAGGCTGATAAGCGGATCCTCATGATAAACGCGAAAATACGATTCAAAAAAAGAAAAACTGAGCGTTTATTTCGTAACCACTTTTTTTCAAAACGGTTGGCACGACAACTGCGGCAGTGCAGAGCCAATTTTTTTCATCCTTTCTTCTTTCTCTTCCCAATTGTAGTCGCGTGCTACTGGAATTATCAATATACCATTAACCCGTTGTTCTTTATACGCAAATGTATTCGCTGAAAAAGGCCTTTTCCCGAAACGTTATAATGAAAACTCGCGGGAAAAATCACCGAATTGGTTTGATCAACTTTATCGTATATTTTAATGATTTCCTGGCGTCTCCAGATCAACAATTTTACATGGTGTTAATGTTTGCATCGTTGGAACGCAACGAAAGTTCCGTTTTACATTTTCTTTTCCATATCTTTATTATTATAGGCGACCTTTTGTCCATACATCTTTAATGTAGATCGCTAAGTAAATATCTTAAAAAATGATTGAGATCCTTTTGTAGGCGAAATCTGCCAGAAGAAATTAAATTCGTTGCAGCCCAACGATGCAAACTTCAGCATTGTCAATTTTACAGGAGAGTCACAATGTAATCGGTCGCTTCGTGTGAACTTTGTGCAGCATCGTAAACACTTATCTTTCCGGTAACAAAAGCTTAAGGGGCCAGTCCACTTTGAATATTTCAAAAAATCGAAAGCAAGCAAGACTTGAAGAAATCGACGATGATGAGCAATCAGAAGGGATTTTGTACGGTGCAGGAATTGCCGATTGAGTTTAGGTAAGAGTTTTTCATAGTATGAACTTCAAACGCGCTTTTCTCGAAACAACATTTTCAAAATCTAGCTCCATCGTATCTATAAAACTAATAAACCGATTCTCTTGAAATTTGAACCACATATTGTAAACATGATTCGCAACAAGATGACCCTTGATGGTTTTAAGATTTTGATTTTTACTCTTCTTTTTGCGAAAAACTACGAAAAAACGCTTGGTTTTTTTTACTTTTTTCGCTTTTCATCTGCCATTTTTTTATTTTTCGATCAAACTTTATATCCGAGGGTCATTTTGTAGCTGGTGTCATACTGAATCTAATGGACTTTGATTTTTTTGTTTCAGACAAGCCGTTGCCGAGTTGTGATGGAGCCAGCTAGCCACCTATTTTTGAGGCGTTACGTTAAACTATAGGTTTTGTACTTAAAAATGAATAAAAATGAATAGAATTTTTTTAATGTACTTCAAGACTTTATTTATCAAGCCCAACAATTTTTATATTCATATCTTTTATAAAATCCTAAAAAAAAATCGCGAAAATAGCCTCTTTTTCGTGGCTTCAAAGTGGACTGGCCCCTTAAGTGGAGGAGATCGCGTTATAGCGTAAGGAGGAACTTATGGCCGAAGATAAACCCGGGATCGCGAATTAATCGGTAAGTCATTTAGTCACAACTTTTTTTAGTCCAACACTTCAAACGCGTTTTTCGGAAACCACTTTTTTGTCAACCCCGTACAAGATAACTCAAAAACTATCCCATCGATCATTTCGAAATTTTGCACACTTTCAAATACCATAATTACCGTCTATGTGAACCTAAAGTTTCTCGAGAATTCTTCTATAAAACTATGTTTCCATTAACAAATTGTTAAATCATTAATAACATTTTTAGGGTCATGGCAAATTTCGTCAAGTCATTAACAAGAAAATTTCATGAAAAATAGAACATCTTTTCTCAAACACGTACCATTTTTAATATTTTCATTTTTCTTTGGATTTTCAGGTTCACATAGAGCTGTGGTCCTTAGAAATCTAAATCTTATTGGATCTAATATACTTGTACTTGTGGTGCAAACTGCAACATTGCAAAAAAAAAGAAAAAATCTCAATAATAGTGATAAACCGCTTCAATGGATGACGTTGAAGTTTACACTGTTGGAATGCATGGAAATATCATTTTTTTCCAATTGCACTAATTTTATCTCCCCAAATTTAGGATGTGAAAATCAAAGCTTTTTACCCATTCCTATATGATCTTAAAGTTTGCATCGTTGGAACGCAACGAATGTTAATTCTTATTCATTTATAAAACTTATTTTTGACGGATTCAGGCTATGAACATCATTCGAACGTTTTTACGTATCTTTATTGCAGATTTACCACCTCAGATTGCAAAAAAAGGTTTTGAATAATAATAAAAATGGAGAAATAAGAAAAAGATTGTTGCATCCGACGATGCAAACTTCAACCCCACTATTCTTATTAAAGATTTACGAGCTCAATGTACAAAACAACACTTTGATGATGACAATAATAAAGAAATAAAGAATGAAGAGAAACAATCATTGCACTCCAACGATGCGATCTTCACTGTCGTTTCAACGGGAGGGTAGGTTTTCAAGGATACCTTGCCAGACTAGTTGAGACTCCAATCTCTCCTTGAGCTGTGCGAAGCCCCCTGCGTCTTTGACCGCTCGTATCGCCAGTCTCATGCTCATAAGGCCGAGCGAGCTCATCTCGTACTCGAGCAAAACGCCTATAACTCCGCACTCGAATTCGTGATGATCGTGCCATGCGGCAGAGCGACAAGTCTCGTCACAGTAAACTGCCCTGGCGCACTTGTGGCACGGCACCGACGACCAGGTCTGCCGCAGACAATTCGAGCAATGAGTGTACAAATTGTCCGGATCGAGTATAGTGGCGTATCCCTTCTGTACGCCTAGCACTTCACCGGGAAGAATGCGCCGCGTCGCCCTCACGTATCTTCCGAACTGTGGACTGTAAGCGACCTCAAGGGCGCTCGAAATTCCCGGCAGTTCGGGATTGTCGTCAGGTATCGGGGGCATAAATTTATCCTCGTCGAACAATTTCCTCCGTGTTGGCTTCACCGGAACGTCCCTCTGCGTTTGTGATTTCTTCTTTTCATTGAGAGTCATAGCTTCCTCGGACGTTTCTACGACGGCGCGCGAACAATTGTCTCGTCGGTGCATCAATTTGGGTCTGAGGTGATCGGGATAGTCGAGCGCCAGCGCTCTGTCTATGTCGCGCAGACAATGCTCGTAGAGTCCCGCCTCGAACAGCAGGGCTGAGCGGTTGCCGTAAGCGTACGCCAATTCTCGGGATTTCGTTTCGGCGTACGCGACGCTCTTTGTGTACAGCTCAAGAATCTCGTCCCTCCGCCTCTTCGAATCCGGCGAAACGAACAATTCGTTACCCGCTTTGCGGTGGGCTGCGGACACCGAGGAAGACTTTTCTTTCGGCTGTACTTTTGGCGTGACCTCGTATTCTTCTAGAAGCTCCACCGTGTACGAGAATCTCGCCTCGTCGTTCTTCAACGCGGCGTACTCGTTTACGCATTTGTTCGCTCGACCGGCCGCCAGTAGCCTTGCGTTCAGCCTCGCCAGTTCGGATTCCATAGCTGCCTATTATTGCTTCTCTTTGTCACGTTTCAATGTCAATATTACGAAAACGGTTTTTGTTATTACCTACGAACGCGACGCCTTTCGATCGTACAATATTACGTTTTTTATTCGTAACAAAGGAAATGTACGATTTCTTCCCGAAGATTGCGGAAGAAATCTCGATGTTTTACCGGCGCGCGATCATTGTGACGACATAAAACAAGTGCAAATATGCTCGCTGATCACAGAGAATTTACGAAACATCGCATTGCTTGTTCATTTCTCGTTCTTATTATTTCAGATGGTGCAGAAGAAATTGCCAGAAACGGACGCACGATTGGAACTAACGTGCCGGCCAACGGGAAGGCGCGATAAAAATATAAAGCTCTTTGTCCGCGGTCTATATATATATATATATATATATATATATATATATATATATATATATATATATATATATATATATATATATATATATATATATATATATATATATATATATATGCATATATATTCCCACTTGTATATATCTTCGTACCCCCCCTTTCGGCGGAAGAACTGCTACCGGATACCGCCGCTCCGGGAGGCCGGGTAAAATTGAAAACAAATGAAGCGATGCACCGATAATGAAGCGACGCAGTGCTACTCTTTCCGAGCCGCGATACTGCAGAGCTCGCGATATTGCGCGCCGCGAGCTACCACAAACTCCCGCGAGAGTTCGCAGCATGCGGGCGGGAGAATTCGGAATACTTTTAGGTCCAAGCCGTAGCCGAAGTGAAACGCTGCTTGTATCCCTTTCACGAATTCGAATTTTCAACAACTGATTTCCGTCTACAACGAAGTAAAAATATATTCCAGTGTACGGGTAAAATTTCGAAACAAGTTACCGAACGTTACACAAAAAATTACGACTCGTTTCATTTATACGCTTGTATGTTCGAAAGATCCCGTATCGACAATAGAAACAGGGGTTCACCGACTGTTTAAAGAAAACATGAATGATAAAACTTGGAAAAATGTGACTAGCAGAAGAATTTTCGTGGCTGCGACGTTTCAGGGAAAATGTAAAAATGTCTAAATCTACTAAATTTGCACGCATTTTTTTATGCACGTTTGTCGTTCGGTATAATTATTGATTGTAACTTTTTTTAAGCGCCACTGTAGTTGACCGATGATCCAGTAGGGCCCTGCTTATGCCCCCACACAATACGGCCCTCCGCGAAATACCTTAATTACCCGGAAAATGCTGTGAATTAGTATTCGCGACAAAATAGTCGGGCGTAAAGAAATTAGAAATATTTCAAGCACGGCCTGTGTTGTTTGACCGCAATCTGTCATATTTAGTCGACGAAATAAGACGTGAGCTGAGACTCCGTAGCACGTTGGAGAATCCTTTGAAACTGCACACAATGCAGCGCGAAGTTCGATATAAGCCGCAAGATGGCAGGGATCGTAACTCTAGTCCGCAATTCTTTCTCACAAGTGGTTCGACCACCCGATCGTCAAATATATACGAGGCGTTTGTCGAGGATTTCACTCAGGGAGTTTCTGAGCACCATGTGGTCCTTGAAAAAGTTACCCATGCAAACGTGGCCTGTGAAGCTATACAGCTGATACTGAGTTTGATGACATTGAATCTTTGAATATATCGTTCGGTGTTTACTTCCCGTCCGTTGGTTCACCCCAAAAATAGAACGGACAGCTCACGAGACTCCCATATTTTTGTCGCAAAAAAATCGAGATAATTTTTTACCCAATGATCGAAAAAAAAAAGAAGAAAATCCCCATCATTTTTTTATTTAGCCACGAACTTCAAACACTTCGTCGATCAATGTAGGACACGAATATTTCAAGGGTGGAAACCTCCAATAAAAATTGAACTTCGAATTTTCCGTTAATACCGCTTAATTAAAACAGTTTCTCATGAATTTCGTATTGGGGCGGAATTTCATTGTGAGATCCATTTAGTCAGTTGAAAATAAGCGAATTTTAAAGATTTTTTTTGTCCAAACTATTTATTCTACACAATAAAATGTTTACGCCCATGTTATTACATCTTTCAATTTCCTAAAAAAATGCCGCTATTTGAAAGATAGCGATTGAACGACTCTTGCTTCAAAGGAGGTTGCCGCCTGAGTTGTTCAGCGGTGGAACCTAGCATCTGATGGGTTGATCTAAAACATCATAGCCAAGAAGTTTCAGATTTCTAAGACCCACATGCTCTACGTGAACCTAAAATATCCGAAGAAAAGTGACACTTCGGAAAATAAAACGTGTTTTAAATGAAATTCTATTTTTCATTAAATTTTTACTATAGTATTTGTTGATGAAAAAACTAGTTCGAAAAAATGCAAGAAACTATAGGTTTACATAGACGGTAATTATGTTATCTGAAAGTGTGTAAAACTTCAGAATTATCGATCAGACAGTTTTTGAGTTATCTCGTACGAGGTTCACAAAAGAGACATTTTACTACGATTTTAAAAGAAAATGTTTAAAATATGTTTAAAATAAATTAAAATGTATTTTTTTCTCCCTCAAAAGTGAAATAGTCCTTATTGAGACTTCGAAGCCTTCCATCTACGTATCTAAATCGGAAAAAAGAGAATTCATTGACATTCATCGGAACGCTGGCCCCTCCTTCAAAATTCGGCACATCTATAAGGACATCAGAAATTTTCTTTACGTAATCTTGCAACGACGTCTTCGGTTTTTTTCCATGGACGAAAAATCCTGTGAAAATGAAAAAAAAAAAACAAGCAGCAGAGAAAAGGTTATCCATGACGCGAAATGGCCCGAGGCATAGCTGAGAGCGCTCACATCTAAAAATACAAATTCTAGCCGAGCGAATGCGAAAGTCTGACCATCCTTTGTCTTTACACCACCAATTGTCTACATGACATACACGTAAGCATGATTGGCTTGCAGTCGCGAGCGCCTGGAAATGGCCCTATGTATCGGGAACGACGCATCTTTCGTTCAGCGATACATTTTCCAGTCGACAATTACGATAAATACAAATTAATCGCCGCACGATTGGATGCCGGAATGTTGCGGTTACGCTGTTCTCTCGTGTGTGCGTATATAGATATGTAGTGCAGTGGTATTAATGACTGCAGCACACGCCAAGTGCGCCGAGCACGCCGTTGACAGTTGTGCGCTGCTCGTGTACCGCCGTCTGAGAGATCGCGCGCCGTTCGACAAAATTTCATACATTTCGTGCGCCCCGATGCCTGCCGTTAAATTGACGAAGCACACATAAACATGAACATCCGTGAAATAACCGACGAGGTGAGGATTCTCATTTATTTCCAATTCGAACGATCGTCGGCTTCCTTCGGAGCCACTCGAAAAATCGAGCATTTCATTTCTTAGGTTACGTTTCGTTTGACAGCCCTGTCTCGTAACACTCCAACGGTATGAAAATCCCGTACTCGGAGTCTTTTTTTTCGTTTTCTCGTGAAAAAATCGATTTTTCTTTTCGCGAATCGATATTTTTTTTTCTTCGAAATTCTTGTGCATAGGTTAACAATGGATTGATCAAAGTGATTGTGAAAATTTATGTTGTTCGAAGCCGCCCCTGCTCCAGGCGATATTCCGAGGCAACGTGGAGGAGGTTAGAACGCTGCTGACGGACCTGGCGGACGTTCACTGGCAGGACTGGGAGCAGAGGACACTGCTGCACGCCGCGGCGTACAGGTAACGGCGTCTTATTCATGGACAAAACGCGCGTGTCGTAAAGGTGAAAATGTTACAAAGAGACGTGTTCACGCAGAGGGGATCCTACGATAATAGAGACTCTCCTGCTGTGCGGAGCGGAGGTCAACAACAAGGACAAGGAATGGGTAACCGCGGTGCACAGAGCCTGTCGTTCTGGGAACCACCGCGCGCTCGAGGTGCTGTTCAAGTACGGGGCGCAGGTAGACGTGAGGGATCGAAATTGGCAGAGCCCTCTGCACGTGGCGGCCGCAAACAACGCCGTTCAATGCGCCGAGTATCTCATACCCTGGCTGTTCAATATAAACGTTACGGACAGGTAAACGTTGCTACCGAGATCGCTGTATTTGCATGGAAAGTAGACGTCCATGAGACCTTTGCTTAAGGTATTCCTTTCGCGGAGTGCCGTGTTTTGTGGGGCTATAAGCAGGGAATAAGCACCCTCCTGAATCGTTGGTCAATTGACAGCGGCGCTTGAGGGGAGATATACACCTAGGAGCTGAAAAAAAGGTCATTTTTTTTAATTTTTTCAAGGAAAACTTTTTGAAATTTCGGATTGGGGTTTTAATTATCTAAAAGTATATACATTCAAAAATATGTTTAACTTGCTTTATTTGAAAATATCAAAAATATACAAGCATATTGTATAATCCTTGGAGCGTCGTAAAAAATCTGCGTACACGGTACCCCACTGGCGTTTCTTCAAAAATCATCTGAAAAAAAAACCAAAAAGATTATTAAATTAGATACTATAATCTAGTACTTGTCATAGCCGATTTTGAAAATATCGATTTATGACAAAATGGCGGACGTTTGAACATAAATAGTGATTTTTGGGCCAAAAATTAGTTATTATTTTGCCTATAAAACAAAAACTAAGTAACGGAAAAAAATGCTATGACAAGTACTAGATAATGGTGTATAGAATAACCACAAAAAACCTGAAGGTAATCGGTTCATTGGTTTTCGAGAAATGTTGGGTACCGATTTCACAAACGTGGTTTTGAGAAAAACGCGTTTGAAAATTTGGGAATGAATAAATGATGAAATTTGTCAATTTACATGGAATCATCGATAACAAAGCCCATAGTGTAGGTCTTCTACGGTCGACGAAATGTTCATAGCTTCTAAGTCCTCGACCTCGACCATCTAGGTGTGTATCTCCCCTTAAAGACCACTAGAGAGTGTTCCCCACAGCGGCTCATTTTCACCACAGTCATCAGAAAACTGTGGAGAACTTGTGCCGTTTCAGGCGGCTATATTTCCATTTCAAATATGTCTCGAGTCGGTGAAAATGCGTCGCTCATTCGGTAGCCAAGCGACCGCCCATCGAAGTATCGGGGGTCGCAGGTGTGGTATCACGCGATCGATGCTTGCAGGAGTGGAAGAACGAGTTTGCATCACGCGGCTTACAACGGTCACCTGGAAATGACGGAATTGCTGCTCGGCCAAGCGGGCTGCGTCGTGAACGCACGTGACAAGAAGGATCGACGAGCGTTGCATTTTGCGGCTTTCATGGGCCACGACGCGGTCGTGAAGGCCCTCCTTGAGAAAGCGGCCGACGTTGATGTCAAAGTAGGCAATTCGTTCGTGTCTCAACCGTGCACGATTTTCGCTTCACTTTGGCAATCATCGAGCGCGCATTCTGATGTGTTTGAGTTTGTTGGGTGCAGGATCGAGATCTTTACACGCCGTTGCACGCGGCGGTGGCCGCCGGCCGTCTCGACTGCATTCGTTTGCTGATCGAGGCCGGGGCGGACGTCGAGGCGAAAAACGTCTACGGGAACACGCCGTTGCACATTGCGTGCTTGAACGGCCACGTTGACGCGGTCGCCGAGCTCATTCGTCACGAGGTCAACATCGGTACGTTCTCGAATCCTCCACGTTTGGGTCTCGTCTGGGAGGTTCGTTCTCGAGCCTTCGTGCCTTCGACTTGGGCGCTTAAACGCTTTCAGCATTTGTGCGCATCGCTCGTGACATTCGACTTCCCGCTGTGCGCGCTTACAGAAGCATTTATGACGTCACGCGCAATGTCATTACCGGTGCCATATTGTGTTCACAAAGGCTTCTCTCAGCGTGGTAGATAAACGACGAACACGATGGTTTCCTAGGTAGCAATTTCTAAATAGTTGTCCGGAAGTTGTCTGAATGGGTACCAAATGTCCGCTTAGATGTTACCTGTGAGTTATCGTGTGCCCAGTGCGTGACAGTTGACTTTTTGGATGGTCAACTTGAAGGGAGGCTCCGGGTGGACATTTGGTACACTCCCAGCTGACTTTTCAACAACTTTTTGAAAATTTCTACTTCGGTTACCAGTTCTTTGTGAGAATTTATCAAAAATCGCGGCAACAGCTTCACGCAATCTTGTCAGTTAATTTGGGGTACCCTATTTCTAATAAAATAACGTCTTCAACGTAGTTCTGGAACCGAGGTATCGGATTTCTTTTAAAGGATCACCACAGTGTCGAAAAATAGCTGATTTTCGCGATTTTCTTTTCGATAGTGAAAATACGCTAATCAGTCTGATTTTTTATGTCAAATTAAAGCACTAATGAAGGACAGAAAAAAAAATGTTAAACCTTTATTTTTACATTTTTTTAACGGTTGAAAATGTCTTCGAAAAAAACGGGTCTTAACGATATGCACGGCCGTAAATATTATCTGAAACAAAATTTGTGAAAAAATTATTAATCAGTATGAAAGCCGCTATCGTGCTACAAGGTTTTTTAAAGATAAGAATTGACAAAATGGCGGCCGTTTGAAAAAGAAAGTATCGAATTTCGTCTACTTTTCCGACAATTTTTCGTTGAAAAAACAGAAGTTCAAACAAAAAAGCTTCCATAGCAAGATGAAGAATAGTGTGAAGAATGTTGTGTAAAATTTGAGACGGGTAGCTTGAAAACTCTTCCTTTGAGAGTGTACACCGTTTTGAAAAATCGACATTTCGAGAAGAACGCGTTCGTCCGCGCCAGGTCGGACAAAGCAAAAAAATCGATTTTTTGAAAATTTTACACTGCGATGTTTAAAAATTAGGACCATTGTTCCCATTTCATGGCTTCGTCACTGCTGTTTTCTATTAGAACGTAACCTTCATCAGTATGAGTTTCATTGTTAATTATGTTGAACAACTCGTCAATAATTTTAAAACCAACAAAAGCTTCTGCCGCCACCGCCATCTTGATATTTATAACGCCAACCCGAAAGTGCCACAGCACCGCTGACAATCATGAGCGCTGTAAGCGTCTAAGCGCCCGAGTCGAACGCACCCCTAGTGGGCTCGATTCTGTTCTGGGATATTCGTTCACAAAATCTCCGCGTGAGCAGCAGAATGGAAAGCTAGACCTTGGAAGTCCTCCGTTGACCCTCAACGAGATAAAAGGGCGGAGACATTGTTACGATTTTGTTGTATCCATTTATCTCTTCCGTTTGGGCTTAGAGGCCGTTAATTATCGGGGTCAGACGCCGCTACACGTTGCGGCAGCGAGCAGCCAAGGAGTCGATTGTCTCGAGTCCCTCCTGCGAGCGGGTGCCTCGATCAACGTCCAATCCGAGGATGGAAGGACGCCGCTTCACATGACCGCCATTCATGGGCGGTTCACGCGCTCCAAGAGCTTGCTGGACGCCGGTGCCTCGCCCGACACTCGGGACAAGAACGGCAACACCGCTCTCCACGTAGCCGCTTGGTAAATTTTGCCCAGAAAAATGTTGGTTCTTGTGTATGAGGAGTATGGATTTTGGAACGTGCTCCGGATTATAAAAACACAACAAAAATACAAAGTTGATCTTTCGTTGGATGTAACTACGTGCCAAACAAACTGAGTAAACATTAAGGGGGAGATACCTTCAGGCGAGGCAAAAATGGCTGATTTTCCATTTTCACGTTTTTTTTTTCAGAAGAAACGATTTTTTCAACGTTTTTGAGACTTGGGGTATGTTTTGTACCCACTTGTTTTTTAATCGTCTTCAAAAATGGCGGAGCTATGGCACGGTCTTCTAAACGGGTTGCGGCGGACGTTCTCAGACGGCGTGACATGTAGTCAACGAGATTAATCCCAAAAAAAGTCGACGAAGATTTTTCTTTCATTTACACTCATATGCAGAATATGAACCAAGAAAGAGTGAGAAATGTTGAAAGTCGATAAAATGATACACTTTGAAATAGAAAAATTCATCTCCAAAAAAAAATAGCTTCATATAGCAAAAAAAAAATACTTTTTTTTAATCTTTAAAAATATTTAGAAGTACGTATTAGACAATTAGGGTAGAAGGATTTATACCAAGTTTCATCAGAATCGGTCGATTCGGTTTTTAGCTGTACGTCACGCCAGTTTTAAAAATGCAGTTTAGAATACCGTGCCATACCTCCGCCGTTTTTAAAGATTAATAAGTAAAAATACCCTTCAACGGCCGAAAGTAGTAACAAAACATACGCTACGTCTCAAAAATAGTTAAGAAATCTTTCCTTTAAGGCCTTAGGCCACAGTAACGGGTATAAAATCATGTACGAATTTAACCATTTTTTTCGTATAAAAAAGTGTTTCACTTATAAAATTAATTACACATCTATTTAGTATGAATATCAAGCTGTCAGAAAATATATACTTTTTTTCGATGTACAAAATGGCCGACTACTAATATTTTCTTTTGTTAGCTTTTTTAGGCGCTCCGCGGTGTGACATTTAGCATCCACAATGTTTTTACCTAGAACAAAAAACAAAAATTCTCGACAATCCTCATTAGAATACCTAGAAAGGAACGTAGGAAATTTAAAAAATACTGTTTTATTTAAAAGTTGTAGGTATTTGAACTTAAGAAATGAATTTTTAGTGAAAAATTTCGTTATAACTGCTCATAAACTGCTCATAAAACGAAAAGTTTTCGATTAATCAGAAATTCTGTACGTACTTCCCTGCAAAATGCAATTAGGAATATATCTTTTAAATTTGAAGTAAATCGAGTGAAAATTGTTGAAGTTATTTGTCACGCCAATTGGAAAAAGCTGTTTCGAGAAATTTCGAGTAGTCTGCATTTTGTACACCGACAAAAAATAAACCTAACAGCTTAATATTCATACTAAACAGATGTGTAATTAATTTAGTATGAGTGAATCACTTTTTCATATAAAAAAATTGTTAAATTCGCACATGATTTTATACCCGTTACTGTGGCCTAAGGCCTTAAGGGATCATCACAGCGTAACGGGTCGAAAAATAGCTGATTTTCGTGACTTTTTTTTTCATTAGTTAAAATACGATATCCAGTCTGATTTTTTAATGCCAAATCAAAGCACTCATGAAGAACAGAAAAGTAATTTTCAAACGTTTATATTTATTTATATTTACATTTTTTTCAACGGTTGAAAATGTCTTCGAAAAAAAAGGAGTCCTCACGGCTTACACGGTTGTGGCCGTAAACATTATCTGAAACATAATTTGTAAAAAGATTATTAATAAGTAAGAAAGCCGCTACCTTGCTATGGAGGTTTTTTTTATCAATTTGAAAAAAAAACGTTTTTTTTATCAATTGAAAAAAGTTTTTTTTATCAATTGAAAAAAAAGTATCGAATTTAGCCTTTTTTTCGACACTTGTGAAAAAGAAACATGAAGACTTCAAGAAGAAAATAGCATCCATAGCAAAATGAAGAATGGCGTGAAGAATGTTGTGAAAATTTGAGACTGATAGCTTGAAAACTCTTCCTTTGAGAGCGTTGAAAAACGACATTTCGAGAAAAACGCATTTAAAGTTTCGAGTGCGAAATTTTCATAAAAATTGTCTACTTACGATTATTTAAGTATACGAACGGCATGTTTATAACCGTCTATACTATCGGATAATGCAAAAAAAAAATCAATTCTTTTAAATTTTACACTGTGATGATCCCTTTAAAAAAAATCGTCATATTTTTTCCTCACCTAAAGGAATCTCCTCCCCCTCCTGAATCGGTTGAAAGGCTCGTCCCGTTTCATTGTTTTTTGTCGAAGGTTCGGTCAGGAGTGTCTGACCACGACCCTCCTCGAGTGCGGTGCCTCGCCGGCCGCGAGAAACGCCGAGCAAAGGACACCCCTGCATCTCAGCTGTCTCGCCGGTCACATCGAGGTCTGCCGGAAGTTGCTGCAGGTCGACAGCCGGAAAATCGACTCGCGTGACATCGGGGGAAGAACTCCACTGCATTCCGCAGCCTTCAACGTAACGTGCCACTGCATACGTAATTTTGTCGCACATTGCGCATTCGCGAGCTACTCGTTTGTTATTTCCACAAATTGAGATTTCAAGTCCAGTGGATATTCGGGAAGAACTGACATTTTCACGAAAAACTTTCCCAATATCAGCATAGAGCGGGACGGACTGATGGGCTGCTCGCTAAACGCTCGTGCAGTATCATCATTGATCGTAGCTTTCTTTTTTCAGGGTTCCGTCGGTTGTTTGGACCTCTTGTTGTCGAGCGGCGCGAATTTTCGTCTCTCCGACAACGACAACAGGCTGGCGCTTCATTACGCCGCGAGTCAGGGCCGTTACTTGTGCGTGTTCACCCTGGTCGGCTATGGGAGCGATCCAAATGCTCAGGACATAAACGGCGCGACGTCACTTCATCTCGCGGCAGCCGCGCCGAACAGATCCGAAGATGGTGGCCAGTGAGTATTCGATATGCACCAGGATGAATCGGGCAAACATTCAACTCTCAACCCTTCAAACGATATCGTTGAATGTATACAAAAAAAAAACATCTCGCGTTTGAGCTCGCTCGAATGAATCTCCTCCCCATCTTACTTACAGGAAATGTTCGCTGATAACGGTCAAACTTGAATAAACAACTATTTTTTACACTGAGCGGGACAACTTTGAGGGATAACAACACTCTAGCGGCAGAAAATAAGGCCCAACTTTGACAATTTATTTTGGTAGTATGAAAAGAAGAATAGGATTTCTTTTGAAAGGGTTTATTTCACACATGTTAAAGTACAAAAAAATGTAATAATTTTCATACAGAATGGCGGCGACAGAGCCCATCTTGAAAAACGTGTTTTTCTACAAATAGCTTCACGGGAGGACGGTTTTCTCGTAAAGTATAAGACCTGGAACAAAAACCAAAAAATAATTATAATCTATATATTATCAGCTATGGGACTACGTAGGGATTTTGTTTTATCAAATTTTGAAAAAAATGGCGCACCGAAAGAAATAAATCGATTTGTTTGCCCAAAAAATAAGCTGTAAATTGTTTATAAAAAAATGTTTACATTTAGAGAATGTAATTGTGAAGCTACTATCAAAATTTCAAATCGACCCATGCGAAGGTGTTCGAGTAATCCGTCCTCCCAGTTTGAGAAAGTGGTTTCGAGAAAAACGCGATCAAAGGTGTACGAGCACTTGAATCCTTGAATTTTTTGTTCGCCTTTAATTTGCGATGCCTGCGCAATACGAGAGAATTTTTTGTTTACCTTTTATCTGTGATGCCTGCACCACAAGGGATAACGCTATTCTAGAGTGGTGTTATTCCTTAAAATACTCATTTTTGAATAACGGTATCAAGATTTTAAATTGAGTTTTTTTCCTGCCGAGAACAAACCTTCTCAAGAATCGGGAAAATGAATTTAAAAAAAAGTTCGTTACATCCCAATGTACGCGAAAATAAAATGTCTACGCTCATCACATTGTCCTTTTGCTCCCAGGTGCGTCAAGTATTTGCTGGCTCATCGTGCCGATCCCCAGATACGCGACAAGCGTGGATTCACCTCGATCCATTACGCGGTCGCGGGAGGTAACGAGCCCGTACTCGAGACTCTTCTGCACGACACGGTGCACGGGAATTCAGCGATACACGCGATAACCGCGCCGCCGAGTTCTCCCACGGATCGACAGGATCCACCGACGCCGGCCGTCACACCTCTTCACCTTGCCGTAAAGCCCTTTGAGATCTATATGAGGCCGAAGTCCTCCATTTTCTTAAGTTACCCCTCGAGTGTCCGGTGGAAAATCCCGTAATTTCTATACTGATCGAAAACGATGCAGCGGCACTTGAAACTTAGAAATTTAACTTTTATCGGATGTGTATCTACGCGTAAGAAAAATCAGTATCCAAGAATGTTGAGGGCTCCTCCATTCTTAACCCTTTGAAGCATACATTTTTCCTTGCGTGCAATCAGCTCAAAAATTTGTACTCGGGGGTTTTTGGGGTCGCTGATTACAAATCTGCACTTAAAATTTGGAAATTCAAGATGCCGGATCCAATATGGCGGACCATAAATGCAAAAATCGTTTGATGAAAGCGAAAGTTGGTACTCGGGGGTTTTTGGGGTCGCTGATTACAAATCTGCACTCAAAATTTGGAAATTCAAGATGGCGGATCCAATATCGCGGACCATAAATGCAAAAATCGTTTGATGAAAGCGAAAGTTGGTACTCGGGGGTTTTTCGGGTCGCTGATTACAAATCTGCACTCAAAATTTGAAAATTCAAGATGGCGCATCCAATATGGTGGACCACAAATGCAAAAATTGTTTGATGAAAGCAAACGTTGATAGTCGGGGGTTTTCGGGGTCGCTGATTACAAATCTGCACTCAAAATTTGGAAACTCAAGATGGCGGATCCAATATGACGGACCAAAATGCTCAAAGTCGCTTGATGAAGATGAAACTCCTTATGCAGGGGTTTTTTGAGTCGTTGAATTCGAATCTCAGTTCAAAATTAAACAATAAAAATGGCACTTCCAATTAAAATAAAAAATTAAATTTTTTTTTTAAATATGGAGCTAAAAACTCGCTACGTCCTCGCCGTTAGCTCCGGGTAATGCTAAAAGCGCAATTCTATTAGAAATTCACTATAACAATCAACATAATGAGCAACTCCGATGTTTTAGTAATTCCAGTAAAATCTCCGGTTTTGGTCCGCCATATTGGATTCGCCATTTTGAATTTCTGGATTTTGAGCTCGAATTCGTAATCAGCGACCCAAAAAACGTCTCAGAATTCATTTTTTATGTATTGTGTACCTGCTAGATTAGGCACAATTACATTGATTTTCTAAAAAAACGTGTTTTTTTGTACTTTAGTGATGATCAACATCCACTAAGTGCAACATAAGCCCTTAATGGTGATATTGTAGTAACAATTGATCTCCTAACATCCTAAATATACATTTACTTTCGTCGTTGTGCGCTGAAAATTTTTTTTATTCAAGCAAAACAGAGTGGAAGTAGGTGACATACCAGTATGTCAGTATGCTTCAAAGGGTTAAAGGGCTAAGTATACCTTGAGGCTAAAAAAAACCGCTAAATTCCGATTTATTTTTGGGCAACGATTGGTGAAAAAAAAACGCATTTTTTTAAGCACAAAGGCACATATAATGAGAGTCTTTTAAAAAAAATCACCAAAAAATACAGAAAAACAACGAAAACGTGGCCGCCGGCAGATGATGAAATTGTTTTTCCCGACTTTTGGCGGTGGGTACTCTCTAGCTTAACCCTCTTACACGTAACGGGACATATGCTGTCCCAGTCTGGAATTCTTTTTAAATTGGGGCTCGAACGTTATGGAATGCGTTATGGAATGTTATGCGTCGTTATGGGATCGTTTATGCTGAATAGAAAGATTTGAACGCCGTATTTAAATATTTAAACGCCGGATTTAAAGATTTAAACGCCGTATTGAAAGGGTTAAACGGTCCATGCGAAATCTAAAAACCAAACGGGTTATTCAAGTTAACAATAAATACGAACCGTTGACGATTGTCGATTTTTAAAATCGTTTTTTTAACATCGTGGCGACGAATTGAAACTCGAGCATACAAAATCTACGAAAGAAGTCGTCATTTTTACGTCACTATTAAGAAATAAACGTCTATTTTAGAAAAGATCGTCAACGATCTTTAAACGTTTCTCATCGTATCTCCTGTGAATTTGGAAACAATCCATCAAGTGGTTCTCGAGATGTGTCCACGAACTTGGAAAACAGTGTTTCGAGAAAAACGCGTTTAGAGTTTAAAGCAAAGCTGTCGCTCGCCCGGCAAACTGTTAGAAGCTGTAGCTCGTTCAATTTTACGAATATTTCAATGAAATTTTCAGGGAATATAATTCCCTCTCAATAAAATAATAAATCCTCTTAATTCTCCATTTTCAATGTTATTAAAAAGCGTTTTTTTTTTCAACTTGAGGTCGTAAATCTATAATCAAAATACCTAAAAACGTTCGAATGATGTTCATAGACTAAATCGGCCAAAAATACATTTTATCAATGAAATATAATTAACTTTCGTTGCGTTCCACCGATGCAAACTTTGATATAACGATAGCAGAGAATGCAAAAATTTTTGGCAAATGCAAATTTTCGACCCACTTAGGTAGATGTAGCCTGTTAATTACTCTTCGATCCACAGCCACACGCTTGGAACTTGCAAATTCTTCTCTCCGTACAACTGTCTCCTTTTTCTTCTCCCGATTAGGCTTATCACGGACACTGGAAGATTTTGAAGCTCCTACTGCCGCTCTCGCCGAGCACAAACGTGAGGGAGGACACGGGAAAGACGCCGCTGGACCTCGCCTCGTACCGTGGCCACGAACAGTGCGTGAGGCTGCTCCTCCGATGCGCCGCGTTCGTTTCCGTTCAAGTAAATCAATCCTAGTCAATGAACGTGAACAAAAAAAAGCTGCAGTTTCTGCCATTGTTTCATTATTTTGACGCAAAAAAAAAATTGAAACAAAAAAAACCGTCCCACAGGACAACGTGACGAAACGAACGCCGGTGCACTGCGCCGCAGCGATGGGCCACAAAGAGTGCCTGAAGCTTTTGCTGAAAAACACGGAGGATCGTTCGGTGATCGACAGCTGCGACGCCAAGCAACGCACCCCGCTAGCGCTGGCAGTTGCCAACAGTCATCTCGAGTGCGCACGGGTTTTGCTCAAATGGAAGGCCGACTGCAACATACCGGACGTCAACAAGCACACGCCGATCTTTCGTGCCGTTATACACGAGAGGGATCATCCGCTGGTCGAGCTGTTGCTCGAGCACGGAGCTCAGGTCACCGTCCAGGACTCCAATGGAAAGACCCCGCTTCACTTGGCAGCTGCCTGTGGAAGGTGACATTTATCTGCCAAAGGACGCTTCCCTTTGTCGCGTCATATTTATTTTTTCATACCCACCAAAATATTGCGCGATTTTATTCGATCCGAACGAGAAAAGAAACTCTGCAATTCTTCTTCTTTTTGACAGATTGAAAGCTCTGGCGGCCCTGGTGAACGCGGATGCGAGCGCAGCCACCCTCAAAGACGATCAGGGATGCAACGTACTTCATTGGGCCTGCTACAACGGGAATTCGAATTGCGTCGAGTACTTGCTCGAGCAAAACGTCATCGAGTCGCTGGAAGGTTTGTCCTCTTCTTGTGGCTGTGTATTTTTACTCTTTAAGCACTTAAGGAGATACATCTACCCGAAAAAATGGCCAAGTGTCGGCACTTGGCCATTTTTTCTCTCGGAAACGGTTGGTGAAAAGGAAACCCCTTTTTTTAATACAAAGGTACATATATTGGGAGCCTTTAAAAAAAATCACCAAAAAAATACAGAAGAACATGGCCGCCGACAGATGACGAGACGTTTCCGCGACGGTTGGTGGTGCACACTTCAGCTTAAACGATCCATCTGAAATCTAAAAACCAAAGGGGTTATTCAAGTTAACAATAAATTAGAGTCGTTGACGATCGTCGATTTTGCAAATGATTTTTTTACCCCTTTAAAACCGTTTTCTCAGCTACAATTAAAACAAATATGCATTTGTTTTAATAATATTTATTTTTTATTCATTTATTTATAAATAATATTCTTCCTTATTTATAAATAATATTTTTTAAGGTTCAAAGGGATTTTTTAAAAGTGTTTAAAACAAAGATTTTTTCGAAAGTTTTTCACTGGTTCCCTCCCTTAAGGATTGTACCGGGTGAGGCAACAACTATCAGCAGTACAAATATTTTCCAACCTACCACACTTAGGAGAAAAATTTGCCAACAATAGTTGCATAGTTCGAAGGGGTAGTGGGGCCATTCATAAAACACGTGACGCAGTGAGAGGGTGGGGGGTTAGGAAAAGCATCGCACATTTTCAAAGGGGGTGGGAGGGGGGTCGAGCAAAAGTCACGAGACGCTATAAGTATATTAAATCTGGAAAAGGGTGATACTGAGAAGCTGAACATTTTCTGTACTGCCCACCCACAGTTCCGACTACGGGGGAGTTCTAACTTTTCTGATATTGAGACTCACATGAAGCATCCTTAAGAACACATTGCATTCTAGGTGCATCGTGATAAAAGATTATCAAATTATTTATTATTGATGTTTACATAACATAAAAAATATATTTCTTACTACGTATAAATTGTACGTTTTTATATATTACATATATATTTACGTAAAGTAAACAATATAAATTGTTCGTCCTGAAGTAATCTATTAAAATGGTTTTAGTATTTTACTTGCTTCTTATTGTTGAAAGAAAAACGAGAGCAGACAGGGGGGCGGGTTCCATGTCACGTAATTTTCAGGAGCGTCAGGGGGGGGGGACCCGTCACGAAATGTCACAGAAAGGTGAGGGGGGGTCGAATATTTATAAAAATTGCGTCACATGTTTGTTGAATGGCGCCAGTAGGTTCCCATTTTTTTAAATACAAAGTTAAGGGGCCAGATTTTATAAAAACTGTTGGGCTTGATAAATAAAGTCTTGAAATACATTTGAAAAAAAAAAAACATTTTAATTCATTTTTATTTATTTTTAAGAACAAAAACTATAGTTTGACGTAACGCCTCAAAAATAGGTGGGCTAGGTAGCTCAATCACAACTCGACAACGGCTTGTCTGAAACAAAAAATCAAAGTTCATTAGACTCATTATGACACCAGCTACAAAATGACCCTCGGATATAAAGTTTTACCGAAAAATAAAAAAATGGCAGATGAAAAACGAAAAAAGTATAAACAGCGCGTTTTTTTCGCAGTTTTTCGCAAAAAAAAAGAGTAAAAATGAAAATTTTGAAACCTTTGAGGGTCATTTTGTTGCGAAGCATGTTTACAATATGTGGTTCAAATTTCAAGAGAATCGGTTTATTAGTTTTTGAGATACGATGGAGCTAGATTTTGAAAAGGTTTCGAGAAAAACGCCTTTGAAGTTTATACTATGATCGGCCGAGCGCGCTATACGCGCAGGTAAACGAAATGAGGTCCTGACGTTCAGGTAAAAAAAAATACTTAGAGAGCTCGAATTTTCATAAAATTTTGACACAATATTTCTGAATATATGTACTTTCGAAAAAAGTAAAAAAAATCGATTTTTTGAAGTTTTCAAAGTGGACTGGCCCCTTAACCTTGAGAACTACCACCAAATCGTTTTCGAATTATTTCGACATCTCGATAGAAATAGGACGTATATAAACTTGTGCTGAACAGGGTAAGGACAATTTGACGTTTTTTTTTTTCAGGAAATCCTTTCTCACCGGTTCACTGCGCCGTGCACCAGGGCTCGGCGCACTGTCTCGAGTTGTTGATCAACAAGTTCGGCGGCCAAGCGGTCGCGTCGCCCCGTGACACACCGCGTGGTAGGCTGCCGCTGCACGTGGCCGCCGCCGCGGGCTCGGTCGAATGCGCCAGACTGATAATAAGCGCTGTCGGTCCCGAACTCGCGGGTATCGAAGCTCAGGACTACGCGGGACGCACGCCGTTGCTCCATGCGGCAATAACCGATCAGTCGAGCGCCATTGGTGAGTTTTTTATTTCAATAAAATTATCGGCCAAATTGCGGAAAATAATTCGACGAAATATCGCCTCGAAGACGTTTCCCTCGATGACTGAGTCACCGGAAGTCGAATTGACGGCGATGAAAATCTCTCGTGTATTTTTTTTTTTCATATGACAGAATTATTGCTGGAGTGGAAAGCGGACGTGCGGGCTGTAGATTCGTCGAACAACACGGCGTTGCATCTAGCCTGTCAGAGAAGACATTCCACGGCTGCTTCTTTGCTTCTCGATCACATCGAGTCCCTCGGAAGTTCCAGCGAAAATCCCCAAAAAGCGCAGAGTCAGCGGGCACAGATAATTAACATGGTGAACAAGCAGCAACGCACGCCGCTCCATTTGGCCGCCAGCAATGGCCTCGTTAACGTCAGTATTACACCTCTTCAAACTTTTTTTCGAACATCACTGGAAAAAGATACCATTTTTTTTCTCGGAAATTGATAAGTCTAAAGTTCAACTTCGGAGGTTCCGTAAGTTCCACTACGTCGCTTCTGGGAATAAATCATTTCGTCTGGACGATTGAACACGTTGGACAGCTCGAATTTTATTGTCAATGGGCGCAGTTGATAATTCGATAATCAACTGCAACGAAATTCGCGATTTTGTATCAGAAATCTTACTGAATGGCCTACCATGGCTGTTACGCATATGGAAAACCGGGAAAACTCAGGGAATTTTGAAAATTCTCTTGAAGTTGACTAGAATTGACTTTTTGCAATAATTACGAAAAATGAAACCGACTCGAAATAAAAATCGAAATGTATAAAAATTAATATTTTTGTTTATTTTTTATATTTACATTATTCGTCATTACATACAAAAAAAGTTATATCAATGCCAAACATAGAAAATTTCAAAAACTAAAATCTAATTCACCCTGAAACTGAATACATTTGTATTCGATTTGTCAATACACAGCCACACAAGTATTACTCTAAATAAGTATTTATATCCAATCGAGTATTATTTGCACCATTTTTTAACATGTTTTTTTTTACAAAATGCTATTTTTTCTCTTACATCTACCTTAACCTATTTTCCACCCTGTATACTCTTTCCCTTGTCACTATCTAACATTTCTGTCTTTTTCTCAGTTTATTCCCCCCCTCCATCTCTTTCTCCTCCCCCTTTTTCCTTGCACATCTTTCTACACACTTCCTCTATCTCTCGAAAATACTGGCATATCCCTTTTTGTATCTTCCCACCCAACATATTTATAATATCTCCCTTTATCGCCCAATTGCCCATTCCTTGTACCGACTTCTTTGCTTTCTTTATTGCTTTCTCCGTTACTAACTCCCAGCCTTTTTCACATACCAACGGGTGCTCCAGCGTCTCATTCTCTTCTTTACAAATCCTGTAACCCCCCCCCCCCCCCCCTAACCCACCCTTCCTATGTTTCCGCAACTTAATCTCGCCCACATTTTCTTATCCCTCTCCTTTACCCCCTCTTCCTACCAGTATTTCCATGGCCTTTTTTCGATTCCTACAATATATTTGTATTTTTTATTATACGTTGATTTTTTTAAATTTTTTACTCTTCCTTCCTTAAAATTTCATTTTTTAAGTCTTCTAACCCTTTTATCTTTTCGTCTATTCTTTCCGCTTCTCTTCTTTCCCTTGTCGCTGTTATTATCTCTTCGATTCCCATATCCCCTGCATCTTTCTCTAATTTTTTTCCCAATTTGACGGGATTCCTTTTGTAATTACTCTTATTTCCTCAAATAGGCAGATTTTTGGCCATCTTGACTCCTCCATCGTAAGCGCCTCTCTTATATCCCTTAACGCCCTTTCCCTCATCAAATATTCCATGGTAGGCACCCCCAGCTCTCTTCAAAATAAGTGTTTATATTTATTTTTTATTTATTGGTACTGACATAAAAATTCCTGTTTATAATTTAAAAAAATAGGTTTTGTATTTGCTTCTGAGGGGTCTTCTCACTTTAGACGCTAAAAAAGGATATTTTCATTAATTGTTTCGATAGGTTCATATTATAGATGTTGATATGAAAGTTGTTACACTTAATAAATACACTTTCGAAATAGATTTTTTTAAATATATATTTATATAAGTCACTGTTTATAGACGACAATGGTAGTTAAAAAATGTCCTGAAAAGATTGTAGGTCTGTGCTGTTGATGAAATCTCGAAGATGGATCATACAAAACAAAGAAAATCAAACGGTTTTAGATTCAGTATGGTAATGGCTATAGCGCATATCATACGATTTTTTATATATGCAAAAATAACCAAATGGCGGATATTTTTCGGAAAAAAAACAACAAAAAAACGTGTTTTTTCACCGTTTTTGGCAAGAAAAATTAGTAAATATCAAAATTTAAAAAATCCTCGATATGCGCTATCGCTATAGTTGTAAAGAATGTGTGGTTAAAATTTCATAAGGATCGGTTTATAGTTTCGAAGATTTTATCAACAAGCCGTCGAAAAACGTTGTTTCGAGAAAAACGCGTTTAAAGTTTGTTTGGGTTACATAAATACATGAAAAGTGTATTTATTAAGTGTAACATCTGTCATATCAATATCTATAATATAAAGCTATCAAAAAAATGCATGAAAATAGCCTTCTTTTAGCGTCTAAAGTGAGAAGACCCCTTAATGTATTTTTTTTTTACTTTAGAGTGTTTGGATTATTTTTTGAATTTCAGTTTTCTTTTAATTTAATTTTAATATTCAACATTTTCATATATTTGTTCTTTAAAAATTTTTTCTTTATTTCACCCCAATCTCCCTGGAATATTTGCAAAACCTGTAAAAGTCAGGGAATTTCTGAGTCAATAATGCGTAACAACTATGCCTACCTTTAATATAAAAAAAAATTATCACGATGTAGTGGAACTCATCGAAAATTGAAAGGTAAATTTTCCGCGGACATTAATCGTTGAAACTCTCGACACTTTGCACATTTCTCAGGCTCGTTATCAAGATAAAATTTAAAAATTCCTCCCTCGATTAATAATAGTAGGGGTTACGATAAATGTTCTTTATCTGGCTGCATATTCAACTCGACAATTGTTCTGAACGAATTTTATCGATGCTCGTTCCAGGTCACCAGGAGACTCTTGCAACTCGGAGCGAGCGTTTTCCTCACGGATTCCGAAGGCCTTACGCCGGCCCTCGCTTGCGCACCAAATCCTGCAGTCGCGAGGTGCCTCGCCACGATATTAGCCGCTCACGGTAACGTTCGCCTGTGTCCTTCTAGCCGCGATTTCGTAGAACGAAAGCTTTTGATGGAATTTGAGATTCTTAGCATGCATTGCACGAAGTATGAGGAGTGGAGGTACCTTTAGGCGTGAAAAAAAATTGCTGATTTTCATGATTTTTGTTTAAAGGAAAGATTTCTTCACCTTTTTTTAGACTTAGGGTATGTTTTATTACTACGGTATTGCTTGTTTTTATTAATCTGAAAAAAAAACCAACGAAGATTTTTCTTTCATCAACACTCATACGGAGAATATGAACCAAGAAAGAGTGAGAAATGTTGAATATCGATCAAATGGTACGTTTGGAAACAAAAAGAGTGAATTTTCAGAAAAAAATGGCTTCATTTCGCGATAAATAAAAACTTAATTTTTCTACTTTCAAGAACATTGAGAGTCATGTTTTAGACAATAAGGTTGGAAAGATTTATACCAAATTTCATCAGAATCGGTTTGAAAAATGCAGTTTAAAAGACCGTGTCATACCTCGGCCATTTTTTAAGATTAATGAAAGAAAAACATATACATGTAACAGCCAAAAGTAGAACTAAAACATAACCTAAGTCTGAAAAATAATAGAGAAATCTTTACTTAAAAAAAATCATGAAAATCAGCAAATTTTTTCGCCTCCAAACGTATCTTCTCCATTAAAGGGTTTAACCTAGCTTGTAGCTGAAAAAAGCGGAATTTGCGTCAATTTTTTCTAGGAAAACGTTTACAGGTTTTCAAATTTCTTTTTTTTTCTTTAAAGAGTATATTTTGAAGTATCTTTTACAATTTTTATATTGAAGAATATTTCTAAATGTAGTAGATGCAATGCTTTGTGCGGACCGCTGTTTGAAAATCGTCCTTCGCGGTGACCACTGCTGCACGGAAACAAATCGTCCCAACTAAAAGAATCATATGCATTTAGTTTTTGCATGGAATTATCTAGTGCTTGGACGAAGGATTTAATGAAATATTGATTTTTGAAAAGATGCCCGCAGTCTAAAGCAGTACTTGAACTAAGGAATTTCATTTCGATCAATAGTTTTTTTTATCAATGAAAATAGAGGGTTTTTTTACCGGTATCGATTTCCGATGAAAAAAAACCTCTATTTTCATTGATAAAAAAACTATGGATTGAAATGAAATTCCTTAGTTCAAGCACTGCTTTTTGATATGTGAAAGAAGCTGGTAAAATTCGAAGTTGATTGGGGCAGTGATTTTTGAGATATCGGTATCACCGATTTTGAAAAAGTCATTTCGACAAAAACGCGTTTAAAGTTCGCCGGTTCCTGGTACCTAACTATAAACGCCAAACATCGATATTTTCAAACCTTCAACTAGTTTCAATTAAAAAATGTCAATCTTCAAGGATTGTGATTGGACCAATTTATAACTCACGTTGATGAACCGAAAGAACTATTTTTCTAATTGGTATTATTATTATTATCATTATCATGCTCTTAAGACGGGATATACATTTAGACAGGAAAAAAATAAGCAACATTGAGGGATTTTTTAAACTAAGAAATAATTATTCTACAATTATCAAACTTTAGGTATATTTTAATAGTATATTTAAGTATACGAAACAATTTTTTTTTTAATTCATCATCAAAATGACCGAGCTGTGGCAGAGTGTTACAGCAAGGTCGCTGCGAGAGTTGCGAATCGGCGTGCAGTCTAGCTTCCCGTAAACTTTGATTTGCAAAAAGGTTCAGACATTTTTTCAGTAAGAACATGTATAGTTTCTATGTGACGGTAATTAAAATAAATAAAATGCAAATTTAAGAAAATGGCACGCATTTGCAAAAAAAATAAACATTTCACGCAACATTTCTTTAAAATGTGGATTGAAATAGTAGTTTTTTTCCAATTTTTCAAAAACGATTCCCGTCAAGAGGAAGGTACCAATATTATCAATATTTCTGCCAAGTTTAAACTCAATCGGCTTAATAGTTTTTGAGTAATCCTTCACGCCAATTTCGAAAAGTTTTGAGGAAAACGCGTTTAAACTCCACGCCCGCTCCGAGTCCGAGCGGTGAGGCACAGCGTTGACGGGCTGTAACGTTTGAAGTTTTTCGAATTTCGTTTTGAAACTTTGGGAACATATTCTCTGTATAGCTCTATCGTTTAACGAAAAAAAAGAAATATTTGATATATATATATTTACATAATTTATAAGAAAAAATGTATAATTTATAAAAAAATTAATCTTTTATATATATATATATATATATATATATATATATATATATATATATATATATATATATATATATTTATATAATTTATAAATATATTTACAATATATATATATAATTTCGTACATATATGGAAGCGTCAAGAAAAAAAATCGTCATCTGGCATCCCTGCAAACAATATGAGCAGTCATAAAAAAAGTGCATGCCATTTTTAAGCTTCTCAAAGGGGTAAAATATCTTACTTTAGGGGTAAAGTTTACTCTCAAAGGGGTAAAATATCTTACTTAGGGGTAAAGTTTACTTTTTTTCGACACGCCCTAATTTCTATACGTAAAAAAAAAAATCTCACGCCCGCAGGTAACAACGGAGAAGCGACCCAACAATCGCCGTCCATACAGCAAACTTCCGAAGTCTACTTGAACGGCAGATGCGGCGGTGGTGGTGGTGGTGGAGACTCGCAGCACAGTTCCGATTCGGATTTTTACTGACCTCGAAGATTGATGCGATCGCACGCCGATCACTCGTAATCGACGCGTCCCCATCGAAAAAATTGCGATCGTTTCAAACAATTGCGATACGCTACTGGAATTGCCGTTTCGCTTTTCTTTTTTTCGCCCATCTACGAACGTTCTCGGCTTCCTCGGCGACGCGACTTCGGACAGACAACATTTCGCGAGCTCCGTCGAACCTTTTTGCCTTATAACGCGTTCGCGAAAATGGGCGGTTCGATCGGAATTGGGAATTTTAAGAGATCGCAGCGAACGTTTATACGTTTTCTTCCGCGTAAAGACCGTCGGTTTTTTCTTTCCGAGGGCCCGTCGAGTCGACTCGTTTCAACTCTTACGCTCCGTTTGAAAAAAGATCGTTTTACCGATAAATGTTGAAAGATCAGATTTTATTTTAGACGTAAATACGTCCATGATGACGTCGAAGTTTGCAACGTTGGAACGCAACGAAAATTCATTTTTATTGATCGCCAAAATATCTTTTTGTCGGATTTGGACTACAAAAATCACTCGAACGTTTTTGAGGACCCTCGATAAAAATCTACACCCGAAATTGGCAAGAAAATATTTTCGTTAATAATGAACATAAATAAAGGAAGAAAATAGAATTTTCGTGGCGCTCCGACGATGCAAACTTCAACACCGTGTCCAATGAAAGATCGATTTCGAAGTTTCGATTAATGTCACTACATCTTTCGGAGATAAAATAAAGATCCAAGCAACTTGGCACAATTTCTTTGGAAAAATGACTCATTTAGTCATAGTTGATATCTCTCGCTGGTATTTACCGCGCTCAGCAATAAAATAACAGCTCAATTTGCGATTTTTCACAATCAACTGTCGAATTGTCCAGATTTTAATGTTTTTCTTTTAATGATGTAAAACTGACGGAAGTTTCGAAATTGAACTAATGTGGAACATATTTGCGTCTAAAAAAAGTCAATATTTATCGGTAAGACGCTCGAGCTTCCACCATCGTTCTCGGCGAGAATTGTTCGTACAAAAACGTCACGTTTTTTTTCGTCCCCTCCGTGAAATATTGGCCGGCGTCGATCGAGCCGTTCATTGATAGGAGTTTCCCCGATTGTGCGATCGCGTCAAGGGTCGACATTCAGTTACCGATTGTTCAGCAGACATGTTTGTTTTCTCGCACATACCGATTTCCATGGTCGTCGTTAGACGGCCACTTTACAACCGTAGGTTAAAACAAATTGTTTATTATTCCTTAGTATTTTCTATCGTAATATACGGTCTCTCAATTGGACTCGTCGTCCAATCGAATGCTTAAGGTTCGGTTGTTTTATCTCGTATTTTTGAGAGTCGCTAAACGAAGAAAAACAACCTCATTAATTCCATTCAGGCCGAGAATCGTAACTCGTTTTATTACGCTACACACACACACACATACACACACACACACACACACACACACACACACACACACACACACACACACACACACACACACATAAAATCTGAAGACTGCGAAAAGGTCGGGACAATTCTGTTCAATCGTGTTCATTTATTTTCTCTGCGTTTCCGGCCATTTCCGGTTGCGAATTATGCGGAAAGGTTATGCGACATGTTACATCATTCTTTTCCTTCGAATTTGCAAAATGCGGGCGAGTGTTGCGTGGTTGTTACATTTTTTATACTCTATACATATACGTACATTAGGTGCGAACGAAAATCAACTTCCATCTGACAACTGATAGTGAGCTCTTCAACTCAAATTCAAGTTGTAGCGCTCGATTTTTTCCTTCCAATATTACTTGCACAAATAATTCGCTCTCTGCGTTCATAATTGAATAACTCCATGCCATGTTTGTAAAATCCTATTGAAGATTCCCAAAGCTAAAGCGCCAAAAAGCTTCTTCGAAAAATCTCCGTATGATTCTTACACAAATCGAACCGATTCGCAAAATACACGAATTCTCGACTAGCCGAAGAAAAACATTTTTCAAATAGCTACAATTTGTGTGAAAATGTTTATACAGTTATTCGAAAAAGCTCTTCAAAGCTGTTGCGATCTGCTTTGAAAATCTTCTTACCGGATTTGGCAAATATTAATTGTTCATTGAGCTATGCAAGTTTTAGCGCGAAAAGTAAATTTCTCGAGTGAATCAAACGGGCGAAAAACTTATCGAACGCTACGACTTACACCTGAGTCAGAGAGCTGGAATTTAACGTGCTTTTTTTAACCCAACAATATCGTTTGAAAGCGTAAGAACTGATTTTTTCCCTACACACTAATATGTGTGTGCGTGCGTGCGTGTGTGTGTGTGTGTGTGTGTGTGTGTGTGTGTGTGTGTGTGTGTGTGTGTGTGTGTGTGTGTGTGTGTGTGTGTGTGTGTGTGTGTGTGTGTGCGTGCGTGCGTGCGTGCGTGTGTGTGTGCGCGCGCGCGTGTGTGTGTGTATGCTTATATCGACCATCCACAAAAGAACGTACGACAAATAATTAACGATGCGCACACTCGCTTCGGCCAGACAAGAAATAGGCTACGTAATGAATTTTTACTGCAAAACAGACTGCATTTAAGGGAAATATACGGCGGACAAAAAATGATAAAAACAACCCTCAGATCTTCGAATAGAACGAAGATAATAAATACAATGTAATAAACTATATATATAGGGAAAAATAATGAGATTGAAGCTTGCACCGTTGGAATGCAATGAAAATAATAATTTTTCTATTGCTCGAACTTCTTTTGGCAAATATTCGTTACAAAAATCCCTCAATAAGTTGCTTATTCAGAGACCTAGAATTCAAATCTGCGAGAAAAAAAATTTGTAAAATAAAAATGGGGAAATAAAAATATGAGAAAAGAATTTTCATTGCATTCCAACGGTGCAAACTTCAAGATCGTGGAAAATAACGAAACGAAAAAAAATCGGTTCTCATAAACGTGTATTACTATTGTACATACTAACACGCAATTATTCGTGTGTGTGTGTATATATATATATATATATATATATATATATATATATATATATATATATATATATATATATATATATATGTATGTATATATACACACACACACGCACGTATAAATCGCGGGCATGATGTAATTAAACGAAGATGAAATGGTGTGGGCGGCTCTTGTACCAGTAATAAAATGGATAATGTAATTGATGAATGAATACCGAATGAAGAAGAACCAAAGCGAATGTTATTTAACCCGACTTACACCTATAAGAATCAAAATAGCTCCTGGCGGGTATACAAAAATAAAAAGATGTTTATCCGTATTATATCGGAGGTGCGAGTTCATCGAATTATTTCCATTCGTACTACATTTGTTCCTTTGACAAATTTCGTAAGACGGAAGTATATTTTCATTCGATCAAACAATCACAAAGAAAAATCAATACGAAGAATCAGGTTATTATTTATTTTATTTTTTTTCATCGTAAAAAACGTGCGCGATTTTTATAACAAAAGTATTTTTCTGGAATTGTGCTTTTATAATAAAAAAAAAGGGAATGGCAAAGGGGTTTTCTTTTTCAATAGTTCTAAAGATAATTATTTATGGTTTTTGGCACTGCTACGAAAAATTCAAATCGTAAGCGCTGACGCGACACGCCACGCGATTGGCGCTCGCGCTTGTGACGTCACGATGTTATGGGCGGTATACGAGCTACGCGTGTAGGCGAGTATTATGTCAAAAATGACAACGATAAAGACGTACAGGACTTGTTTCGATCCTCTGTGTGTTCGACTTTTTAAAAGTTTTTTTAGATGTTTTCGTATCGTGTATCTCGTAATCTCACCAAGTGTCAAATTTATTTACACTCGCGTAAGCCATATAACCTCTAATTCTGCACCTTATAACATCGTAACGTCACAAACGCGAGCGCCAATCGCGTGGCGTTTCGCATAAGCGGCGACGATTTGAATTTTCGTGGTACCAAAAACCATGAATAATCATCTACAGAACTATTAAAAAAGAAAACCCCTTTGCCCTTCTGTTTTTTTAACTATAGAAGCAAAATTCCAGAAAAATAAATCCACCCCTTTTGGTTTTCAACAACCCAAAACTCGTACTACACGAGTAGTTCGTGTAAAGACTACTATAACGTTGTGACGTGACAGCGCGCTCGGGTAACTTCGGATACGTTCGGCACGTTTTCGCCTATGCCGAATAAAATCAGAGTTTCAAAGTGTCTTTGTTAATTGTTAAAAAAAAATCATTTCGTTATTAGAACCGCACATGATCGATGGAAACATTGAATAATAAACAAAAAATTCATTCAATAACCTAATCTTCACGCTTGGAGATCGAGGTGTATTTTATTTGAATGTTCCCGGGCTTGCGCAGATAATGGCGATCCTGCTAGGCTTGTGCGCAGACCCCCGCGCCCACGCGTTTAAACTGGCGAATGACATTCGGTCGTCACAGTGGCGGGATGGCTCAAAAATGGTCGCTGCGATGACAGGAGAGCATGAGAGCGACGAAGCGCAACGTAATCAAATATGGAGGATGCGCGATACGTAACGAATAACGAGTGTACTTTACAGTGGCGCGCCCTGTTGCGTTGTCTCCATTACCACCTCCACGTGCTTCCGAACGCATCGAACGAACCCCCCCCTTCTTTATAAGAGAAAAATCATTCTCGCGATCGATTTCCGCGGCATGCCGCGTGTGTCGTTCCCTACGAAATCGGATTTCTCCTTTCAATTTCTTTCGCGACGAACGAAACAACACGCACCGCACACCACCCGCTTCCTCCATTTTGACGTTTCAGATGACAGAATTGTGTCGAAATGCGGGATTTCGTATCAGGCTAACAGAACCGCGAAGGAGGCTTTCCCGGGTGTCGAGCGGCGCCGTTCCCCGTAGCCAATGAGCTTCGAGCGTTAGCTCGGCCACGCCGCTAGCCCCTTCCATTCTATCGCGTTTGTCGCGCGCGTCTCGCCTCGGCGCACTCGCGTGATTTGGGTTGCGTCCGAAAGGGACGAAAATCACGAATAGCCATTGGGCGAGCATGACTGCCGAGGAGATATTGCGACTCACGTGACGATACCGCGTGACGTATAGCGCGAAGCGCGGGCCATTCGAAAGGGTCGAAGAGCCATCGCGCTTAGTCGACTCTCTCTCCCTCTGCGGCGCTTTCTCTCGAGACGGCGACGGAAAAAAAAGGAGGCGAATGTCGCGTCTGATATTTCGAACACGGGCAAAAGCGCGTTTTTTGTATGTCGAGACGCGAGGAAGTCTTTCAGTCTGAACGGATCGAACCGGAATGAACTCGATGTGCGAACGGGATGTGGACGGAGAAACGACGACACCCGGGGCGTGACACGAAACCGATAACGGAAAGGGTCGAAAGTGATGTTTCGGGAACAGGAGAACGGGCGAGCGAGGAGCACTGACGCGGCCCGCACTTTCGCCTCGCTCGCTTCGCGACGGCGCCGCGAGATGGCGCCTCCAAGCCCGCCAATTTACCAGCGATTTGAATCTTTTCGCTGTAATTACGCGTAAATTGAAACGAAATGTATCGTACTTTGTCAAATGTATATTTAGAATGATCAAACGCAGTTTGTGAAAAAAAAACGGTATCGCGATTTCAAATTGAGTTTTATTTCCTGTTGAAACGTATGGAAAAGCGTTTTTGGATACACGTATCGTGTGTATGATAATAATACCGTCAAGCTCTGCGCCAGTGAATTCTAGTTTTATTTTTGCCTATCAAAAACTTCACCGTTTATGAGATAACTCTGTTTGAAAATTTGTGAGGTTATGTCGACCTCGCGCATGTCCAGCGGTTTACTGATGGAAGTTAAGGCAAAGTGTACCACGCGACATAAGTGCAACAGCAAAAAATTTCGAATAGAGATTTCTCAGAGATGAGTGACATTCAAAACAAAAGACATACGTTGAGCTCTGCGTCGGACAATTCTACAGAGGCTGATGCTTCTTTGCCACAAAAACTAACTGTGGGAAAACTCTGTTCGAAAATTAGTGAGGTTGACTTTGTGGATGCCTTTTAAGCAGCCCCCTGTCACCATCAGTCATACATGGCTCGCGTAATGTCCGTCGTTTTTATTTTCAATCGCTGCTACGTGTGGCGCTAGTAGTCACCTGCTCCATAACTATTTATATGCCCTATAACCTGTGAACCAGCCGAACCCACCAAATAATGAAAAAAATGTTTATTATAATCATTATTATAATATGATTATTTTAATCGTTTGAAATTATGTAACTAGAGATGTATTTGTTTTTTGGCAGTTAGATACCGAGAAGAAAGTGTATGCGCGGGTGTCCATTTCTTAACAAGCATGAAAATTTAAAGAAATTAATCGATACATATAAATATGAGAAAAAATATATTTATTTCCCTTGAATAATTTTTAAATAATCAATTGCCGCTCGGCGTCGTTTGATAATTATAACCTACACACCATATAGAAGGCATGTCATGGTAAACAAAAATACACTTCACCGATCGCGAATTGATTTTTTAACATTTAAAATGTGCTGAATATTTTATTTTACTCACAAGCTACAAGTCACAACACAACCATAAAACGCGTAACACTCTAAATACTCCGAGAACGTTATTATATCGAGCATGGAACACGCATGCGTAAAAGAAACCGAGCAGATGACTACTAGCGCCACGAAGTGGACTGTAGCGCAATCAAACATCCCGGACAACACACGAGTAATTTATTGCCATGGGAATAGTATCCAGTGTCAGGGGGCTGCTTTAAAGAGTTTCGATACCTTCGATACCGTTCCTTGGCTACAAGAGTGAGGATGAAAATACAATGAGTTTTCGGCAGGCTGCCAACATCGTGCGAATAAAATTTTATGTAAAAATTAATTATTATTGAGCAATATCCAACTCATAATATTAGTGAAAAATGTTTCTGAGCAGGAAAATGATATGAATAGTTATAATTTTTGCATTTAAAGATCAACATGTTGCGATGTGGTTCATGAAAAATCAACCGATAGAATTGGCAATAGCGGCCGTTTCTGCCATTGGCACGACTGACTATCGCTGAAGCATCGTCGACTCCAGTTTATTTACACGGTGAAAAACGTTCAACGTTTTATAAAGAGTTTTTCATTCAACAAAGTCGAGATAGCGTTGAAAATGTCGCGCGGATAAATACAGCTTACAGAGTCCCAAAAATTTACGCAAGTTTTGAATTTTGCGCCATTTGTGCGGTAAAATGTTGCGAACGAAAAAAAAGACAGCGTGACAGCTGACAGTTCAGGGTTATTAAAAATGGAGCGTTACACGAAAGAACAACGCGCTTTCATTGTTGAGCAATAATTTTGGAATAATGAAGGTTTGGTAGGTACCGTTTGAAATTTCCGTACAAAATATGGTCGGTGATTTAACTTCAACAACTGTGAAGAGGTTAATTTAAAAATTCTGGGCGACTGGTTCAATAGGGATCTTATACACTCTGGCCGTCCTTCAAGAATTTGGTCAAGACGAAACATGGAAGCAGTTTGTGAGAGTGTTGCTGAGAGTCCAGGAACATCAATTCGGCACCGTCGTCAAGAATTGGACATTTCGGACTCTCTACAGCATATTCTCACGAAAGATTTGCATCTTCATGCAAATTATGGCCGTGGAGGCCATTTATCCGATATGCTATTCCATACATAACCCCATACTGTATACTTCATGCATCAATAAAAAATGTACAGTTTTTTAAAATTAAAAACCTGTATTTTCTATCAAAATTACTTTGAATTTTGGGACACTCTTTATTATAAAGTTTAAATGCTGTATTGCTATGTACGTGTCAAGCATCCGCCTATTTTTAAATACCCGCCAGTTAAGGTTGTTATGGTCAACATGTTACCACCGAGCTGAACTTTTTACTGGTCCTTTATAACCTTTTTGCTGATCAACCTGTGCAGTTTGAAAACGATCCACGGTACCGTTTTTTAGAAGAAAAAAAACGGCAAGTCGACGTATTTCGTGGGCTAATTACATTACGCTTATGGAAAATTCCCGATGATTTTTCAGTACATTATTAATATCTGCTAAGTGAATGTTATCACGAAGCTGAAAAAATAGTTCGACTAATTATCGGACTAACCCTTGGTACCGTGAAAATGAGGATTCACAGTACTGTTATAAAATTATTAATGTTTTTGATAGCGAATTTGTGCGAAAATCAAGCACACAAAGTATTAGACTATGCAATCATGGCAACGTTGCAGACGATACAAATGCTACCTATCTTATCGGTATTCGGTAATTATGCCCGACAACCTCAAACTACTCGGTCAGGATAATCAACAACGAATATTACTGGTACTTATTCTCTTAATTAGTAATAGATACTTAATATTAGTTTCATAATTATGTTCAGAAATTATACATTTCTAGACATTTCTAGGCAAAGACAAAATAACGCGGTTTATTTTATACATAATTTTTTTCAGAGTATCGTCAAATTATTTAAGTTTTTGATTTCTTTGAGATTATAGACAGCTTTAGTACACACTTTTTCTTTCTAGCGGAATTTTTTTTACTCGGACCGATAGTTCTTTTTGACAGCGCCTTGGGCCGATATTGAGGTTAAGAACGGGGGGCATATGTCTCTAACTTCGCGACACTTCTGCCAACCTGGGCATTATGATATACCACGATTTACGACGTTGCCAATTCGTTTCGCGTTAATTGAGCGAGAAAAAGTTATAGAAAGTAATTATACAAAGTAATGAAAACACTTAATGTAATCACCGAATGTTCAAAAATTCATATTTTTACACATATATGTAGAAAAATAGTTCGAAAATGCACGTTTAATACGACGATTATTTAAAAGCTAACAGTTGGTAACAGTGAACCGGCTTCGTGCATAAGCATCGGGCGCTCCGCTCGTACTTCAACCCTAACGGCTAAACCCCATAACAACCTTTATGTTTGATTGTGAGTGGCTCGCTCGACAAAACCAAATAATGCGGAGTTTCCACGTTTAACCTTCAAGTTTCGTTAATGCTCTGAAACAAATCATTCAAGGTCAAAATCCACATCTTTTTTCGAGCATTATCAACGAAGTCGCGAAACCGCTTTTTTTTCGGCACGACATTTCCAACACTGTAATCACGGTTTGCTCAGTTTTTAAATTCAAATCGAAGTATTATTTCAGCTCCTACAGCCCTATAACTAGTGTTTACGAGGTGCTATATGTATTACCAAATGGATAAAGATTCAACTTAAACATTACCAATCTCCGAAACTATGTTGTGAAACGAATTAATTTTTCGACAGTTAATGCATCCAAACCGAATCTCTCGGTAATATAAATTTCAATCGTCTCCAAGTATTTCGTTTTTAGTTTCGAAACTCCTTAAGGGTGAAGATACTTTTACGCGAGGATTTTTTTTGAGGATAGATTTCTTCCCTATTTTTAAGGTAATCCTATCGCCAGGTTTCAATCCATAGGGATTCAATCTTTTTAGCTTCACCGAATATATTAATAATCGTCTCTGTAAAATGTTAGGGTCGGTTATCGACCTAATTACAGAGAAAAAAAATATTAAAATTGCGTATTTTTGTGAAGGAATTCCAAGACGACATACAAAAACCCAATTTCCGGTCGCTATAAAAGTGTATATAATAGTGGGAATCCGTCAGATTCTTAAAAATAATCAGATTTACATACTTAACACTTGTAGTAATCGAATGCTCTCAGGAAAATTACGCTTATTGACCTAATTTTTATGTAATATCAAGTTTAATTTGAACTTCCGGTATTGGATTTATTACCACTTGCTACGATAAAGAGACGTGACAGCAAGACAACAGCTGACTAGTCCTAACCTCATCTCACTCATTCGAATTTCCACACATATGTCATTTTTCACCGACATATTTCGCCGACAGAAATTTGCCACGCTCTTCGCCAGTGGTGGCCCGAATACAATGCTTTGTATTTCCCGCACCTGACATTGTTTTGACAGATCGACGTTGAAAAGCATGGAGGTTAAACTCGCCTCGTTGAGTAAAAAAGACGGAGATAGAACCAATGTTGCCAAATATCAAACCTAGAAATACTGCGCGAATCGTTGGAATAATAATTTTTTCATTTTTCTAATTAAATGTGAACATTCATTAAACAGTTTACACATGGAACATTTTAGTTATTACAAATAATTTTTTGCATATGCTAATAATATAAATTGTACAAGTCTCAAGTATGATAAGTGGTATGACTAGTGTGAAGCGATAGGATTTCCTCAAGACTCAGGGTATGTTTTATCAATACTTTTGGCTGTTACGTGGTATTTTTTAATAATCTTTCAAAATGGCGGAGCTAGGGCGGTCTTCTAAACAGGTTGCAGCGGATGTTGTCAGATGGCGTGGCACGTAGCGTCGGCGGGATTAATCCGAAAAAAAACCAACGAAGATTTTTCTTTCATTAAGACGGAATGACACGTTATCGCGGTCGGTATGGTAGAACAATTAGAGATTCCCAAAAATCTCTGAAACGGCTCTTCAGATCCCGTCGAAACTTTGCCAAACGACGTCAAATAGATAGACGAACAGCTGTCTGCCCCTCAAATGTTCTGAATTTGAGAAAAAAAATGTAGATTGGCTTATCATAAGTCAATCTGATTTTTTTAAATCAAAAACCGAAAATTAAAATACTTTTATTTAAAATTTTCAAAAACATTTAGGATCTTGTTTTAGACAATAAGATTAGAAAGATCGATATCAAATTTCATCAGAATCGGTCGATTAGTTTACTAGCTAAACGTCACGCCAGTTTCGAAAATGCAGTTTAGAAGACCGTGCCATACCTCCGCAATTTTATCATAGTAGTAAATAAACATACCCTACGTCTAAAAAACGGTAAAGAAATCTGTTCTTAAAAAAAACATGTAAATCAGCCATTTTTTCCTCGCCTAAAGGTTTTTTCCTCCCTCCTTAAGAGATATTTTTTAATCGTACTCCCAACAAAAGGTCAAATTCGGAGTTCCGTATCTCCCCCACACTGTTTCCGAGAGATAAACAAAATCCAGACGAAGTAACATTGTAGTATTATCAATACGCACAGTAAATCAGCAAAAGATCATCCTCAGCTGTTACACGATTTTTCATTTTTGAAACTACGCTAAAAATAAATTTCCTAATATTTTTATCTCAAAAGCAGGAATTGAACTAAAACCTCCAAGTTGAGCTCAAATCGTACATATCGACGTCAAAAAAAATGCTCGAGGCTCGCGCGCTGCGAATTCGGACGGCGTATACCGTAGGTAGATCGCACGCAAGCGAGTGCGTGGTCGGTAAGTCTCGCGAGCACAGTATAGTAGTTGCGTGCATGGTGCACGGGAGGGAACTACTGCGCCGAATAGAGCGAGAGAGAAAGAAAAAGCGTAGCCGCCGAGAACCGGAGTGAAGCGGCGGTGCTCACTTTGTCCAGGCCAGTCCGGGACGGCTAGTCGGGCTCGTTAGTTTGTCCCGATCGCGGCACTCCCATTGCCGACGCGTGTCCCATTGAATACCGATATCAACAGTAGTCCAACACCGCAGCCAAACCTGACGTATATCTCGTTTCCGCGTCTACGCATGCGTGCGTTTTCCTTTTTTCCCTTCTTTCTACCTTGTCACATCGAGTGCTCTCGTAATTAAGTGCGAGAATCTTCGCATTGATAAACTCTCTCGTCAACCTCGTCCCAGTTACGGCGCGGAACGCGAGTGGCAAAAAAAAGCAATTGCATGTGAACGAGAAGTAATCGCGCTCGTGTGTAAATCGCGGCGTGGACGTAGAGGGGAATAAGTACGCGGCGACGGCGGGACGAGAGGAAATCGAGGGAGGCGACACAAGTCGTCCGGACACGCGCGCGCGCATACGAGGGGCACAATGACGACCAAGGAAAAGTTCGACGCTGCTGTCAACGTAATTAAGAACCTGCCGAAAGACGGTAATGAGTTCGGCGGTCGAGAGGGGGCTTGTAAAAAACGACTGTTAATCGAGAATTGTATCGCACAATTATTTTCATTCGAATTGTCTTCGCAAAGCAACGTGGCCGAAAAAAAACAAACTGAAAAATGTTTTTTCAAGATTTTATCGCAGAAAATGTTTATGCTAGGGGATGAAAAAATTGCATTGATGGTGACTCGATGAAATTCTGCACACCCACGTTATTTACGATGTAGCTGAGGTTAATGTCATAATTACATTCATACATCGGCACATTATGAATAATCGACCGGTGGAAAAAAAGCGTGCTTTTCTGCGCATCCGAACGGCCAGGAATGCCTCGCAAGTGGGACTTCGATATTCCAAAGTCCGCGAGGAAACAAACACGATGACGAAACGTTAACGATATCGACACTTGGGTCAGCTGCGTACGTAATTATGTGCGAATGAATGCGTCGTTCGTAGATTCTTCCACAGAGGGCGTGCAGGTGCAACTTCAAGCAATGAGGTTTTTCTTTCTGTTAATCAAGTGCTGTTTTTTTATCGAATAACGAACGATAAATGGGTGAGGTGCAGTGCACGGGTGTGAGGGAGATAACGATAGTGGCGCTGGTGGTAGAACGAGGCAGACGGGAACTCTTCTTCCCTCAAACTCGTTCCGGCGCGATTTTTTTTCTCAAAGTTTTCAAATTTTACATCAGAAATATCCGCAACTGAGAAAAGACAAATTACTTTTTCGAGACTCGTCGATGCCCGACTCACTCTCGCCGTCGAGACGTCTTTCGATTACGCCGAGGCAAAAATGAAAGCCGAAAAAGGAAAAAGAAATTTACCTTCCCGACTCGTTCCGCTTCGTCTCGCTTCGATTAATCATCGCAATTGCGTGAACTCGCGGCAAAATTAAGGCCATCACACGCTTCGACCATTTGGAGATTTTGAACCCTTGTTTCGACCGAACAATACGATCGATTGAGATTAAATTTATCGTGTACATGCGATTTTGTTGCAGAGAGAGCCTGACGGTCGACATTTTTCGAAATTTCGAGAGAAAAAACTTTACAGATTGCAGTTACCGTGGGATGAATCGTGAATTACTAACTGATGCACTAAATTCATGCATATTTCAAGACCGTTAGGCACTCTACAGTGAAAAAACACATTTTGAGCGTTGTTTCAACCAGGGTTGCGAAATTGGTAATGAAAAAGTGATGCATTACTCATTACTTTTTTAATGGGTAATGAAAAAATATTTCATTACCCATAACATCACATTCAGTAATGTAAAAAATTCCAATATTCATTACATTCCATTTTGTAATGTAAGAAATGTTTGTTACTCATTACATTATATTTTGTAATGTAAAAATTTCCATTAATCATTACATTACATTTAGCAATGTGAAACATTTTCATTACAAAATTCAGTGTAATGTGTAACGACAAAAAGTGCCATTACACATTATATTGTAATGGGTAATGGACATTTGTTACATAACAAAGTCCAATGTAATGAGTTATGAAAATTTTTTATATTACAAAATTGATAATGAGTAATGGAATTTGTTCACATTACTAATGTAATGTAAAAAATCTCTATTGCTTATTACATTACATTTTGTAATGTAAAACATTTCTATAGGTCATTACATTGGATTTTGTAATGTAAGAAAATTTCCATTCCTCATTACATTACATTTTGTAATGTAAAATATTTTCATTACCCATTACAATGTAATGGGCAATGGAATTTTTTCACATTACAACATCCAATGTAATGAGTAATGGAAATTTGTTACATTACTGAATGTAACTCAATGGGTAATGAATTTTTTTTTCATTACAAAATGTTAAGTAATGAGTAATGAAAACGCTAATCCATTATTTGCAACCCGGGTTTCAACTGATTTGAGGGAAAAATGGCAGAAAAGTGGAATTTAGTTATTTTTATATCTAAAATATATTTATAATTTCGCTAATTTTATATCTAAAATATATTTATAATTTCGCTAATTTTATATATAAAACTAGCGAAACTGTACCAATGAAGCTCAAAATATAATCAACAATCCTGAAAATCTAGCGCATCAGTCGTTCGACTAGGGCTTGCATTGTCCGTCAATTTTTCGTATCTGGATAATATGGATAGTAGTGAACCGTACTATCCGGATATCCGGATTTTTCGGATAATCCAGATAATTAAAAAAAAGGAAATTCGGTAATAAGTAGGTTTCTTCATATTAATTGAAATTAAACCAAAATTGTTCTCTCTTTACTATAGCTAATGGACGACATTAACATTTTTAATATCACAAAATGATCGAGCATAATTGTATGCGACTATTATGACGTTGAAGTTTGCGTCGTTAGAATGCAATAATTTTTTTCCTGCATTTTTCATTTCTTTGTTTTTATCATTATCGTCTTCTTCGTGCAAACTGAGGTCGTAAGTCGCTAATACAAATCTGCCAAAACATTCGATTGATTGCCACAGCCAAAAAAAATTGAGCAGTAAAAAAAAATTCGATTTCATTGCATTCCAACGACGCAAACTTCAACATCATGCTACTATTTACCATGAAATATTAAAATAAAATGTAAATAATTGAAAACAGTTAGGTAACTCTTTCCTCTAAAACTTGAACGTATTATCATAGTAACAATGAGACCATAAAATATGAAACAAGATAAAAAACAATCATTAACAAATAAAAAACATAAAACTTCGTTCTTCTAAGACTTAAAAATTAACCATTTTCTCCGACGTGGCATACCCATGCTAGTATCGCGGATGTCACGCACGCATCTTGCAATTCGGACGACATAACATAATAAACAGTAAGCAACTTGTCAGTCGCCACTCGCGCGGGATTTTCTGGATGAATCACTATTGAATGCGTCACACAAAATATTAAAAACATAGAAATACTATGTTTTAAATTAAGGTAATCCTATCTATATATACCTATCTATAGACTTGTACAATTTATATCTTTCACGGGATATTTCAATGCGAAAAAAATAATTTGTAATAACTAAAAATGTTCCATATGTAAACTGTTTAATGAATGTTCACATTTAATTAGAAAAATGAAAAATAGTTATTCCAACGATTCGCGCAGTATTTCTAGGTTTGATATTTGGCAACATTGGTTCTATCTCCGTCTCTTTTTACTCAACCAGGCGAGTTTAACCTCCATGCTTTTCAACGTCGATCTGTCAAAACACTGTCAGGTGCGGGAAATATAAAGCATTGTATTCGGGCCACGACTGGTAAAAGGCGTGGAAAATTTGTGTTGGCGAAATATGTCGGTTAAAAATGAAATATGTGTAAAAATTCGAATGAGTGAGATGAGGTTAGGACTACAGTCAGCTGTTGCCTTGTTGTCACGTCTCTTTATCGTAGCAAGTGGTAATAAATCCACTACCGGAAGTTCAAATTAAACTTGATATTACAAAAAAATTAGGTCAATAAGCATTATTTTTCGGAGAGCGTTGGATTACTACAAGTGTTAAGTATGTAAATCTGGTTATTTTTAAGAATCTGACGGATTCCCACAATTATATACACTTTTGTAGCGACCGGAAATTGGGTTTTTGTTTGTCGTCTCGGAATTCCTCACAAAAACACGCAATTTTCATTTCTTTCTCTGTAATTAGGTCGATAACTGACCCTGAAATTTTACAGAGACGATGATTATTAATATATTCAGTGAAGCTCGACAAAAAATTATGAAAATCCTATGGATTGAAGCCTGGCGATAGGATTACCTCAAGATAGCACAGAAACGGGTATAAAATCATGTGCGAATTAAAGCATTTTTTTCGTATGAAAAAGTGATTCACTCATAAAATTAATTACACATCTATTTAGTATGAATATCAAGCTGTTTGAAAAAATATATATATTTTTTTCGATGTACAAAATGGCCGAATACTAAAATTTTCCATCTTTTTTTAGGCGCTCCGCGGCGTGACATTTAGCATCCACAATTTTTTACCTAGAACAAAAAACAAAAATTCTCGTCAATCTACATTAGAATACCTGGAGAAATACGTACGGAATTTAAAAAATATTGTTTTATTCCAAAGTTGTAGGTATTTGAACTTAAGAAATGAATTATTAGTGAAAAAATTTCGTTATAACTGCTCAGAAACTGCTCATAAAATGAAAAGTTTTCGATTAATCAGAAATTCCGTACGCACTTCTCTGCGAAATGCAATTAGGAACATAACTTTTAAATTTGAAGTAAATCGAGTGAAAATTGTTGAAGTTATTTGTCACGCCAATTGGAAAAAAGCTGTTTCGAGAAGTTTCTAGTAGTCAGTCATTTTCTATATCGAAAAAAATATATATATATATTTTCTAACAGCTTGATACTTATACTAAATAGATGTGTAATTCATTTGATGAGTGAATCACTTTTTCATACGAAAAAAATTGTTAAATTCGCACATGATTTGATACCCTTTACTGTGGCCTAAGGCCTTAAGATTACTTGTTAGCTACGGTACTGACTGGACACAATGCCGAAATTATTGTTTTACTATAGTTAGTTCCATGTTCAAATCGTAATTTTTTGGCGAATTTTACTATCCGTATTATCCACATTCAGTTGCCTTCATTATCCGGATTGAAAAATGGCGGATTTTCGGATATCCGGATTGCAAGTCCTATGTCCGACTGGCGGCGTCCCGCATGGTGACGTGCACACATGTACACGCATCGCACACGGACTTGCAGTAACCGACGCCTATTGGGCCTCTGCTCTTTGCTGTAGTTAAGTAGCAGACGGTTGCTGCGACATCTGGTGGTAGTTTGCGGCGGCTCGTAGCTAAAAACTAAGAATTCTGCAATACCGTCGTGCACGCGTCGAAATTTCGCAGCGTGTGATGCATATCCTTACGGTTTTCCTTTCATGAATCCGAATAATTAAGAATCAACTGATTTTCGTCTATAATCAAGTAAAAATACATCCCAGCATACTGGTAAAATTTCAATCCAAGTTACCGAACTTTTAACGAAAAATTAGGATTAAAAATCGTCTCCATAAAAAGGCAGGTTATGGAGATAACACCCTCGCCACATTTCGCACTAAATAACTCTAGATCTCTGATTGGTAATTATGCAGTTTGAGGACTTTTCCGAAAAATGTCAGGAATTTTTTTGTTCACCGTGAACTTGTTTATTTCATTATATTGAGTGATATTCCGTCAGGGGAGGCCAACACTTTCCATTAATTCCATAAGGTATGGGGTTTTGAAGTTTTACAATAATTAAAATAGGGCATTTTTAAATAGTTCGATGCCTATACTGGGTGCGGATAGGAACATTTATAAAAAAGCCTTTCTAAGTGCAGTGCCAAAACTAGATGGCGGCGGTCACCCTCCCTTAAAAAGGTTTTGAAGTTCACGAAAACACGTTATAAAATGGCGTATTTTTTAACGTTTTCGAAAATAAATCTACTAAATTCACGCGAAATTTTTTATTCCAGTTTATTGTTGGGTATAATGATTGATTCTAACTTATTTTTTTATTAAGCGCTACTGCCATTTACAAATTATTCAGAAGTGCTCTGCTTATGCCCCCACAAAATACGGCCCTCCGCGACAGGAATACCTTAAATTACGTTGGGCGGTATGGTGTAATATTTAAAAAAAAATGTTAAATCCAGAAGGCCTTAGGACTATTGGTTCATCTGGCCATGGTACGCTGCAATTTTCTAGGAGCAACAGTGGCGGCATCTGTTCTTTTTCACGTCCAGCGCTTCCTTTCCGGCTCTGACGCTGTTAAAAAATTGTGCGACGATGGAATTCTGATCCGTACTTTTTTTGACGTTTCATTTACTTTGTTATTATTTTCGTTTTTCTTCTTTCATCAAGAAGCTTGCGTGTACGGTGGAAAACGCAGGTTTTTTCAATTTCACGCTCGCGTTTCTTGCGAATCATCGTGTCAGTCATGGTTCCCGATGTGCAGACTCACTTTCGGACGTTCCACTTTGTCCCGTACATTCGTGGGATTCCCCCAGATTTCCCGTCGGAGATCCGACCACTTTCCATGTCGATTCCACTCGCTTGTTCTCTCGTTCGTCTTTTCTTCGTCAGTTCCTCCCCTGACGTGTTTTTTCTGCGGCACAATATTTTTCGCGTTTTTCTTAACGAACTGCTGCATATTTTGCGCGGATGATGCGGAGTGCGATTAAAAACGTTTCTTCTTCCTACACACGGGGCACCCTCGCGGTCCGTTCCTCTAATCTCCACTTACCTAATTTCTCCGCTCTCGTGAGAAGGCTCGACGATCTTTCCAACACTGCGATAAACTTTCACGAGCTCTCCGCGTATGTTATATTCGCGCCGCTGGATATTGGAAAGCGAACAATTTATGCGATAATATACGAGAACTCGACTTTTTAAAATAGATTTCTATAGCTCACCGTAGATCGACTCGAAGATCATTTTTAGCGCGAAAAAAAACTACGTTAGGTTACAAAAGTGTACGCGAATTAAATATTTGAAGCCAAGTTCGAAGAAACTTCGGGAGAAAGGATTTTTTCACGAGGATTCAGAGTAGAAGCAATTTATAAATAATATCTAGAAAAAAAACATAATTATAATGTATATTTATTTGAAAGTTTTTAAATTTCTTTGAAAGTTTTGGAAAATCATATTCTATTTATTTATATTAATTATTTGAGAAATTATACGTGAAAATATCAAATTCATCGGGAAAGCGTATTGGCCACTGGAGAATTTCGGTAAATCTAATTGATTCTTTTGCCACTGGTATAGCTATAGTGCCATTTTTGTCAATATATCCAAGCCTTGATAATGATAAATCAATGACCTATCGAATCAATAAGTTTTTATCCCCCTTAATTCTTTTTCGAATTAATTTCAGGTGCTTATCAACCGAGCAATGAGCTCTCTTTGCGCTTTTACTCGTATTACAAGCAAGCGACGGAAGGGCCGTGCCAAAAGCCCAAGCCTGCGTTCTGGGAGGTAGTCAAAAAGGCCAAGTGGGAAGCATGGAATCGTCTCGGAAACATGAGCCGCGCGGAAGCCATGGAAAATTACGTGGAAGAATTGAAGAAGGTAACTTTTCGTTCTATCGCCGTGCAACTTTGTACCTGCAGGGCCTTTTTTCTAACACCGATGGTCGTTTTGGGATGATACGCCTGTGGGTCATGACAGATAGTCGAGACGATGTCCTATACGGACAACGTGGAGAATTTTCTCGTCAGTCTGGACTCATTCTACGAGAACGTGCCTGCGGAAGATCTGGAACTTCTGGTGGGTCCGGTGCTGGAGAGAATTCGATCGCAGCCCAGCTCGCCTTTGTCAGGCTCTCCCCTCGGTACGTATTTGTTTTCCACGATTCCTCGCTGCATGTCAAAAAAACGTGAGAAAGTAAAGAACACTTTTCAATCTCTCGGTGAAATCAGTAATACGTTAAAAAATAACGTATATCAAATATGAAAATATAAAGTATAGTATAGTATTGTTCGTAACTTCCAAATATACTCTTGCAGGTATACAGTTACCCTCCTCTGTACATTGACACTCTTACACGGTTCCTTTTTTTCGTTGAGCCTTGTCTTTAGTCCTTTTTCTCCTTTACGCTTTCTTTCTTACCCGTTAATTCTAACGGGTAAGTTCTAAGGTCTAACGTTAATTGTTCCTTTTAGTGTTACCAAAACATTTACCACTTCCTCATTCATTTTTTCTTTTAATTTCCCGCATTCATGTACATATTCCGAACTTTCTGCTTCCTTCCTACAACACCGGCATAGGGTATCTGGTGACGTTGAATTTGCATAGTTGGAATGCAACGAAAATTCATTTTTATGGAATGCAAAAGATTTTTTTGGCGCATGTGGACTAGAAAAATCACAGCAACCGTTTTTCGGGAGACTCATTGAATATCTACACCCCAAATTGGCAAAAAAAGATTTACTTTGATGAAAATAAAGAAATAAAGGAAGAAAAAATAACTTTTGTTGCGTTCCAACGATGCAAACTTCAGCACCATGCTATCTACGTATCCCTTTTGACCTCCTTTTCCTATATTTCCGCATCTTAACCTGGCCCATGTTTCTTTAGTGCTTCTTTCTATGCCCTTCCCAGTACCCTTCCATTTTTATGTTTTCGATTTTTGTACTCCCTACAATACGTCGAATTCTCAATTTTGTTCCAGACTTGCTGTATTTTCTGGTCGGTTTTTATTCGTATAGCTCTTTCGATAATTTTTCTCATTCGCTCCAAAACTTCGTCTTTTTAGAGTTTAGTTCAATTCCAAGTTCAATTAGTGCAATTTCAAGTACAGGTTACTTCAAGTACTAAACTTTCAATTAATAATAAATAAAAGAGTATAATTATATTTTTGTTTGATTTTGACACTCTTTTAACTCTTGGAAGGTACACTGAGAAAAAAGAATCGTCGAATGTGCAAAATGCATTTTGTTGTCTCGAAATTTTGTTGTTATAACAGTTGCTCAGACATGCTTAATAAGCTACAGTTCACACCCCTATACTATTTTACCACCAACTATACTGTTATGCCAATCGAAAATCAAGTTAAATGTACTTAGAGATACATTTTGTTAAACCAACTGAATTTTGGATGGATGAACGAATTATCTTATTCAGTGTAGGTAAATATTTTTTAATGTTTTCATCTTCTTACTTCAGTACCTTTTTAATGTTTAGGTCATTGCTTACATTTATAGTGTATAAAAGGAACAATTATTATTTTATCAAGTTCTTTTGTAGATTGTATCGGTATCGGTGATACGTTGATACAATTATCGGTATTGGTATCGTATAGGTTGAAAAAAGTATCGTTACATCCCCAACTTAATATCGCTCTGGCTTCTTCTTTCAAACACTTTTTCGGCCACTTATCTTCCGGCGTTTTCATTATCTCACATCGGTCGTTTGCCGCTCGTCTCCTTGCTTCCATTCCTTTGCCCCTTATTCCCGCCTCCATTCCCCATACGTAGCTAGGCGTATTGTCATTTATACCTATTGCCATTTCAACATATTCACCCTGTCATTTTTCCAAAATATTAAGTATTATCAAACGTCGCTAACGTTTGAAAATCACAAATAAGTGAATGAATGAAGAAATAAAGGGCGGTTATTGTTTGGGGGATATGACGATATATGTGGTCCCTAATTCTGATCACGCAGCCTTCATATTTGACCCAAAATAAGACTTTTTTCGAGACTGGTAAAAATCGAAATTTAACCCTTAAGGGGGTGAAACCGGGGTTTCAAAGTTTGTATGACACAACATATTTTTTTGTCAGATTTGCTTGAAACTTGGCATAATGCTCTACTATATAAATAATTGAACACGCATCTCAGCATTTCCGGGGAGATTACGATATCTCTGGCGCCTCAATTTGACCATTGGATTATGAAACATGGCCGAAAAAAATACGAAAAACAAGAATAACTTTTTTCGTTTTGAGCCTTAGTTTTGGATTTACAGCGCTTCGAAGAGAAAAAATGTATTTTTCCGATTTTCGATGCAAATCGAATTTTCCGCGTGTTCTACATTGTTTCGTCGTAATTTGTTTGGGTTTGTTGTTGTTTTTTTCTCGACATAGCGCATTCCGAAGTAAGCTACATTAACGTAAACCAGTTAAATCGCTCAATAACGAATAATTCGTAAAATGTCCTGTATCTTGTAAAAGAAGCCAAAAACGCGATTTTTTAATTCTTAAAAAAGTATTTCTTTTGGGCCAAATATGAATAATCCAAGGTCAAATTAAGGCGCCAGAGATATCGTAATAGTGCCGCATTTCCTAAAATTCGACCCTTAAGAGAGTTAAACGGGAGTGTTAAAGTTTGTATGAGACAACATATTTTTTTGTCAGATTTACTCGAAACTTGGCATAAAAACACTAAAATACAAATAATTAAACATGTATTTCAGCGATTTACAAAATTTAACCTTCAAGGGGGTTAAACGGGAGTGTTAACGTTTGTATGAGATAACATATTTTTTGACCTGATTTACTTGAAACTTGCCAAATTTATTTTATATATAACACTATATGTTTTCCTCGCTGTTTAGTGCGTGTAGACAGTCAAGTAGTACTTTTAACCCCTTAACTGTGTTTGTTTGGGTTGGCATAAATACACCAAATAAACCCAAAGAAATACATATTTAATTATTTGTATTGGAGTGTATTTATACCATGTTTCGAGCAAAACTAACCAAAAAATATGTTGTCTCACATAAAGTTTGGACGTTTCACCCCCTTAAGGGTCGAATTTCGATTTTCACCCCTTTTGAAAAAAGTCTTATTTTGGGTGAAATGTGAAGACAGCGTGGTCAGAATTAGGGGCTACAGATATCGTGATACTGCCGTTGTTTGGGAAGATTGATGAACTTTAACGGCGAATCGTCAGGTTCGCGGGAGACGTCGCCGCACAGGATAAAGAACGACAGTGAGAGCGCATCGAGAAGAATAACGAGCAGCCTCGAAACGAGTCCTGCTACTAGTCACAGCGCGAGTCCAATGCCACCGGACACCGACGGAGAAGACGAGGAATTCAAGGACACCGTCGAGGTGAGTCGAGGTGTGCGCCTCGTCGCGATGCCTTTTGTCCGACAACCGCTGAATCTTCTCTTCTTTCGTTGCGCGCAGACCGCGCCCGAGCAGTGCCCGAAGGAATCGACCAAGTCCTCCATCGGCCTGGCGCAGCAGACTCCTTGCCCGTCCGACGGCCTGCAAGCCGACAAGCGATCGAACTCCAGAGCCAACAAGAGAAACCCGAAATACGTCGAAACCACCGTATTGACGAATGGTCACGCGGTGTCGGCTAGCGCCGATCAAACCAACGGGCTAATCGTTACGGGAGTCAAGCAACAGGAGAGAGGACGAACGCGAGAGAAACGCGAGGATCATCGAAACGACGAATTTCTCAATCAAATATCGACCACCGTGCAGAATCTACAGAAGGACTTGGATAGGATAACCGGAAGAGTGCGATGCCTCGAGGGACAAGCCCTCAAAGCCCTTACTCCTCAGCCGGTAGGTATTTATCATAGAATGGCGAACTCGCAGCTCTTTCTCGTTTGAACAATTCGTGAAAAAATAAAATAATAAAATGTGATATCGAAAAAATATTTATTATGATGCGCTACTTCGTTTGAGGCGGGATATACATCTAGACAGGAAAAAATGAGCAATATTGAGGAATTTTTTAAACTAAGAAATGATTGTTCTACAATTATGAAACTTTAGGTATACTTTAATAGTATATTCAAGTATACAAAACAATTTTTTTAAATTAATTCATCATCAAAATGGCGGAGCTGCGGCAGAGTGTTACAGCAAGGTCGCCGCGGGAGTTGCGAATCGGCGTGCAGTCAAGCTTCCCGTAGACTTTGATTTGCAAAAAAGTTCGAACATTTTTTCACTTAGAACATGTATAGTTTCTATGTGACGGTAATTAAAATGAAGAAAATGCAAATTTAAGAAAATGGGACGCATTTAAAACAAAAAATCAACATTTCACGCAACATTTGTGTAAAATGTGGATTAAAAAAGTCGTTTTTTTTTCCAATTTTTTCAAAAATAATTCTCGTCAAGTAGACGGTATCAATATTTCTACCGCGTTTCAACTCAATCGGCTTAATAGTTTTTTAGTTATCCTGCACGCCAATTTCGATAATGCAGTTTTGAGAAAAAACGCGTTTGAAGGACACGCCCGCTCCGAATCCGAGCAGTGAGGCACAACGTTGACGGGCTGTAACGTTTGAGGTTTTTCGAATTTCGCTTTGAAACTTTGGGAAAATATTCTACATATATAGTTCTATCGTTTGACGAAGAAAAAAATGGGTTTTTTGATCGTTGTAAATGTATATCCCGCCTTAAGGGTTGACACCACTGTAGAATCTTCAAAAAGTCGTTTTTCTTTTTATTGGCTTAGGAGATGCTTTGAACCTTCTAAAATAAGGGGGAAAACGTTTGGTACCTGTAAAAAAAGCCTGCAGGTCTTTATAACAATAATATAGCATTATTAACGAACGATTGTTTTTTTTCTGTCGAAAGTTGAGTTTTTACTTTAAATGCTTGCCAATTATACAAAAATTAATATATTCAAAATATCGAATTCGACATGCCTCGCGAGAATGGCTCCAGCGTCACCATTTTGTATAATTTCTTGATATAATTTTTTTTGTTCACTTGAGAATATGACTAATAACATCCTTGAATATTATTATCTTTTCACTTGTCCTTCCACCCAAAAAATCGCGAAACATCGCTTAATTCTAGACAGTCAGGAGGCCCAAAAAGATAGATTTTTGAGGATTTTTTCTTGAGAAGACCTTTAAATCTATTAACGTAGAAATTTGTACACATATTATGGTAACTTTTAACTGTATTTAAACATTTTTTATTTGTAAAAATAATTATTCTGAAAGCTGCTATAGCTTATCTCCGGGAGCACCTCTAAAAAAGGCGTCTTGCAGTGAGCACGATATCTCTGGACTGGATCATCTAAAATGAAAAAACCAAAAATATTTCATTAATACAATGGATTATCTTGTAATTGATCCAAGGAATAAGCAAAATAATAATTCTTGACAAAAAAGCAGCTTGTAAAAAAAATCGATTTTTGACAAAAATTTAGGCTTTAAATTGTATATAAAATGGAAAATATTTATCGGTGAGAAAAAACCTTCGATTAATTACTAAAAAATATACTTGAAAAGATTGTGTTAAAATTTGAGACTGATCGGTTCAGCCGTTTCCGAGAAATCTTGCTCACCGACTTTAAAAACAAAGTTTTGAGCAAAACGCCTTTAAACTTTCAAAAGCACTTTCGAACGCTCTGACACGTCATTACAGATGTGCGTGTAACTTCGAAAATTTTCGCCGGATTGACAAAAAGTTTTTGCGATTTTTTTCCATCTATATGGATAGAGCAAATTTATTAAAACCTTATGTACATTGTTAAGTGTCATTTCAAGAACATTCCGTGAAATTTGTACGCGAAAATATCCACAAACAAGCCGGTGACAAAGCTTTTCCAAGAACGCCTTTGAAAAAACACGATTTGCGGTGTTCACTGTATCTCAGTTAGAAATTATCTGAAACCAAGTACCATTAAAATTTAGTCAAAGTACCATCAAATCCTCCCCCCAACGGTCTTTGATAACTTTTTTTTTTCATTTCTAAATTTCTGGTCGTCATGTAAAGTGAAAAGTTCTATTTTTCACGAAAAATTCCGCCATTTTGGGGGTGGAAAACCGCCTCAATGTAAAAAAAAATCTCAAACTAACCGTTGGGGGGAGGTAATTTATACGTAGAAAGTGTGTACCAAGTTTGAAATAAATCGGTCATGTAGTTTTCAAATGGCAGTGAACACGGCCTTTGAAAAAGTGGTTTATACATTTTTAGTTGACATCTTATGATTTATAGTTACAAACAAATGTCTATCAAAAAATGCTAATATTTAACAAGAAACAACAAAATAAATAATAAACATTACAGGTATAATCAAATAAAAACCATAAGCAGAAACCATTTTCCATTGGGCCATATTCGAACGATTCTTTGTTTGATTCAAACAGGATCATTCGAGAAAAGGAACGACACGTCAATGGTGGCCACTGACCGAATGTTCGCCGAGAATTTTCGCTCTGATGATCGTCTGGCCGTTGATCGTCCAGATATTCGTGTCCTACGTGCAACGCCAACGGCAACGAAAAGTTTGATTCTTGCTTCTTTCTTTCCCTTCTCTTTTCTTATCTTGGACGGCCCAATGGCCATTGCATCGAGCGCGCGAAGGCCTGAAATCGTTTTTTCTCACTTTCTCTCTTTCTCTGTCTCGATATCACACGGGGGTTCAATGGTCTCCCCGGTGCAAATAAGTATCAATTTTTAATCTCTTCGCTTCAGAGAATAATGAATCGCAAAAGTATTTACTTCGATTTATCTCGATATACAAAAAACGAATATGTCGCCTTTGTTCCGAGGGAACATTGACGAATCGGAGATACCGGATCGATTCATCGAGTTGATTTCACAGTGTCAATATTGATGGATACGTACAGACGATCTTTCCATCGAAAGACGATTCTCCAAATAGTGAAAGAGTGGAAAAAAAGAACGGAAAAACGACAAACAGAAACACAAAAATAATCAAATGATGCGTCGAATATGTGACGAGTGACAAAACGGACTGCCCGCGTCATCAAAGGCCACTTGTTATTCAATTATTTATGAAAATTCGTCGCAATCGACGAATCAACGATTTTATCAATTTGTACGATCGATTATCGTAACATTCCAAATTTGCGAAAATATCGAGCATATTGTTGCCCATCAAAGCGAATGAAATCCGTGATTTTTAGTTGTTTTATTTTAATTTTATATTCTTTCGTCTCGTCATAAAATGACTATCATGGTGGGGGAAAAAAGGAATGAGAAGAACGCAAGCGCCGCAGCGCAATTAAATTTTGACGTCGTAGACACTTTACACACACACACACACCCACATGCGGAATAAGCGAGCGTCGGCAGTCTGTTGAGCTCTGAACTGACAGTCCAAAGATCTTGGATTCGAACCCCGACTCGGCGTCGATGCATTTTTTCAAATGCCTTTTTTGCGAGCTTCGGAACGCTTCTTGAAAATTATTGGTCCTTCCCGATACAGACTGGTGCAGTGTTGAAGAGATTGCAAAAAAGACAGAAAACACGAAGTCCAAAAATGACTTGAAATATGACGTTGATGGTTGCATCGTTGGAATGCGACGATATTTTTTTTCTTCATATTATATTTATACATTTTTATCATTATCCAAGCCTTTTTTCGCAAATTGAGGTCATACATTTCTAATAAGAATACGTAGAGAGGATCGAACGACTTTCACAGCCTAAATCGGCCGGAAAAAATTTAACTAATTGGAAAGAATTAATTCGTTGCATTTAAAGGATGCAAACTTCAACATCGTGTGGAAAACGGACGGTTCCGGTCTATAAGGAACGTCTTGACCCGACCGACCAAGACGGTCGTTGTTACAACCTACTATATATATATATATATATATATATATATATATATATATATATATATATATATATATATATATATATATATATATATATATATAATTGTAATTGGTTTTTACGAAACATCATGATATATTGTAAAAAGTTTTTATCGTATACGCAACCGATCTAATTGTAATATATAGTCTATATAGACGATACCGTAGTGTCTACGTGGGATAACGAGAATTTTTGTACTCATGTATATCGTTCGTTATTGGTTCAAAAAATAGACGTCTTTGTTACACAAAATATTGGTATTATGTTTTTATTTCTCCCCTGATTATATCGTGCCATATAGAATGACAGTGTGTTTGAATTTTGTAACTTTTTAACGTAACTCCAGCTTGGCCTGAATGCATTTTCTACGAAAAACCTCCACAATAGTAAAAAAGGATGCATAGTTTTAGGATATTCGAAGTTGAATATAACTCGGGGTCTATTCGACCCCATTGCGAACTTCGAGACTTGCTGCGGAGTTCGCGCTCGGAGGATTAAGGAGTCGATAATGAGCAATGAATTTAAAAAAAAATACGACCTTTATTGTATAATTTTATAGCCTAGGGTCTTGACTCTAATTTGCAATGAAGATTTTGTACAAATTCAAAGAATTGTTTGAAACTATGTTTTACGTAACGGTGTAAGTCGTGTTTCAAAATTGATTCGTTCGATTCCCTTCAAATTCGGACAGACCATACTTTATAACATTTTATATCGTCTGACTGGATGTTTTTACGATTTGTTAATAACAAATGGTTGAAGCTATTTTTTGGTCGAAAATCGAACTATTTTTTGACAGCTTGCCGTTTCCGTAAATGTCTAAGTTTCAAACAAGTATCCGATTTTACGAAAGTTGTACTATTATACTAAAAGCACGATTTTTTATTTCTCATCCAAGAGGGAGAATTATTTTAGGCAATCGAAAATAAGCGAATTTCCAAGATTTTTTTGTGTCGAAACTATAAATTCTACATCGTTTAAATTTTATGTACATATTATTACTTTTTTCGATTTACCAGAGGATTTTTTTTTAATTCAAAAATTGCGGCTGTACGACACTTGCTTCAGAGACGGCTGCCGCCTGAGTTGTTCCACGGCGTACAACCTAGCATCTGGTACATTGAACTGAAACATCAGAGCCAAGAAGTTGTAGATTTCTAAGACCCACACGGTCTATGTGAACCTAAAAAATCCAAAGAAAAGTAAAAATTCGGAAAATGATACGTGTTTGAAAAAATGTTCTATTTTTCGTGAAATTTTCACTACAGTACTTGTTGGCAAAAAGTAGTTTGAAAAAAATAATTTTCAAGCAACTTTAGGTTCACAAAGACGGTAATTACGTAATCGAAATCCGAGCATTTTTTGAAATGGTTGATCAGATCGTTTTTGAGTTATCTTGTACGAGGTTTACGGAAACGTAGTTTTCAGGTAAACGCGTTTAAAGCATGGTTTGCATGATATATATCAAGTGATATATATCCATTGATATTTATGTTGGATATATATAATTAATATTTATCCTAAAATACAACAAGAATGCGCATTTTTTTATCAAAATAAATTTATCGTAATGCAACTATACTTGGTGCTGCGTTGACTCGACTTTAAAATACCAAACTATGACGACTTATCTATGTATTTGTCCTTGGTATTTGTTATCAGTAGGCTTAAAAAGGCGCCCAATATTTTTTGCCGAATTATCGAAGAATACCATTGTCTTTTGACCAGCTGCGTTTCTTCCATTATTCTCAATGTTCTCATTCGTAGAACAACAACGGTTTTCGACAAGTACATTGTCTATGGCAGTATGCAGGATTTTCTTTTATATTGCACGGTTCATTTGTTATGAACAATTATCTGACGATTTTTTAGGCAAATTTTTCACATTCCAAAAACGATTTTTAGGAAAATTTTTCACTTTCCAAAAATTTGCCTACAAAGTCGTCAGATAATTGTTAATAACAAATGAACTATGCACTATAAAAAAAAATCCTACGTACTTCCATAGACAATGTATTTTTCTAGATATATTCGACATCCCAAGTGAATCGGTTGAAAATTGTCAGAGTTATGTTTCCGGCCAACTTAAAAAATGCAGTTTTGAGATAAACGCTGCACAGCCGCCATTTTGAAATTAATCGCTTTAAAAAAATTATTGTATACAGTCATTGATATGTATGATAAACACCCTTTTTTGTAATCGTGTTTTATTTTGTAGTTTTTCTGAGAAAAAAAATCCCCAAAAGGCCTATTTTTTCGGCCTCTGGAGTGGCCTAACCCTTTAAATTGAGACTTGGTTGGGGAGGCTCTGATGTGTGCGTGCGCGTTACGATTATAAAGTTGTTCCATTGTTTACAAAAATGTTGTAAATGTTGAATGTGAGAAGTTTAAGGCCTTGTGATGGTCGGAAAAAAGAAAAATTTTTTAAATTTCATTTTCTTTAAGTGCAATATCTCAAGAATATTCTCACCAAATTTCATAAAGATCGGAGCATTAGATTCGCAGTTATAGGAATTTCAATCGCACGAAGCGTGTTACGCTTGCCGAGCAGCAAGCGCAAGCAGCCACAAGAAAAGGAAGAATGGCTCGTAGGCAGTATCAAATAAATGTTTTAGAGGCTGCAGAGGATGCAGAAGGATTACTGTATGGCCCTGGAATTGACGACTCCATGTTAGTATGAATAAATTAACTTTAAATCTAAAATAAACATACTTGAATCTTAAACGCGATTATCTCAGAATCGTCTTTTTTGAGAAACACCTTTGCAGTGGACACGATTACTAAAAAACTATTAATCCGATCCAAACCAAATTTATACCACTTATTTATTATGATAATAGAAGGCCTGGACGAAGGATTTTGAATTTTGTTGAAAAAAAATGGTGTAACTAAAAAAACCGAAAGTTTAGAACTTTAAAAAATAATTTTTTTGTTAATATTATCGTATTTTTTAATCCAAATTTTTACAAATCCTTCGTCCAGGCCCAAGCCAATGCAATATACTAATAAAATCTTTTTCAAATTCAGATTTCAGATTAACCGTTCTCGAGTTACGTCCACCGCAACTGATGCTCAAAAGAAGGCACTCCTGGAAGACAGCTGGAGTTCCGCCATTTTGAAATGTTTTTGAATCTAAAAAATTGTACAAGTACATGAAAATATGTACGAATCGATGTTGTTCAGAGTTTTTCAATAAACATTTATTGTCCCGTCGCAAAAAAATCAAGAATATCACGTCCCTTCGCCCGCTCCAAGTGTATATAAGGTCTTAATCCCGTGAACCTGGGTCGTTTTCGTTTTTGCACTACCGAGCCAACAATTGTCAATGAAAAAAATCTGAAAAAATTCATGGTCAATCTTTAGGCTGTGCTTCTCAAGGGAAAATAGGGTTTTTTATATTCTTTCTTCTTAAGAATATTTTTTTTCTTCATTAACTGTTAAGCAACCTGCAAAAAAAATGATTTTGGGCAGGACGAAAACGACCCAGGCTTGCGGATGGAGGGTTTAAGGGTTACCGACTTGTAACAGTCAAAAACAGCCCATTTTTGGAATATTTTTTTAAGAAAATAGTGATGGTATATTTCTATAAAAATGAGGCATTTGAAAAAGTATGATCTGAAGAACACTTTGTAATCTTTATGTGTAAAAATATTCAATTATAATCGATTAACAGCCGATGTCCGAGAAGCACCTCTCGAAAGGGCCTTTTGCGGTGAGTAACGCCTTCCTGGCGTTAAGGTAACTAAACCCAAGGTAACTAAAATTGAAAAATCGAACAGATTTCGTTAGTATTTTAGTTTATCCTAGGATCAACCGAAAAAAATTCGTAAATATTAAATTTTAAAAAATGACGCGTGCTCAAAGTGAGTTTTGATTTTTGCGAAAAAATGGGTATTTTTCGTTCGTCAAATTGAAAATATACATCGGGAAGAAATCCTTCGATCAGATATTATATTTTTACATCTAGAAAAAGGCCTAACATTTCAGAAAGATCCATGCAGTCGTTTTTGAGATACTTTGCTCCCCGACCTTAAAAACGTCCTTTCGAAAAAAAAGCGTTTAAAGTTTCGAACGACGCTCCGAGCGTTCCGACGGGCGTCGACACAACAGTCTATAAATCTGTCAATTTTGATCCGATCACCTTGAAATTTTCATTTTCTTATATAAGATGATATAACTGTCAACATATATCGATCTTGAAAAAAAAACCATATTTTGACTTTTACAATTGGCATAACCCCTTAAATTGTCTTTAGGCACATCCCGCCATCGAAGTGAAGATAAAACAGTAGAAAATCCTTTCGAGCCTTGCGACCGTGAATATCCCTCAAGATATTCCATGAATTATGGAGTTTTTCCAAGCAGGACAAATCGAGACGAAGTAAAAAAAATTTTTAATGTGAAAAACATATTTTTAAGCAACAAGCTTTTATTTAATGTATTAAAAAGTAGACATTTTTTTTACCACGACTCAACTATTGAATGTTTAATAAATTTGATCAATTCAGTTTCATTAAACGTATTTTATTCGGCACATGAGTAATTGGAGAAATTATTATTCGACGCTTTTACTCAGTTTCAGGATTTTTATTCAAGAAATCTAAGGTTGTTTTACGGTAGATTAAATACAGTTGATATGTTAACGGATTTATGTAAATTGAAGATTATATGTCTAAATGTTAAGCGCCCCAAGCTTTTATTTATAGTCACATATCGGCGCATTGGTAAAAAAATGTATTTTCTACTTTGTAGTACATTCAATAAAAGCTTGTTTTTTAAATATTTTTTTTACATATAAGATATTTTTTACTTTTTAGTCTTTAATTGATTTTGTTAGTTGTTACTAGTAGTTTACGAGTTTGTACGTTAGGAACATGGAATGCTTGTAAAAAATAACAAAGCCTGTAATTGAGATTGAACTGACGACTACCAATTGCTGCATGTAAACTTTCCACATATTTACAAACACAGTCGGCTACGAATTTGTGTGTATGTGTGAGTGAGATTTTATATGGATGATTGATACTGCTAATTTTACACGAAAAGTTGAAAATTTGATGGATATTTTTTTTTAGTTGAATCATGCATTGTCACCTTTTAGATGTATGTTTGCAAAATTTCTAATTTCTAATTTCTATTTGTGCGTCTAACAGAAAGTCAAGCTTGTAAAAAATATATACATTTCTCGTACAGCCGAAGAACGCGTTCGTAAGTTACCGCGAGTCTTCGGGCGCGCGAGCCCGAGAACGATCACGGCCCAAACGTCCGTCTGCAGCTGCTGTCAGCACGAGACACATTTTGGCTCGGCCCGCGCAGTATTCCACAGGTGCGGGCCTGCAGCGCGCGCGGGTCAGTGGGACAGAGCGAGACGGAGAAAGAGACTGAGAGAGAGAGAGAGGTATACGTAGGCATACGCTCAGAGCGCACGAGAGCGAGAGTGTCGATGCTCGCCTGTTATACTCGCAAGAGACGCGTCTATTCGCGCGACGCGAATGGTGCGCTGCGAAAAGTGCGAGTATCCACGTAATAACGCATAATTCTATCAAAATTCGAAACGAGCGTGTAATTCAAGGTGGAAGAGTTGAAAGAGGTGGAAAGAAACATCGCTGCGAAATGGAGCCACGATTGGTTGGAATTCTGGTTGTTTTACTAGCGACCAATCTTCGTGCCGAACATATCGATCTCGGCAAAGTTGTATTTGCAAACGTGGTGAGTGACAATGCGTGATTCGAATTATCGCGGGACATAACTGAAGCGAATAGTTATGTCAAAGAAACTCTTCGTTTTTGCGGTACCGCGCGATTGAAAGTTTACAAGCTTTGACAGCATCTCGACACTTTCACTTCACAGCCGCGTTCTGGATACCTGCGCGGCTTTTCTGCTGGAGCAGCAATGTTTACGTGTCAAGTATCTAGTTTCCTGAATTCGGTTGCTTCTTGATTTTAGACTTTTTTTCTTCGTCCTGCGTGCAACTTATTCGTGGTTTTTGGGTTATGCGGGTATTCGATACGTACGCCCCTATAAGTCGCGGTGTTGCACTGACAATGAGCCAGCGTGCGCGAAGTGTGCGAGCCTATCGCGGCCTTCGAGTCCCCGGGGATATTCTGAACGCGAGAGAGAGAGAGAGAGAGAGAGAGAGAGAGAGAAAGTGAAAGTTTCAATGTTTTCAGGATTCCGTGTATTCGGAACTCCACACAATTTCGTTCTATCCATCCGTCAGCTCGGTCAGTTCAGCCCTCCTCCCCCTCCTTTGTATTCTGCTCGCAACCCTTCGTTTGAGTTTCGAGACGAAAATCGAAATGTTTGTAGACGATTGAAATTCATATCACCGAGTTATTAATTTAAGATACATTGACTGTCCAAAAATTAATCCGTTTCACAAAATAAAGAGTCTCTCAAAATGACCTGACATTTTAATTTATTAATAAAGCGTATTATTTATCGAAGTGTCTCCCCGTCCGGATATCGGACGAATAAGCGTATGTTATTCGTCCGGATAGCGGCTCAGTTCACGCCGTATTTCCAGTAGACGTACATTTTATTGTGATTCGTGTCAGCTAGTGTCCGGACGAATAACATATAGATAATCGTCCGGATAGAATGTGTTAAATTGTTAAACAAACTATCCGGACGAATAATTTACACGTATTCGTCCGAATAAAATCTTTATAATTTTGTTTGGGGTTGTTTGGGTTTGTTTGTTTGGTTTTGTTCGTTGGGGTGTGTTTGTTTGGATTTGTTTGCTTAGGTTTGTTTGTTTCGGTTGTTCGTTTGGGATCGTTTGTTTGGGTCTGTTCGTTTGGATTTGTGTGTTTATGTTTGTTTGTTTGGGTGGGTGTGATTGTGGCGTTGTACATCGTGAACTGAGCCACTATCCGAACGAATAACATTATTATTCTGATAACGCTTATTCTTCTGATAACCGGATGGCTAGCCGCGGCGATTATTCATTTGAAAAGTACGAATATTTTTATTTTAATATAAGGTACAAACATGGAGGTTATGTCTGGAACACAATATACGATAAATGGCCGCCTCGTCCCCGTTTGCAAACGTTCACTCTTTTGACTAAATTTTCAATAACACTTTGGCATAATTGCGGACGAATTTCATTAATGGTGCGTCCAATTGCTTAATTGACCTCCGCAATGGTCTGTGGATCATTGGCATACACTTCTCCTTTAAGAAAAACCCATAAGAAAGAGGTCCAATGGCGTCAAATCGCACGATCTACGTGGCCAATTCACATAACCAATTTCGTCTGCAAAAACTGCATTGCTTCGCCCTTTTTGTAGTGAATTTTCACAATTTCTATGCGTTCCTCAATCGTGTCATTCTCCATGACTAAACTTCAATACTTCCTGATGCCAGTTGTCAAATATTAGTATACTTTATGTTCGCCACAAAAAAATGGCGCGCAATTTAAAAAATCAGGTCATTTTGAGACATTTAGTTTCGGTGATTGTTAATATTCAAGTTGAGCCTTTATCCATTTGGTAACGTGAAAATTAAAATATTAACATTTAAATAGTTAAAATTTAAATGTTTACTTAAAAGCTTGAGGCGTGAAACGTCATTACACTTGAAATAAAGCCTCAAGCATTTAAGAAAATATTTACATTTTTAAAGGTCTAAGTATGTTTATGTAAGTTTTGTTAAGTATGTACTGCCTTTGATCAGTAACCAAGGATGGGGTTTTTCGGTAGCTTTACTATTTAACTTGACACACTAAATATTATTTTTTACTTTTTAGTTCAATAGTTTATAAATAATAGTTTGTTTTCAAAAAGATTCGTTACGTTTAGTTTTGTAAGACGATGATCGAGATCACTGGTGCAAGGCTGCGTACGAGCTTGTGTCAATAGCGAAAGATTATACATGCGGCTGCGAGAGTCGCGCGATCGCACAGCTGGAAGCGTTGAGATAAGACGTCCGGCGTGCGACCTCCTCTTGTTATTAAATCGCTGCATTGTTCGCCGAGCACAATTCGCAATCGGATCTGTGTCGAGGGCGCGTGCTACTCGTCGGAGACGAATACAAAATAAAGATGATTAGAAATGTACTTTTTTTTACATCATCGAGGGGAGAGAATCAGAAGTAATAGTATTGGTGCAATGAAAGAATTAATTTGCAGAATAAGAATTAATAATTACAAGAATCAATAGTCTCGGTGCAACGAAATATCGAGATCGGTTTATCAGGTCGCAAACGGCTCGGCTCCCTCCCTCCGACATTAAGTGGGAGATACCTTTAGACGAGGAAAAAATGTCTGATTTTCGTGATTTTTTTTTTAAAGGAAAGTTTTCTTCACCATTTTTGGGACTTAGGGTATGTTTTATCACTACTTTTGGCTGTTACATGGTATCAATCAATGAAATCGAGTTTTATTTGCACAACTTTTTTAACAAAGCAGCACATAGCTTATATTCCACTCTGCATACTTGTTCCAGTCGAAATAGGATTTCACCTGGAATTAATTCGGGGGTTCGATTTCTTTTTATACTTAGGGGGGGGGGGGGGGGGGGGTAGTGTAAATCTCGATTTTCGGGAAAATCCCCCGGTGCGTTTGCCGCCATCTTGATTTAAAGAGGGATTTTTTTTTGTTTTTCGAATAACTCGCTTATTTTCAACCTTAGAGTGCCGAACATATTGATCCTAGGATAAAAATGGTAATAACCAAAGTTGAAGGAAATAAAATTCCCTACCTGACTAATCATTACTATTTTTACGATGAACTTGATAATAAACGAAATAACTGCACATAAATAAAAAGTTCACCCCTAAATTAAGTATAAGTCCGAAAATATCGATCCTCGGGTAAAAATGGTACTAACCAAAGTTGACGGAAATAAAATGTCCTATGTGATTATTCATCACCATTTTTACAATAAACTTGATAATAAACGAGATAATTAACAAAAAAACGTTTTTTACCTCTATTTGCAGTGTAACTCTATAAATATCGACCCTTGGGTGAAAACTATGATTACCAAACTTGTGGGGAATTACATTTCCCACAACTTTTGATATGATCATTTTCACTCTAGGTTTGAAAATAAGCGAGTTATTCGAAAAATAAAAAATCCCTCTTTAAATCAAGATGGCGGCGAACGCACAGGGGGGATTTTCCCGAAAATCGAGATTTACACTACCAACCCCCCAAGTATTAAAAAAAAAATCGAACCCCCGAATTAATTCCAGGTGAACCGAATTTTAGACCTATCTCGACTGGACTAACTCTTTCCCTTGTCACTATCTAACATTTCTCTCTTCTTAGCTTAATACTCCCCTCCACCTCCTCTATTCCCGCAAAATACTCGCATATTCTATTTTGTATCTTCCCATCCAACATATTCATAAATTCTCCCTTTATCGCCAAATTATACATTCTAGTTTTCGTATTTTTTTTCTTTATCTTCAAAAATGACGGAGGCATGACACGGTCTTCTAAACGTATTGCGGCGGAAGTTGTCAGACGGCGTGACGCGTAGCGTCGTCAGGATTAATCTGAAGAAAAAAAACCAACGAAGATATTCTTTCATCAACACTCATACGGAGAATATGAACTAAGAAGGAGTGAGAAATGTTGAAAATCGATTGAATGGCGCACGCTTTGCAACAAAAAAAATTGAATTTTCCGAAAAAGGGCTCCAATTTGCATTAAATTTTTTTTTTATTAAAAAAAAACATTTAGGGTAATTTTTTAGACAATAAGGTTAGGAAGATTTATACTAAATTTAATCACAGCCGGTCGATTAGCTGTTTAGCTATACCTCCGCTATTTTTGAAGAATAATAAAACAAATTTAAACCATGTACCAGCCAAAAGTAGTAATAAAATATTCCCTAAGTCTCGCGAATGGTGAAGAAATCTTTACTTTAAAAAAAAATCATGAAAATCAGCAAATTTTTTTCCTTGCCAAGGTATCTTCCCCTCAAGGGGTTAGGCCACTGTGACGCCCCGAAAACCAGGGTTATTTAAAAGACATAATTTTGCAAGAATAAGTAAGATTGAAAAATCGTTTGGACATTTATGTGTATGCAAATTTACAAAGTTGTGTATCAAATTTCATTAAAAAATATTTATTATTAAAGAAGCTATAAACAATCTCGTGAATGACCTAGGAACGTGAGGCTCTCACGGTGTTCTTGATTTTGGCCCCCCGGTTGATCTGAAACAAGAAAACGCGTTTTTTTTTTCTTAAAAAACGATAATATTCGCTAAGACTTGACCGAGCTTTTTTGTCATAGCGTTTCAATTATCGAATCAAAAAAATTTGAATCTTCATTTCGATTCTTTGAGAAAAAATGACATCAATATTGTTAATAAGCAATGAAAAACAAAATTGAAAAACAAAATTCAATTTTGTTTTTCATTGCTTATTAACAATATTGATGTCATTTTTTCTCAAAGAATCGAAATGAAGATTCAAATTTTTTGATTCGATAATTGAAACGCTACGTTTATAATTGAAACGCTACGTTTATACTGGATAAGTGTACTAAATTCAAGTCAATCCGTTCATTAGATGTCGACAAATCGTGTACACCGCTTTCAAAAACATAGTTTTGAGAAAAACGGGTTCAAGGCGAGATATACATTTAGACGGGAAATAATTAAGTAATTTTGAGGGATTTTTACGCTTAGAAATGATTATTCTACATTTATCAAACTCTATATTTAAGTATACAAAACAATGTTTTTGAATTTCATTTATCATCTCAATGGCGGAGCTGTGCAGACTTGGATTTGCGGAGCTGAGTAGACGTTGATTTGGAAAGAAATTTAAAAAATTCAGTTAGAACATGTATAGTTTCTATTTGACAGTAATTAAAATGAAAAAAATGCAAATTTAAGAGAAGGCGGGCATTTACAAAAAAAATCAACATTTCACGCAAAATTTCTGTAAAATTTGGATTAAAAAGGTACTTTTCTGTCTAATTTTTTAAAAACGATTCTCGTCAAGAAGAAAGTAGCAATATTATCAATATTTCTACCAAGTTTCAACTCAATCGGCTTAATAGTTTTTGAGTAATCCTGCACGCCAATTTCGAAAATGCAGTTTTGAGAAAAACTCGTTTTAAGTTTACGTCCACTCCGAATTCGAACGGTTTGACACAGAGTTGACGGGCTGTAACGTTTGAAGTTTTTCGAATTTCGCTTTGAAACTTTGGGAAATTATTCTACATATATATTTCTATCGTTTGAAGAAAAAAAAAAAGAAACCGATTTTTTTATCGTTGTAAATGTATATCCCGTCTTAAAGTTTTACTGGCAGTTCTATCGTGATAATTAGTTTACCTTCGATCTGCGATTCCTGCTCTATATGTTGGACCTTCCTCTTCAATTTGAGTTGCTTCAAGCGACCAACGAGACTTCGTAATTTTTACGGTAACCTAATCCCTTAAGAATTAGACGAATTCGTCTTGTACCGAGTTGTACCGAATTGTACCGAGACTATTAATTAATAGTCTCGGTACAACGACATGTCGAGATCGGTGAATGAAGTCGCGAAAATGAGGTCGCAAAATATTCTTTCAATGGTCATCACAACCAAGCAAGAATGGCATCAAGACATCAATTCTCGCCTCAATAATTGTTCAACATTTGATGACCCTCAGTAAAGCAACAAAAAAAATCTGCGTTTTTTTCGACGATTCCTGCATTTTTCTCGTACCGATCGCAACTCAATTTTACAACTCCATTTCTCCTTCTTTCAGCTATACAGACATGGAGATCGGACACCAGTTTCGACTTATCCGAACGATCCGTATGGCAATGAGTCCCTCTGGCCCGTGCCGTTCGGCCAATTAACCGCAGTAAGAATTTCTCAAGCATATCGGATAAATTATGAAAAAATTGCTTTATCGTCAACAAAAATAATACAACCAATATTAATGACATTTTTCATTGAAATAGTTGTTTGTCATGTCATTATTGCTGTTAACAGGGGTAATGATTCATTATTTGTAATAATGATAATAATAATAAGCGAAGATTGCAAACAGTTGTCCTTATATTCAAGTTTGCTTCGTTGGAATGTGACCATTTTTTTTCTTTTGCTACATTTTTTTGTCAGATCAAAGCTACGATAAATTTTTTTTAAGATCCTCATTAGAGACCTACAACCTAACTTTATCGAAAAGTATTGAACCAAATATAAACCAAATTAGATTTAGTAACTGTGAATTAGCAGTTAATTGATAATTAATCATTATATTAATAATTAGTTATTATTAATTAATAATATTTACGAGTTAGTTAATTAATTAATAAATTAGAGTTAATTAATACACCAGAAATATTGAACCTACAACCCAACTCTATCGAAAAATATGTTGGATAACAATAAAAATGGGGGAGAAGGAAATAAGAACAGAATTTCCGTTACCTTCCAACGATGCAAACTTCAACAGCATCATTTGTCATATTTAACGACGTCGCGGGGACAATTTTTGTTCTTATTCGCTTTTCGATATCCCGTGCAAACGCAGACGGTTTTTAATAATTCAAGAGAGGAAAAAAACACAATCGATGTTTACATTATTTATCGGCAAATGATGTTTACATTCGGATTCGGTTTATCTTCCCAAAAAAATTAGCATCCCCGAGGTATCTTGACAAATTAGCGAAAATTAAATGTTCAATAAAGTGAAATGCTGCGATAAAACACGGTCGTGTGAAATTAATTGGCAATTTGGCGAGCGCGGGTCGTGAACCGAAAATTCGAACGAGATTAAACGACGTTATCGTTGTATTCTGTTTTCGTAATTCAGCAACATGAGAATGGAAGCTGTGCTATTAATTCCGAATATAAATTAAAACTTTTTTTAATAGTTGAGATTTAGATAATAGATTTTTAATGGGAATTATTCGGAGAATTAAATAAGAACTTTAGAGGGAATTGAAGAGTTCATTTTCTTAATAATCGCGAGTTAAATAATGATTTTATTCAATAGGAATCAATAGCACAATTAAAATAAAACTTACGGGAATGGAGGAATTGTGTTATTTTTAGGAATTAAGAGTTGGATAATAATTTCTGAATACGAATTATCCAAAGAATGAAAAAATATGAAAGAAGATTAAATTTTGTTTATTTTAATAATCAACAGTAATGTACCTATTTTCTATATACGAATTTTGAGGAGAAACGAAAATAACTAGACGAGCATTACGGAGTTAATATGTATTTTAATAATTTGGAGTAAGACGCTGAATTTTTTAAACATGAATTATTACTGCCATCAAAAAAACTTCAAGTACAAAGGATTTATTTACTCATTAATCGAGACTGAGGTGATTATTTTTATTTCAATGTTGCACAAATTACTCTGCGAATAATAAAAATAAAGGAAATTAAAGAGAATCAAAAGAATTAAATAGTAGTAGTAAGAAGTTTTATTTGCATCGTTTTTTCGACTTTTGACAAAGCTGTTACACCGTTTCACATCGCTCTCTTACAATCTAACTTATCTTTCCTCTTTTATTATTTTTTACGTTTCGTCACACTCTGCATTCTCGCTCTCTATTACCACCGTTTCTCTTTCCTTATACTCTCTTACTATTTCCCTAAAAAAAAGTATAAGATACTCACGACTATCTCTCCCCTCAGCAACTCTACTAATTTATCTTCTACTCTCCTCTTATCCTTTTCCCCTTTACCCACTTCTCTATATATGTTTTTGCTTCCTTAGATATAACCCCTCTTCCTTTTTCACACATAATCAAATGCTCCATTGTTTCTCTTTCTCGTTTACATATCCTACAAGTCCATTCCACTTACCCCTTTTTTCCGTCCCTCCCTATATTTCCACACCTTATCGTCGTTAATATATTTTGCCGTCCTATACTTCCACGGTGCTTCGTCGTTTTCTATTATGGCAATGTATAAACTATGATACGTCGATTGTTGAACCTGTTCTTTTTTTTTCCTCTATGGTCTTTCTTTTCACAAACTACAACATGCATGTAAGAGGTGACAATGCATGATTCAAATTTAAAAAAAATATCCATATTAAAATATCTCTAATGGACCTATATAACGGTGTTATTAATACCTTTAATAACACCAACTTCTCAATATAAATAATTTATTTTCTTTAAATAATATTAGTTGAAAAATATAATTTAAAAAAGATGAAGAAAAATAACAAAAATGATCCCTCTTTGCAAAAATTTCAGAGCTCTAGTAAAATAAATTAAAGACTAAAAAGTAGAAAATAATTTACGTGTAAACGTTTTTTTTTACACAATCTTTTATTCAATGTACTAAAAAGTAGAGAATTCTTTTTTTTTCACCCGGTTACCTATATGTGACTATAAATGAAATTTTGGGACGCTTAAAATTTAGACATAATCTTTAATTTACATGAATCCGTCAACATATCAAATGTATTTAATTTACTGTAAAACGACCTTAGATTTCTTAAATGAAAATCCTGAAACTGAGTACAAACGTGCGATAATAATTTCTCTGATTACTATTATGCCACATTAAATACGGTTAATGAAACTGAATTGACGGAATTTATTAAACATTGAAAAAGTTGAGCTCCCCAACCTTTTATTTATAGCCACATATACTCATATTCAGTCACATATAGTCACATTTATAGTCACTCTCGAACAAATATTCGGCCATCTATGGCTTTCCATGCTTATCACTAATTTTATATACCTCAGCGCTTTTTCCCTAATTTTGTACTCGAATGTTGGTATTCCTAACTCTGTTCTCCACACGTATCTGGCGGTTCTCCTGTCGATTCCTAAGGCCAAAATAATTAAATAATTTAACGGGTTAGGCCACTCTAGATGCCGAAAAAATAGGCTTTTCGGGTATTTTTTTTTTCAGAACAACTACAAAATAAATCGAGATTACAAGAAAGGGTGTTGTATCATACATATCAGTGACTGTATACAATAATTTTTTTTAAACGATTAATTTTAAAATGCCCGCTGTGCAGCGTTTATCTCAAAACTGCATTTTTCAAGTTGGCCGGAAACATAACTCAGACAATTTTCAACCGATTCACTTGAAATGTTGAATATATCTTGAAAAATACATTGTCTATGGGGAAGTACGTAGGATTTTTCGTTTATATCGCATAGTTCATTTGTTATTAACAACTATCTGACGATTAGTCAAATTTTTGGAAAGTGAATAATTTCGTCAGATAATTGTTAATAACAAATAAACTGTGCAATATAAAAAAAAATCCTCCGTACTTCCATAGACAATGTATTTTTCAAGATATATTCAACATTTCAAGTGAATCGGTTAAAAATTGTCTGAGTTATGTTTCCGGCCAACTTGAAAAATGCAGTTTCGAGATAAAAGCTGCACAGCCGACATTTTGAAATTAATCGCTTCAAAAAAATTATTGTATACAGTCACTGATATGTATGATAAACATCCTTTTTCGTAATCTCGATTTAGTTTGAAGTTTTTCTGAAAAAAAAAATCCCCAAAAAGCCCATTTTTCGGCCTCTAGAGTGGCCTAAGGCCTTCGAGAGAAACATTATGAAGATAAATTAATGGATTGTTTGATAAATTAAAAAAAAAAATAGTTAGGACAGCAGGAGCATTTGTTACTGGGACGCTGGCTTCGCAGTCGCTACAAGGATCTTCTACCCGATATTTACTCGCTCTACGACATTTACGTGATGAGCACAGACTTCGACCGTACGTTGATGTCGGCCGAGGCGAATCTCGCGGGCTTGTATCCACCGCGCGGCAAGCAAATTTGGGACACGACGGTCGACTGGATGCCGATACCCGTCCACACCGTCCCCATGTCCCAGGATTACATGCTAGCTGGGAAAAAATATTGTCCGCGATACGATCACGAGTTGACGAGAGTTTTGCAGTCCCCCGAGATGAGACGCATCTACGAGAAGAACGCCGAGCTCTTCGACTACGTGTCGAATAAATCCGGACGTAGAATAAACGATCTGCAGCATCTCGAGTATCTCTTCAATACCCTGTGGATCGAGGTACGACAAAACTCTGGATCGAGTACAAAAAATAATTTTTTTTTGCATATGTAGGCTACGAAAATCAGTGAAACATTTTTGAGAATCCTTATCAAAAATTTATAGCCAAAAGCTTCGAAAAATAAATTGAAGACAATCATAAAAACGAAGAAGTAAAAAAATCAAGAAGTTTCGTTGCATTCCAACGATGCAAACGTCAACAGGATTAGAAATAAATAATAAACAATCACACTCGATTCGACCTAAGATCTTTTTAAGGGGTTAGGCTACTGTGAGAACTCGAAAAATCAAGGTTATTGAAAAAAAGTAATTTTGAAGGAACAAGTAAGATGATCGAAAAATACAGTCGAACTTCGATATCGGGGTTGCGAAATTTGTAATCAAAAAGTAATGCATTATTCATTACTTTTTTAATGGGTAATGAAAAAATATTTCATTACCCATTACATTAAGTTCAGTAATGTAAAAAAGTTCCATTACTCGTTACATTATATTTTGTAATGTAATCAATTTCCGTTACTCATTACATTGGATCTTCTAATGTAAAAAAATGTCCATCACTCATTACATTATATTTTGTATTGTAAAAAATTCCATTACTCATTACATTGGAATTTGTAATGTAAAAAATGTCCATTACTCATTACATTACATTGTAATGGGTAATGGACATTTTACATTACAAGGTCCAATGTAATGAGTAATGGAATTTATTCACATTACAAAGTATAAGGTGGTGATTAATGGAATTTGTTCACATTACTAATGTAATGTGAAGAATCTCCATTACTCATTACAAGGTAATATGTATTATTATTCGTTTCCCATCGGGTCAGATCGACACAGTGCGAAAATAACTGCCCCTAATGGCAAACGAATAATAATCCTCATTACATTGTAGAGAGTAATGGAGTTTTTTTACATTGTATTGCATTAATAATGTGAAAAAATTCCATTACTCATTACCTTATATTTTGTAATGTAAAAAAATTCCATTGCTCATTACATTACATATTGTAATGTAAAGAAAATCCATTCCTCTTTACATTGATTTTTTTTACATTATCCATTACACTGTAACGGGTAATGAAAATATTTCACATTATAAAAAATGTAATGTAATGAGGAATGGAAATTTTTTACATTACAAGATTTAATTCAACGAGTAATGCATTTTTTTTACATTACAAAATGCAATGTAATGAGAAATGGAAATTGTTTGCATGACAAAATGTAACGTAATGAGTAATGAAAACGGTAATGCATTACAAAGTAATGCATTATTTGCAACCCTGCTCGATACAATGAAGATTTGTCCATTTCCTTCCGATGGATTCCCGAAACCTTGACACAACGACGTAATGATATACATTATGCTCTGATTGCTAATTGCTTGTGAAAATTGCTCTAATTTAAACCTTTCTTTCTTAAAAAAAAATATCCCTATATTTATAGTGCAAATATAAATTCTTTTAAAGAACATGTTAAGGAACATAATCTCGGTATAACGAAAACTCAATATAACGAACTTCCCTAGCGATTCGTTATATCGAGGTTCGACTGTAGTTTGGATATTTATTTGTATGTACACTACCGGCCAGAAGTTTCCGGACACTTCAGATAATTGCAAAACTTTCGATCCCTGGATAATTGCCAACTAATGTCAAAATAATATAGTTCATTTAATTTATTATGTTACGAAGACATTACATAGCTCCGAATAATGAATTATATTATTATAATATAATTTTGCAATTATCTGAAGTGTCTGGAAACTTTATCCCGGTAGTGTACATTGACAAAGTTGTGTGCCAAATTTTATTTAAAAAACATTAATAGTTAAAGAAGTTGCAAAGAATCTCGTGAAGGGCCTTTGAACGTGAGGGGCTCAACGGTGTCCTCGATTTTGGCCACCTGGTCAACTTGAAACAGAAAAAAACGAGCTTTTTTCTCAAAATATATAATATTGGCTAAGGCTTTACCGAGCTTTTTTTTAGTTATCGTCTTTCGATAATCAAAAAGAAACTAATTTCTTTTTCTCGATTTTTCGAGGAAAAATGACATTGTTGCTAACGAAAAAAAATTGTTAAGAAGTAAAACGTCGGTCAAGTCTAAACTAATATTACACTGAATAAGCGTACCAAATTTCGAGTCAATCCGTTCATTAGATGTCGAGAGATCGTGTACACCGTTTTGAAAAACACCGTATCGATAAAAACGCTTTTAAAGTTTTACCAGCAGTTCTATCGTTGTAATCATAAGTTTACCTTCAATCTGCTATTTCTGCGCCATATGTTGGACCTTCCACTTCAATTTGAATTGCCTCAAGCGCCGAACGAGAGTTTTGACACTTTTGCAGTCACCTAACACCTTAACGAATTACAAATATATTTCCAGCTGATAATAATTAATTACGTTTCTGCCAGAATCGCTACAACAAAACTCTACCACCTTGGACGCAGTCTGTCTTTCCGGAGAAACTGGAGTCGCTGGCGAGGCTTAGTTTCCGCATTCCAGCTTACAACAAAATTCTACAACGTTTGAAGTCGGGTGAGCTCGAACTGCAATTATTTTTCACTCGAGGAATTCGATCTTATCGTTTTTCTTACTTTTCAAATGCACATTTAGTATTGTATGCATGTGAAAATATATTGCAAAGAAACATTCAATATAATTCACATTGGATATTTATTTTTAGTATACTTAATTCGAAATTATTCGAGATAGGCGTCCATCTGATTCAATGATGCTCGATATTAATATTGCAAATTCGCAGGCCCGCTGCTCGCAGAAATGATCGATCACATGAGAAAAAAGTCGAAGAAAGCCTTGGTGCCCGATCGTAAAGTTTGGATTTACAGCGCTCACGACGACACCCTGGCGAATTTTCTGATGACGTTGGATATTTTCGATACTCACTGTCCACCATACGCGGCCACAATTCTCGTTGAGCTCCGAGAAAATTCCAAGGGACAACACGTTGTAACCGTGAGTCGTCTGCTTTCTTCTTTTACCCTAAATTATTATTTATAATAATCCAACATCTTCGTTCAGTACGATCAATGGGATTTTATAATTCTTGTAAGATCGATAGAAATTATATTGTATTTACTCCTCATCATGCAACGCTTTCCGCTTTTCATAGCTCACTTACATGTTTACACAGATGCTCTCATATACTAGTCCTTACGTCTAATGCCAAATGCCAGAGAAAATACTGAACTTCCGGATTTTCCTTCTTACAAAAAACTTTTTTTATACACCCTCTTTCGTCTCGCGAATGATTGCTAGTTTAGCATCTAAAACTATTTGCCGCAGTTTATTGTTCTCCCCTTCCTAGCCTGCCAAATTCCCCTGCGCAGTAGCATATTTCCTTAATTATTCCCTCTTTTAGCGTTTCGGTCCACCAGTTTCTCATATTTTCTCCTCTTTTTTCTCCTCTCCACTTACCCGCTCCAGTTAAGGGGCTACATCTACCTAGAGGTCCGAAAAAAATTCCAATGTTCTTTGCGAAATGGTTGGTGAAAAAGAAACGTATTTTTGTGACACAAAGGTACATACAGTGGGTAAAAAAGTATTTGTACATCTCACGCGAAACTGTTGTTAATTTGGCTTCATTTTTTTGTTTTTTTTCCAAGATTTTTGTAAACAGGCACCATGTATATTTAGGATAAGCTATCGAACACAGAAACTTCATAAATAATTGAATCTTTTTTCGAAGGATAATTTGAAAAAGACGACGCGACGTGTACGAATACTTTTTTACCCACTGTATATTGACAGCCTTAAAAAAAAATTACCGCTAAAATATTGAGATCCTTAAAAAAACCAACAAAAAAACAACAAAAACTTGGCCGCCGGTAGATGGTATTGAGGTTTGCATCGTTGGAATGCAACGAAAATTCTTCTCGATTTTTTCATTCCGTTATTTTTATTATCCGAAAGTTTTTTTGCAGCTATTGGTTACAAATGTCGAATAAAGATTCTCAAAAATATTTCAGCGACTTATGTAGCCTGAATGTGCCAAAAAATTGATAAATACCGCCTGTTCGTCGAAAAAATTACAACGTCCATTCACATGGGGTATTAATTGAATTGCAGGTTTTTTACAAAAATTCAACCGACGAGCCGGAGCTCCTTACGCTACCCGGCTGCCTCGCAGCTTGTCCGTTGCAAGACTTCGTGAAACTGACCAAGTCAGTTATACCGGAAAATTGGGACAAAGAGTGTCTGATGGACTCGACGTATGGATACAATGTCAGTAATTCGGCCATAATCGGTGAGCCTTCGAAATATCGTATACTTAAGGGGTAACACCACGGTAGAATTTAAAAAAAAATAGATTTTTTTTAAATTGGCTTTAGAGATGCCTTGAACCATCTAGAATAAGGGGGAAAAAGTTTGGTACCTGTAAAACAAAGGTCCGCAGGCCCGGCTGGGTCTGCAGTGGCTGGCCCGTGTGCGAGACGACCGTTTTTCTCGAAACACAATTTTTCAAAACGGCACACAGCATAACTCTAGCAATTTTCATTCCTTTCATTCCGGATTTTGAGCACCCCGGGAAAAAATGGACATATATAAACATAAATAATCATGAACGAAATTTGTCTCTATATAATCAAATATAGTAATATATAGCCATACATGACCACACGTGATCATATATGATTATATATACTCATATACTATTGCATATAACGATATATAACCATGTTCAGTCGTACATTGATTTGCATACATACGCATCAATAAGAAATTACGAGAAAACAGATTTTGCATTATTATAAAAATTATATTGTCATGTGTAACCATATATTCATATACGAGTTCAGAATACCAACTTTTGAACATAAATGATCATGTATGGGCATATATGGTCCACACCTAGAAAAAAATTAATACTATACATGGTAATATATATACATATATGATTTCTACATATAAGTGATATGATATCTACATATAAGGCATATATAATTTTATATAATGTTATATATGAGTATAAATAATTATATATGTTTATATATGTCCATTTTTTCACGGGACATCTTTGAAATAACATTCCGGAGAGAAATACGTACAGGATTTTCCATAAGTCAATTATAACATTAGCTATTAACGAATGATTGTTCTTTTTTTCTGTCGAAAATTGAGTTTTTACTTTAAGACGGAATGACACGTTATCGCGGTCGGTATGGTAGAACAATTGTAGATACCCAAAAATCTCTGAAACGGCTCTTCAGATCCCGTCGAAACTTTGCCAAACGACGTGAAAAAGATAGAGGAACAGCTGTCTGCCCCTCAAATTTTCTGGATTTGAGAAAAAAAACATAGATTGACTTATGATAAGCCAATCTACATTTTTTTTCTCAAATTCAGAACATTTGAGGGGCAGACAGCTGTTCGTCTATCTATTTGACGTCGTTTGGCAAAGTTTCGTCGGGATCTGAAGAGCCGTTCCAGAGATTTTTGGGTATCTACAATTGTTCTACCATACCGACCGCGATGGGATGTCATTCCGTCTTAAGGGAAGGGTAGGGGTTTCAGCGTGAAAAAAACACTTTTTTGCGATTTTTTTTCATCTATATCGATCGAGTAAATCTATTGAAACCTTTTGTACATTGTTAAGTGTCATTTCAAGAACATTCCGTGAAATTTGTACACGAAAATATCCACAAACAGGCCGTTGACAAAGCTTTTCCAAGAACGCCTCTGGAAAAACACGATTTGCGGTGTTTACTGTATCTCAGCTAGAAATTATCTGAAATCAAGTACCATTAAAATTTAGTCAAAGTATCATCAAATCCTCCCCCCAATGGTCTATGATAATTTTTGTTTTCATTTCTAAATTTTTGGTGGTCATGTAAAGTGAAAAGTGCTATTTTTCACGAAAAATTCCGCCATTTTGGGGGTGGAAACCCCCTCAATGTAAAAAAATCTCAAACTAACCGTTGGGGGGAGGTATTTCATATGTCGAAAGTGTGTACCAAGTTTGAAGTAAATCGGTCATGTAGTTTTCAAATGGCAGTGAACACGGACTTTGAAAAAGTGGTTTCGAGAAAAACGCGTCACCGGCTTGTTTGTGGATATTTTCGCGTACAAATTTCACGGAATGTTCTTGAAATGACACTTAACAATGTACAAAAGGTTTCAATAAATTGACTCTATCCATATAGATGAAAAAAATCGCAAAAAGGTGTTTTTTTTTCACGCTGAAACCCCTACCCTCCCCTTAAATGCTTGCCAATTACACAAAAATTTATATTTTCAAAATCCCCTACGTATTGCTCCAGCTATACTCACGTAAATTAATATAAATTTTTTAACTTTTCTCAATTTAAATTTGCTTCAGTTATACCGCGTGCCGCAGAGCGTCTCAAATTCAACACGCCTCGCGAGAATGGCTCCAGTGTCACCATTTTGTATAATTTTTTAATATACATTTTTGTTTGTTCACTTGAAGATATGACAAATGACGTCCATGAATATTATTATCCTGTTGTCCTTCCACCCAAAGAACAAACGCGATAAATCACTTAATTTTCGACGTTTACAGTGGCCCTTAAATTTCTCTTTCCATTTTAATATTCTCTTGGATTTACACATTTTCCATTTGAAGTTCGACATTTTTGCCATGTGGGTTGCTCGTTTCCTTAGCCTGGGTGTGCCAAAAGTAAATTAGGGCGCCGAAAAGCGTTTATCGCATTCCAACGATTCGAACTTCAACGTCGCTGGTAAACTGTATATCTGCTTCGTTGTTAAATCCTTCTTTCATTCATTGTTGCAGCGATTCTCTCGTGGTCGGTGCTCTTCCTCGTCTTGCTGATACTCCTCATATTCGGTTTCATATACTCGCAACATCGGCGAGAAAATAGTCAGTATTATCTGCGACTGTCGACCGATCCTATTTAGGAGCGGCGCGTGGGAGAAATGAAAAAAAAAAAAAAAACAGGAAAAGAAATCTCGAACGAGCAAAATTTTTAATGGACGATAGCGAGTTTTTTTCCATCGTCACGTTTTACTTATTCGATCTGACGAATTTGAACATTTTCCGACAGGAAAACAAATATCAGTAATTTTTTTTCTCGAAATTATCTAATCGAAAAGTTTGTATATTTACGGAGGAGATGCGCGAAGTTTCGCTTTTTGAAAATTTGTATCGATCTCGCTCTTGAAATCCTCACGGATGAGGTATTATATACATATAAGTGTACCAAAAAGAAAATCATTGCAAGGTCCATTCGCCTGATTTATTCGGAACTATGCTTCCTCGATATCTAGTCATATCGTGAAACGCGATTGCTCATTTAACGAGGCTATGATAAAAACGAATATACCGATCCCAGTTCCGATGGATGGAGATTGTATATTTTTTTTTCTTCGTCTGTTCACTGGGTGTGAAAATATGTACGCGGGTGAAGAAATTGATTTCGAGTTCGTTAACCCTTCCTTGACACACTTATATTTCGCCACGATTTTGACACGCTCGGTCAATTTGACCCGGACAGTACTTCATTCACCTGCCCTTAACAAGCCTTCGGTCGGTTTTTATTGAAAAAAAAATCCGGCATACACTTTAAACATTTTTTTAATACGTCTGCATAATTAAAATTCGGAAAGCATGACATTGAATTGTTGTAAAAAAATATTAAAAACTTTCAACTTTGGGAAAGTGAGCGTTTTATTTTAAATTCGTCTGGGTCAAAATGACCCAGTGTGATAAGAAAGGGTATAAAAAAAACCGGGCAAACAATCCTGCATTTTGAATCAATGTGAGAAGAGAAAAAAGAATCATCAACCTTAAGACTTCAACGCATTTGTATCGGGAGCTTGAAAAATGGCTTCCGATTTTCATTCTTCGCTCGCGTGCTAGAAAGTGAAATATTGTGATTTGGATACCATTGTTCCGAAATTGAAAGAATAAATAACTTGGAAATTAAAAATGCGCATTTTTTATTATTCCTAAACGCTAGAGAGTAAGAAGCATTTTAAAAAATTGTATCACATTTTTTATTCACCAACTGGTCACAATATAATTTTTACTTGGGTAAAAAAAAACATATATATATATATTTACATTACTTTTTGCAGTAACAGTACGTTTCAAGTATTGGCCGTCGAACTTTTTCCTTCTTTCCTAAAGGAAAAAACCGGCACTCTGAATTTCATCAACATCTTCGCATCGTTGGGTCATTATGAGATTTTATACACGATTTTTGCTTCATCCGGGTATTTTATCGTTGAATTTTCCGAGCACAAAAAAGCCTCAAAATGCCGACAGCGTTCTGATGCTTCCACTCCCATATTCTTCGATCGTGAACCCTTGATTAATTCTGTAAGCTGCTTCGGAAGAGTTACTAAAAAAATATATTTAAAGAAGTATGAAAATGACAACCAGATTTCAACTAAATTTAAGCTTAAATCTTTTATTAATAAATTTCAATATAATCAATCATTTAAATTTATTTCAATAACTTTGAGATTACTGAAAAGGAGGTAAAAGAAAAATAAGTTTGAGTTAACAAATGTCTTATGCTACCAAACCACGTGCATACCAAATTAGTTCGTTAGTAAAGATCCTATACGAAAAAAATATCCGTCAAACAAGAGATAAATATCGGGGTTGTAGTTTCCTATTACGGGATCAGGTTACTGTGACAATTTCAAATAATCGATCGCTTGAAGCAACTCGAATTAAAGAGGAAGGTCGAACATATGGTGCAGTAGCCGCAGATTGAAGGTAAACTTATAATTATACCGATATAACTGTTAGTCAAACTTCAAACTAGTTTAGTTTTTCTCGAAACTATGTTTTTCAATTTTTCATGTTTTTTCATTAGTTACTAACAATAATGTCATTTTTCCTCGAGAATACGAACAAAAAACGATTTTTTTAATGATTGAAACACGATAACAAAAAAGCTCGATCAAGTCTTAGTCAATATTATCTATCTTAAGGAGTTGTATACAGTTAAAATTTTCGAAAAATCGATTAAAAAAAATCGTAATGTTCATATATTTAAGTACACACACAGAATTTTTTTTGTCAATCCGACGAATATTCTCGAAGTTACACGCACATTTGGAATGACGTTAAAATACGTTGAAAATGTTAAAATATGGTTAAAGGTTACCATAATATGTGTACAAATTTTTACGTTAATAGATTTAAACGTCTCAAGAAAAATTCTTGAAAAATCGATCTTTTTGGGCCTCTTGACTGTATATAACCCCTTAAGAAAAAAAACTCGTTTTTCTGTTTCTGATCAACCGGGTGGCTAAAATCAAGTACATCGTTAAGCTCCTCACGTTCAAAGTTCCTTCACGAGATTGTTTATAACTTCTATAATTATTCATATTTTTTATGAAATTTGGTAAACAACTTTGTTAGAGTACATACAAATAAATGTTCAAACGATTTTTCAATCATCTCACTTCTTCCTCCAATTTTTCATTTTCAATAACCCTGATTTTTGGGTCGTCACAGTAGCCTAACCCCGTAATGAAGCATTATTTATCATCACTTTCTATCAACAAAATTATTATTGTCGTCTATGAATTATTTATTGTCATTTCCGTGATGGCAAAAATGTAATCCGTAATGAACAATTTTTTTATTGACTCCGGGGCATACGAGATGCATATAGTACAATAAACGGCGCGAGTTCTTACCTTGCGCATGGCGAAATTTCTAGATTCGACCTCAAACGCCGTATCTCTCGATCGCAGTGCCATACTTTGTTTTTGGTATTATTTGTTTTGTTTTTGCCGATTTACGAGAAAGGTAGAGTTGTTAGTAGAGATTTTTCATGCAACGGAAGTCAGATTAGTCAAACTATGAGATAAAAAATTGCATTTTTCCACAGGACCAAAGTACAGGACGTCACAATAAGTACGAACATGGACTCCACGCAGGAAAATTATACAAGAAGTACGCTACGCAAACATAAACGAATAGGCTAAGAAAAAGAAATGCCACAATAATTTCGGTACAGTCGAAGCTTTCACAGTTCGCCCATTTTCAGCAATTCCTTTTGTCCCCACTACGAATCAATGACAGCTAGTTGGGTGGGGCTGAGCGGCACTGGATTGGCCGAAAATCCGCGGGTAGTGGGAGACCAGCCAACCGCGGAGGTTTCGGCAAAATCACGTGACCAGGCAAGCGATCGCGACTTTTGAAAAGTGAGGTTAAGTGTGCGAAAGATTCAGCCGCGGCGTTATACGAATGAAAAAAATGTTTAGTAGGGACGAGTTCATCGTACACACATGGAATACATACCATACATTAATGAATGACATGCCGATGGTATGCAAAACTTTTCGCCACTAGCACACATTGCGCACGTTCCGTGATGGAATGATTCGTTTTTTTTTTGTTTTTCAATCATTGATAAACGGTACAGCGAGATGGTGGTGAAGATGTACATAGCAACACTGTAGGAACGAAGCCCCCTAGGCTATCAGGTCTTCCACTTTCCTTACGAGTCTAGAGATGTTTCCGAGCTGTTTTCAAAACTGGGAATGAGACAATACGTCAGAACGACTTGACGGATTCCGTCGGCGATACATATAACACGAGATAAAGGAAAAATATCTTCGAACTCGATCTCCTTCTCGTTTGCCATTGCTATAATCAACTACGTCGCTCTCTACCCTTGAACTTCAAACTCCGCGATTCGAGCGATCAGATCGAATGTGGAGTAAAAAAGCTGGAGAAGATAAACGCAGCTGTTTCGGTTTTGACTAGGATTATTATCGACTGAAATTACTTCGAGCGTGTCCAACTATTCATTTTGGATATTGTCGAGTAAAATAAAAAGTCACGAAACGAGTCATTGCATTTGTTCTTTACTTTTCACCCACAATTTTTAATTCATCATTTCCACTTGGTTAGAAAGCCAATGCCCTTCTGCCATTGGCGTAGCCAACATTTTTTCCAGGGGGGGCTGACGAATAAGTGGTTTTGTTCACAAACATCTTTTTTTACACAAAATTTACATGATAATCGATAATCACTTAACACACATAAAATATGAAGCTTAAATCACACGTTCATGTTAACATTGATACCAAACTCTTGCAATGCCTTAAATAATCAACTAATTTTTCATCATTCTTTAATCCAGTTAGTAGTCTTCGAACTCCACTTTCAGTAGGTACTTAATTAAATAGGTCTAAGTTTTCTTTTTTTTCTGCAAATCGGCCCAATCCTTTTGTGGTTGGAATTTTTTTTTAACGATGTCATTCTCTATGTTTAACAGTTTTATATGAGAGAATCGTCCCTGACGCATTGTGCTTCTAAGCCACGTTTTTATCCGCCTGGTTGAAAAAAAACTCCTCTCACAGCCAACAAAGCTCACTGGCAGTATTGATGCTTGAAAAAGTTTATATTTGTTAGGACAGTTCCTTTCTTTCATATGCTTTCTTAAATTTACCCTATCTATTTCATCATTTTGAAATGAAAGTACGTTTTCATAACCATCGTTTGAGCTTCTAAAACTGATGTATCAATTATTAAGATTTTAAAATAAGGAGCCGTCCATTAATCACGTGAGGCTCAAATAGGGGGAGGGGGGTTTGGATAACATCACGATTGATCACGCTGGGGGGGGGGGGGGGGGGGTGTTGTGACATATCACGTGTATTGTTTTGTGTAACTACGTGAACCGGAGAGCATCCGCTGTGAGCTATTGAACAGGCAAGTTGTGTGCCCAGGGGGCTGGCACCTTTTGGAATTTTTACTACGCAAAATGACCGCATTTTTAGTGTCGCACTCTGCCACTAGCAGCGCTAGTTATACTCTTACAACCTGATGCGTGCGCAGGGGCTATGTATATAATACGGTCGCTATTACGCCGTGCGGGCTTCGCGCCTGCGCAAATATTGTAAGATAACTGCTAGCGCCATGGGGAGAGGTAGAACTAAAAACGCGGTCAAAAAGAGCAGCATTTGTATACCGGTAGGGGATGGAAGGTTTCAGCCCCCTGGTTGTGCCTAAAAAGTAACCTAAACAACAGTTTTTAGTTCTATTTAATTTCGACAGGCCACCTACTTAAAGTGAAGTGCCTACATCTGATCCACAAAAGGCTTGTCCACTTGTTACTGTAGAAAACAAGCAAATGAGCCCATGGTCCTAGGACAATGCCATTTAAATATATTGACAATATATATTATTTCGTTTTTGACAATCAAATAACGTACTCCCTATCAGTTGTGTCTCATATTTCTTAACACAAAAAAATACACGTGATGTGGGCGACGGGGGGGGGCGGCAGAAAGTGGCCTAAAAAACCTCACGTGATTAATGGACGACTCCTAATTATCAATGAAATCCTCTTAGTTCTTCAAATTGAATTCCAAAAATGCATCAACTGCATAAGCCAACGGAAGATTCTCAAATCGGGGTTTCAGATTCACAACGATATCAATAAACGCGGCAGCGTCTCGGCGCCAAGTAATAAAAAGAAAATGTGAGCATCACAGCCATAAAAAATGAGCATTATCTATCACTTGGTAGTAAGTGTTGACCTTCCAGTATTCTCCTGGTTGTCTATCGGCCAGTAAATCAAATCTTTTGTTTTTTTCCCAGTTAACTTAATTGTGAAATTTAAATATCCATTCAATTTACGTAATCAAATAGCTACTTTTTATACAAATTACGAAATTACAATGAAGAAAATAGTTCAAGTTTTATTAAATTATTTCTTTGTGTTTGCTTGGGTCAAATAAATCAAATGGATCCATGCTTTGATTTTAATTATTTCGGATCGATTTTTTTTGGGGAGCGGGTCGCTCCTGGCCGTCCTAGCTACGCCAATGCCTGCCGGTGTGTCGCCCTTCGTCGTCTAATGCACTACTGCATCGGGGTAGGGACGAGGGCTCAGGGAAACTGAGGAAAACCTTACCCAGACAGGTGGCTAAATTACAAGTGAGCTTCAGTTGCGTTCACCATAGGAAACTCGGTAAAATCGCATCGCCTGCTCGGTATTAGGGGTCGCCCATAAGTTACGTCATTTTAAAATAGGCGGGGGGGTCTGGTCGTTGGATGACGGTAACGATAATTGGATTATGATGATAGGAAGGATAGGAGGATTTCGGGGGGGGGGGGGGGGGGGGGGGTAAAAATCAGCAAAAATCGATGACGTAATATATGGACGGACCCTTAGGCGCGCAAGACGGTGCGCGGCTGCGCGCCCACCACTGTCGGCGAACGTAGTATTCAATATTCAAATAAAATCATTTATATCATCTCCATACGTGAATTTTTTTTTCGCGTTTTCGAAACAGTCAGGGATTAGTTGGATGCGTGCAATTATGAGGACAGGTTGTGATAGTAGTGGGCTATAAGCGGTATTGAAAAACGTTTATTTTATTACGCTTGTGTGAGTGATAGATCTGGAAAGTTGTTATTCACAATTTTTTCATGTTACGACAGTACAAGAGAGTCGCGCGAGTTACGAGAATTCAATGACGTAAAGATACAATTTCGCGTCGAGATCGACTGTCATTCAACCCTGTGTCCCTTTACTTCGCCTTAAGGTGGTAGTCTCGCCAAGGCGTTTTTCTGTAGATTTTTTTTTTCATTTTGTGTGAACGTTCAGGACACTATTAAGTGATTACGTGCAACATTTCAAAAGGATTCACCGTTGTCTATTCGAGATATTCGCAATCAAAGATTGCACAGTTTTATACGTGTTCTCATGGGGAGCAGTGAAACGATTTCACATTTCACGCAATAACTTCGAATATTTTCGAGATTGACAAAAACATTCTCAATTTCAGAGGAACATATGACGAAGTTGGCAAAAAAATCAAGAATTTTGACCATTTAGTTTCAGAGATATAGCGATTCAAATTGTGCAATGCCTAACGACGCTATAGCGACGAAGCGACTGGATCAGACTAGAGCCGGCGATTTGGCAACGCGGCCAGCGTTCGGCGCGTTTATCGTTAGCAAATGTATCCAGAGACGCGGCAGATTATGTATAGTACTATTATATATATATATATATATATATATATATATATATATATATATATATATATATATATTGCTAGGTCAAAATGAGTAAATTAATAATATTTTCCTCGTTCATAATCTCTACATTCTTATTTTGTTCGTTTCCTCTTTTTGTACGAGTCATAATTTCAACTGTTTATCTATTTTTGTTGATCGTTTTTGTTTAGAAAATTTGCATTTATGTCGCACTTCCATTATTTCGGCCACAGTTCGAATTTCACATTTAAATTTACACTAATTATCACCACAAAAATTCGCTGGGCTTGCGACATTTCCACGACCTCCGCGCTCACGAGTCTACAGTAGTGTGTGCATAGCCGGAATAGATAGTCCGATACAAAAGTGAGTGTAAGGTGATGTAGGGAACATTTTTTCTGGAATTCTAAACATTATATCCCAATAAGATGTACAAACTACATTATGAGGATATTTCGCAATGTTTCGAAGCTTTCATCGATTGACCGGAGAATGAACTTTCCAACGTGACTGTGGCGAGACTACTACCTTAATATTTTTCCATACTTCTACACTTAATTTGCCATATTTTATCGTAAATTGCTATGGCGTGTTCAATTCGTGAATCATTATTGTCCCATTTCCTTCGAGCCGCGAAGTTTCACTTTCGAGACGTATTTCTAACGTTATTAATTAATAGTTTTCTCCCAACGGAATCGCATCGGTATTTCCATTGGCCCGATTGTCGCTTCAACATCGCGCGTTAAAAATGTACAAAGTTCTAGAATATCCTATGCGATGTTCGTTCAATTATCTCTAACCTTTGGCTCCTATTACGCATCTAACCATAATCGAAGAATATATGCGCGTGTGCATCTCTCTTGGAAGCTTCGATTCGAATATCAAATATCCGATCGAAGTTTTTATCGTCGTTTCGTAACTTTATTCGTTGCTTCGGACGCGTCGATAAAGCTTGTTCGAGGCTCTTTGCTCGGCAAACGAAGAATCATAGGCGGCGATCAATATTGTCTCGCGTATTTATCTACTCAATTTCTCGTCGAGACGTAATTACGAGGATTCGAGACCGAGCGTGGCACAGAGGAACTTTGACGGAATCGTCGGTGGATTATTTGTACTTATATTCGTTTCTTTCACAGGATCGTATGAAAGACAAAGGAAAATAGGTGGGAAAAACGTGAAAGAATAAATAACACGACAGGACTTCTCACGTAATTTTTCGCAATAAATAAAAACCAGCCACCAACATTGTGATTTTAAGGAGGTACGAACGTTCAGTAGTCGATGTTGAAGGATACTGATTTTTCTTACACGCAGATAAGACCGCCCATAGGGTATTTTACTCTATGTAAGAAAAATACTGAGAATGTATAAATAAGGCAGTTTCCGCAATAAGCAATCGAATAATGTTGGTTTTCATTTATAAAAACACAAAATAAATTTTATAATTCATTCAAAAAAAATACTTTTTCCATTCGTTCAATGAACATGCGAAACGGTAGCCGCCATAATGAATTTTGACGTGACGTCATTGCGATAGTAAGCAAAGAAAACGGTAGACGTACTACTCTCTAACCTGTGAAAGAAAGGGTCAACTATATATTCTCGTTTGTCATAGTTAATTGCACATTTTCAAATAGTTATCGGTACTTCAAAAAAAGAACAGAGTTTTTGTTCGGACTATGGATCTCTTCTCGCAAGTTTTAACCAAGTTTTCCTCATACTTATATAAATTGGCATTTTAATCCACGACTTTCCTGGTATTTTAAAACTAGTATTTTTACATTTAGGAGCAACCACGGTTTTACGTACAGGTCTGACAAAGGCGGTAGTGGGGGTAGGCACCCTTAGCGGCTCTGTTTTTTATTCCGATTTCTGCCGCTTGGTGCGTTACGGCAAGGGAAAGTAGTGGTGCGACGAAGAGAGAAATAGCTCTACTGTCCTTTTCCCTCCTGACCGCAGCGCATGCGCCGTTTGCCCTAACTCAACGTACCGTAATGTCGTGCAAACTGCATAATATACGAAACCAATAAAAAGCGATAATACGACCATTTCCTTTTTTCTCCAATGTCTCACAATACATCGTTCTTCGAAATGTTTTTCACACACGTACTGAGACTCTTTCAGTCCCGGAATAGCATCGAGGCATTTTTTTGTACCGTTCGACGTTTCTGGACACTCGAAACACGGAGCATTTTTGCTTAAAACTTTTTTACCCCGTTTTCCAATTGCGAACCGCGCAACCCTTAACCATTTCGCATTTTTTTCGAAAACACTACCAAAAAAAATGCACCCTTATGGGTAAAAACACGATTAAAAAATTTATCGCGGTAAATCGCGTAGAACCTCGTGGTATATGGTCGCAAATAAAGGTTATTTCGACCATCGCGCCACAAAAACAGACGTAAACACCTTTGTCCTATTCACGGGTAAGAGGTAAGGGGGAATGCACTTCCCTCGCTAGTGGCGACGCGTAACGGCGCCTAGTGCATCGAAAAGTGGAGCCAATAAGCGTGCCTACCCCCACCACGAAAATTTGGCTTCGTTCCAAGGCCTGTATGTAGGACCGTGATAGTAACTCACGTTTAACCAAAAAAATGTACGTATTCGCAATTGGCGCAGCGGCGATCTTTACTATGTAAGTGACGTCACGAACCGAAGCAGCATGGCGGCTAGCGTTGTCCCGCGGAAATTTGAAATGTAAAATTTAAATGCATTTTTATAGCACTTATCGATTTCATAAAATAGAAATAAAAATTCTAGTAGTTTATTACCAGAAAAGGATCAATTTGAGACACCTTTCGAAAAAGGGTGCAATAGCCTGTTCAACTTTGAAATTTCTAGAAATCCAAGTTAGTCATTTTCGTGAAAAAAAAAAATAGATCTATGAATTTTAGCACACCTTGTTACGAAAAAGCGTGTTAATGTATTTCGCTGACATGTCGACGGCGCTCGTTAACAATCAAATACCACAAATTGACAAAATCACGTTTGTCCGTAAAAAAAAACTTCGTTAAATTGTCTAGATTCTCATAATTTCTTTCTCTCGCTAACGATGTGCTAGAACTCGCCGAAACTTCAAAGTTGAACTGCTATTGGGCGTATCTACGTCAAAAAGGGAATCGGTAGGCTACCACCATCGTTGAAACGCTCGACCCTCGTTAAATTGCGGGAAAAAGGGAAAAACAGAGAGAGAGAGTAGTCGCAGCTCCGCGATGCTCAGTAGCCGATGAAACAAAAAACGATCAACGATTGTTTCGTAGCGAAAACGAATTCTTTGGTGGATAATACCGCAAGCTCGCAAAGACACGTGCACGACACAAAAGATAGAAATAAAAATACGAAAATTGGATTATCTCAGAAACTGACGAGTCGAAAGCGTTTTTGTTCTCCTTGGGAGAGATTTTTCGCGTTATTTTCGTTCGATTGCACTATTCCCTCACCTCGAATAAGCGGCAGGATTGGTGAGACTGAAATTCGCGATGACCGGTCCACCGATGTATTTCGCGACGTACTGTAAATCCACCCGAAAAAAAAAAAAAAACAAACGATAAAACGTATAAGCAAGAGAAATTGGAGAAATAGAAAGAACGTTTGTTTTCGAAGCTTCGATGAAACAGGCAAAATGTTAAATAACAAACCCTATTGTTGGTGAGTGACGTGGCACCCATCGATATCGCCATGTGTATCGCGAGGTAAGCGCAAAAGGCGAGATACAAGAATGCGTAGAGGGCTATGACGAAGAGTATGCCCCAGCTGTCTTTGCCGATGCCGTGCTGGTCGATCGTGTCCACCACGAAGTAAATGTTTATCGTTATCACGAGGATGGAGAGGGCGGTCGATATGAGATTCGTGAAGCTGAAAGAACACGGACAATTGTATTGATCGAAATCGACACGAAGAGGAGAAAAAGAATAAGTGACAGGGAACAATATTATTTGAATCGTGATGAATGACATCAATGTATGCGGCCGATACTCGGATGGGCATCCAAACAAGCTTGGCTAAAATATAGGCCGCTTGTATTGCAAAGCCGGCACAGGTTTGCCACAGTTTCCCTGCGCCCCTCGGGCAAATTTGATGCGCCAGTGGAAAATGAGCCGCTGTGGGCAACACTCCGAGACATTGGTCTCTGAAAAGAAACATCACTCAAGCGTGTCCGCTTTCGATTTTTTTCAAACTCATATGTGTAATAAAGCATTGAAAACTATTAGACACGTTTTTTATCGGCGGAACCATGGTTCTGATAGTTGAAACCACCCCTTAAAGGAAAGCATGTCGAGGAATGATTTTGCAGTTTCATCCACAAGGAGTCCATCGATCTCAATGAAAGAAAAACCAAAGTTCTTCTAATGAAAAGCGACGAAAAAAAATTGATTAACGGGTGCCACTTTCTTTGGGGGGTGGATTCCGTCCTTAAGGTAGATAGAGCTCGCGCTGTTGATTTATATAGATTTTGTTCAAATTTTCACCAGACATTGTTCATATCATTATGCATGTTTGAGTGAAATTTCAGAACAGTCGACTATTTAGATTGGGAGATAATGGGTTTCAAAATTGCAACTTTTAACACTGCAGGGTCTGCATTGAAATTGAGACAGAATAATTTTCCGTAAAAAATATTTGCCCCTATAATAAGAAGACATGGTATGGCAACACCGGTATGGCAATATCGCATCTTTCCACGTATCCAATGACGTAAGTTTGCGCGGCATATTTAAAATAATACTGTAACGCAAATTTTTATTTGTAAATAATTTTAAATCGAACAAAGTTTTTAGTTAGCTATGAATTAACCAACACTTTTGTTTGTTAATGAAGATAACATAAACAATATAAAATATTAATATTTATAACGAAAATTTTTTTTTATGATAAAAGTTTTTAACTTAAGGAACACGATAATTACTATTTTTTTTCTCGAAATGTTCAACAATACTGTTCTGCGGTGTTGCCATATATCTTCTTATTATAGGGGACAAATATTTTTTACGGAGGATTATTCTGTCTTTACTGAACATTTTTGGCAAAACTGAATAGTAAAGGTAATCCAAACTTTTTACTCTCTTTCCATAGGTAGTTTGCTATCTAAACATAATTTGTTTTCAAAATAGATAAACACAATAGAATGGTACGACGAATTATGTGACTTGACTTTCGGTCACTGCAGACCCTGCAGTGTTTAAAGTTGAAATTTTAAAACCCGATATCTCCCAATCTAAATAGTTGACTGTTCTGAAATTTCACTCGAACATGCATAATCAAGTGCGCGCGCTCGTTCTACCTTAAGGGGAGATATACACCTAGATGGTCGAGGTCGAGGATTTAGAAGCTATGAACATTCCGTCGACCGTAGAAGACCTACACTATGGGCCTGGTATCGATGATTCCATGTAAGTTGACAAATTTCATGATTTATTCATTCCCAAATTTTCAAACGCGTTTTTCTCAAAACCACGTTTTTCAAATCGGTACCCAAAATTTCTCGAAAACCAATGAACCGATTGCCTTGAGGTTTTTTGTGGTTATTCTATACACCATTATCTAGTACTTTATATAGTACTTGTCATAGGATTTTTTTTTCCGTTACTTAGTTTTCATTTTATAGGCAAAATAATAACTAATTTTTGGCCCAAAAATCACTATTCATGTTCAAACGTCCGCCGTTTTGTCATAAATTGATATTTTCAAAATCAGCTATGACAAGTACTAGATTATAGTATCTAATTTAATAATCTTTTTGGTTTTTTTTTTCAGATAATTTTTGAAGAAACGCCAGTGGGCATCGTATACGGAGATTTTTTTACGACGCTCCAAGGATCATACAATATCTGTGTATATTTTTTATATTTTTAAATAAAGAAAATTGAACATTTTTTTTGAATGTTTATACTTTTAGATGATTAAAATCACAATTCGAAATTTCAAATAGTTTTCCTTGAAAAAATTCACAAAAATGACCTTTTTCCGGCTCCTAGGTGTATATCTCCCCTTGAGGCGGATCCTAGACCTACAATAACAATGTACAATACTGTCTTTGTGCAATAATATTGAATAACACCTTGAACCCCAACGATCAATTATTATCACGCAATAACTTTGACGGCTCATAAGCGCCAATGTTTTCGCGTGAGCAAGACCTCCCTGGTGTATGGCGCAATACTAATCCTACACGGTGCAATGAAAAAATATGGCGCAACAATAGTTAAACTCGCTCAAACTTCTGTCCAATCATTGCGCAATCATCAATACTAACCCTTAACGGTCAAAAAGATTGCCCAATTCGTAATATTGTGCAATATAATTGATCGTTTAGGGCCAGCCGAAAACCGCTTTTCTGCCGATAAAAAAAATACGTGTCCAATAGTTGTCAATACTTTGTCACATATTTGAGTTTCAACAAAATTGAAGGCGGATGTTCACCGTAAACCGAGGTAACTTCGGGACTGGGGGTACAACTTTGGGACATCACGTGATATTCGACTTTTGAATTTCCCACCCACAACATGCCTTATGAATTGGCGCGCAATCGCTGCTGCTGCCATACCCTGGTATGTGGTACCCCCGCGGCAAATATTTGAAGCTGTAGCTGTACTGACGTGTTCCAAAGTTACCAAAAATAGTCCCAAAATTACCCAAAATTGTCCCAAAGTTACCCAAAATTGTCCCAATGTTACCCAAAATTGTTCCAAAGTTACCCAAAATTGTCCCAAAGCCCCCAAAATTGTCCTAGTTACCCAAAATTGTCCTAGTTACCCAACATTGTCCCAGTTACCCAAAATTGTCCCAAAGTTACCCAAAATTGTTCCAAAGTTACCCAAAACTGTCCCAGTTACCCAAAATTGTTCCAAAGTTACCCAAAATTGTCCCTAAGTTACCCAAAATTGTCCTAGTTACCCAAAATTGTCCCAGTTACCCAAAATTGTCCCAGTTACCCAAAATTGTCCCAAAGTTACCCAAAATTGTTCCAAAGTTACCCAAAATTGTCCCAGTTACCCAAAATTGTTCCAAAGTTACCCAAAATTGTCCCAGTTACCCAAAATTGTTCCAAAGTGACCCAAAATTGTCCCCAATTTCCCCAAAATTGTCCCAAAGCCCCCAAAATTGTCCCGAAGTTACCCAAAATTGTCCCAAAGTTAACTCAATCACCCAAAAGTGTCCCAAAGTTACCCCGGCTTACGGTAAGTGATGTTCCTTGTAAGGAACTGAAAATAGTGAAGTGACACGTAAGATCCCAAAACCCCCGCAAGAGCGAATGGAAAGAATGCAAAGATCATTAGAAATTGAAAAAAAAAAAACAATATTAAAATCGTGAATGAGTGTAAGTACGTGTTAGTGAGTGCGATTGTGCGATGGAGTCAGCGTATACGTTCGACGATTGAATATCATTCAAAGGCCCTCTTCGGCTTCGACGCGGACGTCCATCATTGTACAAGTGCGTTGTCCAGTCTTGAGCGCGAAGAATATCGTCTCTCTCTCAGTGTGTCTATGTATGTGTGTGTGCGTGTGGATGAAGCGTTGCGAAAAAAAGAAAGAAAACGCGGCTTACAATCCGTTCTTGAAATCACCCATTATGTGCACGCTGCTCGTGAACGCGATAACGGGTAACGTGGCGAATGGCAATTGAAGGCTCATCACGGCATTGAGAATGTCGTTCATGCCACTGAGATGTTCCATGTCGGCGAGTATCGCGACCAAAAACGTTGGCACTATAGCGATGGTCCGTGTGAAGAGGACCCGCTTCCAACGCACCCATTGGAGATTGAGGAAGCCTTCCATCGCGAACTGACCGGCGTAAGTTCCGGTCATAGTCGAGGACTGACCCGCGGCCAAGATCCCGATCGCCCATATGTACATGGCAGCTACGCCGAACTGGCAGCCGAGGTAAATTCCGCCCTTGAAGAGATCGGCCTCGAAGGGATCACTGCCGTTCTGTGGGGAAAATAAGAAACAAAAATTAATGAAGCTCATGAGCATGGCGTTTTTGTCAAATCGGCTTTCACATGGAGGAAACTGTGCGAGCGAAGAAAATGGCGTGGAAGCAGTGCGCGAGTTTCTAGTCAAACTTTAAGGTAATCGTATCGCTTCGCACTAGCCATACCACTGATCATACTTGAGAATTGTACAATTTATATTTTTAACATGTGGAACAAAAATAATTTGTAATAACTGAAATTTTCCATGTGTTAACTGTTTGATGAATGATCCCATTTAATTAGGCAAATGAAAAAATAGTTATTCCAACGATTCGCGCAGTATTTTTAGGTTTGATATTTGGCAACATTGGTTCTATCTCCGTCTCTTTTTACTCAACCGGGCGAGATTAACCTCCATGCTTTTCAACGTCGATCTGTCGAAACAATGTCAGGTGCGGGAAATATAAAGCATTGTATTTGGGCCACGACGGGTAAAAAGCGTGGGAATTTTGTGTCGGTGAAATATGTCGGTTAAAAATGAAATATGTGTGGAAATTCGAATGAGTGAGATGAGGTTAGGACTACAGTCAGCTGTTGCCTTGCCGTCACGTCTCTTTATCGTAGCAAGTGGTAATAAATCCAATACCGGAAGTTCAAATTATACATGATATTACATAAAAATTAGGTCAATAAGCGTATTTTTTCTGAGAGCATTGGATTACTACAAGTGTTAAATATATAAATCTGATTATTTTTAAGAATCTGACGGATTCCCACTATTATATATGCTTTTCTAGCGACTGAAAATTGGGTTTTTGTATATCGTCTCGGAAGTCCTCACAAAAACACGCAATTTAAATATTTTTTTTCTCTGTAATTAGGTCGATAACCGACCCTGACATTTTACAGAGACAATTATTAATATATTTAGTGAAGATAACAAAAAATTACAAAGATCCTATGGATTGAAGCCTGGCAATAGGATTACCTCAAACGCGTTTTTCTTGAAACTATGTTTTTCAAAACGGTGTACACGATCTCTCGACATCTAATGAACCTATTGGCTTGAAATTTGGTACACTTGTTCAGTGTAATAGTAGTTTAGTCGTGACCGACGTTTTTCTTCTGAACATTTTTTTTCATTGGTTATTAACAAGTGCCATTTTTCCTCGAAAAATCGAAAAAAATATTCATTTTTTTAATCGAAAAACGGTAACAAAAAAAGTTTTGTCAAGCCTGAGCTAATATTATCTATTCTGAGAAGCAAAATCGTTTTTTTTTCTTTCTCGTTTCAGATCAACCCGGTGACCAGAATCAAGTACACTGTTGAGCCCCTCACGTTCGAAGGTCCTTCACGAGATTGTTTATAACTTTTTAAATTATTGATATTTGTTAACGAAATTTGGTGCACAACTCTGTTAATGTATATACAAACAAATGTCCACATGATATTTTAATCGTCTTAGTTATTCCTTTAAAATAATTATTTTTAAACCCTGACTTTCGGGTCGTCACAGTAGCCTACCCTCTTAAAACCAAATCTTTTCAAAGATTTGGTCAACATACAATCCTGCCATATCCAGCATCGCCCCCCCAGTGCGATCAATATTTTAGACACCTATAATTAATCGTAATGACAGCTCAAATTTAAGTAAATTACAGTAACCGAAGTAGGGGAAGTCCCCCAGTGACGGACACTTAAGATTTTCAAACAATAAAAAAAGAAATGTGACTTCATTCATGAGATGACTACGTCAACGAAGTTTAAAACCAAAATAAATCAACAAAAATGCGACCTCTGCATAAACTCACTTAAAAACTTAAACCAAACGTTGGTAAAACGTTGAGACTTTCCAAGATAGTACGAGTGTCCGACGCTAGGTGCCGTCCGGCGTTACAGGACTTCCCTCAATAGCAAATTTCGAACAAGAGCGCGAAACCATTTTTGTTCTGAAAATTCCTACTCTAAAATCTTTCACCGAATTTCGAAAAATTCGATTCGAAGCTAACTCGTGCGATATTCTATTTCCTGTGAGTGACAGTTCTAAAATCACTTTTATGACAAAGTAAAGCTACCTCAGAATCCAAAGCGTTCGGCCGATTTTCGATAAATTTGTTTAGAACATATTTTCGCTGATGGGCTGATGGTGTACAGAAATGCGGCGCCAGGAAACATTTGGGTGGCGAGTGGCTTTGGGCAACATTCCGGAGTGGGGACTCTCAGGAACTGAAAGTAGCGAAGTGACGAGGCAAAGAGTGACGGGAGTGGAATCGCAAAAGCCCCAAAGGGTTTATACGGAGGAACATTCGGGAAACAACAATTAAACTTGGGAGTTCTCGCTCAGGAGTGACTCACCGTGAACTCCTGCATTCCCAAAGTGTTGTTCGCTTTGATGCAAACTTCCAGCTGAGAAAAAATAAAATAACGGCATGTATCGTTCGTCGACGAGGAATTGTTCGGACGCGTTTTTCATTGTTCATCGGTGAGAAAGAACACCAAAACTCACCACATCGCTGTCCGTCTTATCGAACAGACCGTGCGCGAATACAGCAACCACGAACACGTTTATGATAAAAGAGACAAAAAGTGCAAACGCGGCTTCGATGAAGTAATATTTGTTGGCCTCCTTGACCTTCGTCGGATTTCTCCTATCCACGTCCCTCGACTGCAAAGGACAATCGAATATCGATACTTTGCAAAACGCGGTAGTACGCGGGTGACGGAAAATTGAATTTTTGCCAATTGGCCGCCGTCGTCATCGTCGGGCGTACCTTTACGAGGGCGCTGTGCAGATACAAATTGTGAGGCATGATAACAGCCCCGATAACTCCTACTGCCTGCAGTAAGACCTTCCTGTCGCAATTTTCGCACATCGGTACGAACATACCCTTGATCACGTCGAGCTGCGGCGGCGCTGACACAATGTACTAGAGATAAGGACGTAGAAAATAGAAAGAAAGAAAAAAGTGGTTACGACCAAGAGTATGTTTCTACTATTTTCTCATTTGACATTATTGTACTAATATGGATAATAATTACTCATAGTTATGAAATTGTTCATTGTGACAATATATTGGGTGGTTGAATATGAAACCGCCCATTTTTAAGCTAAATAAAAGATTTGGTGGCAAATTGACCGATTGGTTCATTCAAAGTATCGCCCATCGGGACATGCGATCTTGGCCCATCTTTCGGCCAACGATCGGATCGACGTACGAAAAATTAAGGCGCTACATCTACCTAGAGGCCCAACAAAATTGCCAAATTCCGAAAGTTTCTCCGGGAAACGATTGGTAAAAAGTAAATGTATTTTATTTGGACAAAGGTACATAGACTGCCAACTTTTGATTCGAGAAAATAGTGTACCTAACGCCATCGATTGCCCGCGGGCGATTTCTCATGCAACCACCTGCAATATGTCCAAAAACAATGCCATCAAAATGTCCACGAGCAGTTTTCTAAAGCTACATTAGTGTCAAGCAAAAGAGATTCAGCGAATCCTTCGACTTCAGTTTAGTTAATAAATGTAGGAATCGATCCTGATGTACGAACGATAATAAATTCGCAGCCGCACGTCGTTAGAAATATTACTTAAGGGGTAAGGCCACTGTAGAAATGTCAAAAAATCGATTTTTTTGCTTAAAAGATGCCTTAATATCTTAAAAATTACATACTCGAAGGATTAAGGTGAGAAAAGTGTCTAAATACTTCCATTTTGAATTTTGGTGCAGCCCCTCTCAGTCGGAGTCTAATTTCGACTCCTACATAAATATACTTACAAGGAACATCCCTCAGGTGACACGCTTCGATTTTGTTGAAATTTGGATATGTTATAAAGCACCGAAAAGTAAGCGTATACGTATTTTTTTTATAGGCGTATATGTATTTTTTATAAGCGTAGACGTATTTTTTTTATAGGCGGAAAACCCGTTTTAAGGGGTGAAACCACCTCTCGTTAAAGCAAATATAGGGGTGGTTCACCCCTTAATTTTTTTTTGCAATGTCACTATAATGGATTTTTCATTACTTCGGATTAGAGTTTTCATTTTTCTTTCATTAAAATCGACGGACTCCTTGTGTGTGAAACTGCTATATTATCCCTAGAAATGCCTTTTTTCGAGGGGGTGGTTCCACCCCTTGAAACCGTTTTTCCGCCGATGAAAAAAATACGTATCGCTTACTTTTCGGTGCTTTATAACATATCCAAATTTCAACAAAATCGAAGGGTCTCACCCGAGGGATGTTCCTTGTTAGAACAAACAACTACATAAGTGGAAAAGTGGATATTGCCCGTACCTCATATCCAAAAGTCACAGCCATCACGGTGATGAGAAGTCCGAAGAGAAATTCGAGTTTGCGCAGGCCGTACTTGTCAAGGAATAAAAATGTAAACGTATCGACAATCGTTATGAGAACACCTCCCCACAACGGGACCCTGAAAGAGAGACAAAATTGAAACGCCGATAGTGTACCATTACAATTGCCAATGCATTCTGCAAAAGCTCGATCTAATTCACACGCCACATTGATATTTGCGGCATATCACATGGCAGTAATTGGTGAACATTGGCCGATATTCACTCACGTCTGATTGGACAAAAGATAAATGGCAATGGCAGTGCCAATGACCTCTTGCATGTCGCTTCCTATAATCGCGATCTCCGTCATGATCCACAGTAGAATACGCGGAAAAGCCTTGTACTGGCGATAGCACATTTCCGCCAAGTGAAGCCCGCTCACTACGCCCAGACGGGCGCTCAGCCTCTGCATCACCAGGCCGAGTATCGTAGCGCTCAATAGGACCCATAGCAACTGCGACCAAAAACGACAACGCGCTTGAAATTACGACATCGCGTTGTTGCCTCTGTCAGGCGCAAAATCGAGGCGCGGCATTCGCTGAGGTGCCAAATATGCTTCACCTTGTACTGAGCTAGAGATCCGGATTGAAGGTCCGACTCTATGTTACCGGGATCCAGATAAGCTATGGACATCAAGAATCCGGGTCCCGTAAACGCCCACAGCTTTCGAAAACTGAACGACGTCTGTGGACAAAAATGGCGCAACGTGAGCCGACTATGCAGAAATTGATCCTGATACGATCATTAGCGTATGTGTTACAGGCATTGCGTTGAACTCATCATTATATATAACTCCTAGGAAATATATACAGGGTATCCTGTCATGAATGGATAATACTGTAACTGTCGATAGGCCAGATCATGTCCTACTATATGCTGAAATTTCAGTTTAGTTAAGGCAGTAGTCTGGTCTAGAAATTTGACAAAATCGATTTTTTTTCTTCATTGTATTATTCCTTAGACCTTTCTTAATACGCTCGTGAAAACCGTTTATTGCTATTTCAAAAATTAGCAGAGTAATAGAAATTATAAGAAAGCCGCGCGCAAACCTCATCTAACGGTATCAAAACTTTGAACGCGTTCATCTCAGAACTATGTTTTTCAAATCGGCGCCCACGATATCTCGATAACTAATTGACCGATCGAGCTCAAATTTTGCACATACCTTCGGTAGCCTCTTTCTGAGGACTGGTAGCAGAATTGAGTCGAACAATAATTTTGCCCACATTTTATAACTCGACGAACACCCGAAAATGTATGAAATATCGTTAATCAAAGTTTAACAGGCCGCCACTTTGTAACAATATTTTTTTAAGTACTAATTCTGCTACCAGTGCTCAGAATACTCATACAGATTGAGAATATATATATTTTTTTCGGTTGCATACAACATCACCCAGAGTGGGCGCCGATTGAGGCGGTTTTCGGCAGACCATGTTGTAAAAAAATAAAAAACTACATGAAAATATCTGAAATAATTTTTTTATGTAGGAACATTCTTAAAGGAACAATAAATACATAGGTAAAATTTCATCAAGACAACTTTAACGGTTTAAAAGTTATTCCAACCCAAAAATGACGTCAAAAATCTCGCTCTAGACCAGACTACTGCCTTAAATCCCCACAGTTGTCTAGATAAAAATCATCTGCTTTTGGTTTTTCGCATGCCATTTCTACAAAGGATAACTCATTTCACTCGGTTTAAAAAAAACCCTTGGTTATTTGTCTTCTTTTTAACCTCAAATGTTAAGGAAAGTTAATGAAACAAGATCTTATACAGAATTTTCTTACAAACCAATTCGAACATCTGACTTTGATAGCCTGTGGTGTAAAAAAAAAGTACTACGCATATGGTGCCAATTACTTAAAAAAGTTGCTTAGTTATTGTCGATTCATATCATTTGTAGAAATGGCATGTGAAAAACCAAAAGCAGATGATTTAAAAAAAAAAATAACGTAAAGTCCGAGATCTCGAAAACCGTGAGACTTTTACTAAACTGAAATTCCAGCATATAGTAGGACATGACCTGACTTATAGACAGTTGCAGGATTATCCATTCATAACAGGATACCCTGTATATTGCTTACAATGGTCAGGCAATGTGTAAAATAAATTTGAAGAGACACATTTCCTAGGAATTGTACACATAGCCGAAGTAGTAATTGAAAATGTGTGGAATTCGGGATAGTAGTGATTGCAGAGATGTGCGACGAAAGGGAGACACCTGTTGCACCGGACGCATGCGACTCTGTTTCATATTGCGTAAACAATCCTTGCGCACTTATGTGGTCAATTATGGCAACCAATTCTTGCTTACAAAAGATCGATTTTAAACCGATCTAAAGTCTTTAGGAAACTTAAATTAACGTATAATGGTCGTTACGATGCTATGATGTCCTGAAAATAAAGCAAATAAATAAATTCATTCATCATCGTTATTTTTTATCAATTTATCATTAACACTTAGTCTGTAAACGTTTTTCCGGCACCTTGCGTCTATAAACCTGGGCATTTCAAGTCCTGCCCACATAATACATTTGAACATTTTTGAAAACATTCATACCAGTGTTCGAAACATCCAATCTAATATACCAATCATAAAATTATAAGAAAATAAATTTTTTCAGATATTTTTTTGTTAAATAAATTAAGCAACTCGGCAGGAAAGTCTTTGGCTGGGACACGAAATACCCAGGAATACAGCCGAAGTGTTAATATTTTTTATCATTATTATCCTACCAACGTTCATCTATTTCATACGTTTCCTTGTGCCAGTCACTAACTTTATAAATTTCCTACGAATGTTGTATATTTCCTAGGAATTCTATGTATTAACAAAATATTCCACACATTACCCGAATCTCTGCATTCCACAAATTTCCTAGGAATCGTATATAATTCCTGAATTATATACATTTCCGGTAACACATCCCTTGACTTCCTTCTTCCACAATATGAGTCCACCGTAAAACGTACCCCCTCTATCTCGGGTATTCGTATCTTCTCTTCGGCAAAGTACGTCTGATTGGTGTTCCGCGACAGGGCAGAAGATTCCGTCAGCTTCTCCGTACTCTGAGTTTGCATCTCCTCCATCCGTTTGTGCGGCACATTGGAAACGCTCGTGGAGCTTCCGTCCAATCCGCTGCCGGCGCCATTGCCGCTGCCGCTCGCCATAATCGCTTCCTAGTACCTGGATTCTTACGGCACATTTTTTTCATCCAATTAACTGACGATGGAAAATAACGGAGAGTGGAGTTTATCAAAGTAGACAATACGGCTTGCAATCAAAGGGCGCAAAGTGGCTCGGCGCAATTCGCTTCCATTGTTTCTATCGTTCCGGCTCGAGCGTTTCGTAACGGTCATTTACGTAACTCAATTATCGCGAGAGACAATCAACCCAATGAATGCAGATTGATTGACTTTTTGACAAGGCTTGAGATAAAATTAAAAACTTGTGATTATAATTATTGTTGCACGCTATTTTATGTATAGGTGTAGTAATTGTCGAATAAGAAATTATTCTGAACTGTAGTTTGGGTGGAGAACAGAAAATTATTTGTCGATGAAAACAGCCACTGCAATACAAAAAGGCTTGTTTATATATATATATATATATATATATATATATATATATATATATATATATATAAAACACTTTATCTGATCGTTTGTACAGTATATAGATATATATATATATATATATATATATATATATATATATATATATATATATATATATATATAGTGTAGACGATCAAGACTTTATTTGTAGTCTGCAGATAGGACGATATAAAAACACGATAATTATCGTGTCCGCGCGTGTACATGCAACATAGAGACAAAGTAAAGCACCAAAATAGCGTTTTTTTTCTTCAATAACGTCGAATTGTTTCGTTCCCTTGGATAACTTTCGTAATCACATTTGATTATATTTGCACGACCGACACCTAATTTTGAGGTTATACTGCTGAAGGTCCTCGATGTGCATAGAAAACGGAGAAAAAGTGCCGATGCCGACGGAAAGAAAGCAGCGCTATTTTATCTCGTATATTTCCATTTTTTCTCGACGAGACGATTATTCGTTTCGTTACGTGGGGGCAATATTTTGCGAAAATAAATAAAGACGAGACGGACACGTTTAGCGCGCAGCTGCTCAGATACATTTTCGGAAAGTATACGCGCACGAAAAGAACGAGAATACAAAAAGTTTTCATAGAGCTTCTTCGAGGGTTTTTTAAATTGCCGCGCATTGAGAAAAAAAAATCGTGATGTCTCGGGTGGGCGGTATTTCGAAAGTACATCGCAATTGTCTCTCATTGTAGGTTAGGATCGAACGTACAATTCGTCGTTAGTAATTTGTTTCAAAATTCGAATGTTCCGGCTCGATCGACCTGCTGGCGAATTGCACTCGCGTATTGGTCGACCGATGGATCGAAAAAGTGCAAGTTATTGGGCAACGCAGAAAGGGGAGGAAAAGCATTGTTCACCTCGACGATCGATCGATCGAAACAAAGGACGAAATCTCGGACCACTAAACTAACACGATCATTGGACGTTTGTTTTTTTTTACTTACCGAACGATATTCCGTGATAGCGGAAACGAAAACGAAAATATAATTGAAAAGAAAAACTCGCGTATTATTTACACTCGCGCATCACGAGGATTGGGAGAAAGAAAGTAAGAAAAAAAGAAACGCAGTGGGAAAAATTGCGAAACGACGAAATGTTCGTGCTCGTCAATCGAAACACGTTTTATATTTTATTATGTTTGGCGCTGTTCGAAAGCACGGACTCGTTATTTTGTCATTTTGAGAAGAAAAAATAGTATGCGCGTCGATTATGTGAATTTTGATGATTAGTTCGGGGGAGCGACGACCGACAGGATCGAACGAATCGACCCACGGATCGCGTTTGGTGGAACGGCGCGACTGAACAACCAGTCAACGGCTACGCAACGCTGGTCAGCCCCCCACCCCACCTCCCACTGCGGGGCTCCTGTGCGAATGCCTAAATTTATTGTATCGTAGCACGTTAGCGCCTGCCGCGGCAAATAAATGCTCCCGTGCAGAGCGTATACAATGTGACGGGACGTCCCCGATTGGCTTCTAATGACTCCGGCGCGTTTAAAACGCTATTTTAAGCGTACGCGCATATCCTAGATAAACAGAAACATTTTTTATTCCTCTTTCTCGTTAGTTTTCCTTGCGCATGTATTGGTAATTTCGAACACAAGCGTTGCGCAATCTCGCGCATCGCTTTACGGAAAAAAAATATTCCGTTCGAGGCATTCTCACCGAGCGGGAGTGTGATAAGGAATATTTATCAACAATTTTAATGAGTATATGTTTAGGTCTGTCGGAAGAAAAACTGGTCGGACGTTTTCAATCAATTGAAATATTCTTAAGGGCGTGCACGTAGTTGAAATTTTTGAAAACATCGATTTTTGGTTTTCAACGAAATTCCATAATATGATATTTTTGAAATATTCCCTGAAAATTTCTCCGCGAAAGGAAGAGGTATTCCTTTCGTTGGTAAATTACAGTGGCGCTTAAAAAGTCACAATCATTTGTTATACGCAATGATGAAATGGAAGAAAAAAAGGGCGTGAATTTAGTAGATTTAGACATTTTTAGAATTTGTCTGAAACACATTTTTCTAAATTTTATCATTAATATTTTTTTTAAGGGATCATCCCACTTGAGACGGCTGAAAAATTTAATATTTTTAGGAATTTTTTGTATGATTCCTATAAAATATATTGATGTAAATCTTTTTGGGCTTGATAAAATAATGTTATTTCTGATTAGATTTATTTGAAACGCAAAAACCGAAAAGATGTAAGTTCAGTATGGTTGTGGCTACTTCCCAAACTAGAATTATTAATTTTTATGCAAAAATAACAAACTGGCGGCTGTTGAAAAAACGTTTCCAAAAATAAGACTTTTTAAAGTGATATTTCGATTTAAAAAAGTACTCCAAATCAAAATTTTCAAATAATTCTTCAGCAGTAGACATACATGTGACGAATATGTGGTTAAATTTTCGTAAGGATCGGTTCGGCAGTTCCGGAGAAAAAATCAATGAAGCAAGAAAAAAGTGGTTTTGAGAAAAACGCGTTTAAAGTTCGCGCTCGAGCAAAAGCAGACCGGAGAGCGCGCTCAAATAAACTCGAAGAATAATACTTAGACTACTCCGATCTTTATGAAATTTCAACACAATATTTTTATAGTAGTCTATTTATAAAATCCACCAACAAAAAAATCAATTTTTTGAAGTTGATAAACTAGAATGATCCCTCAAATATTCGGTAACACACTCGGTTTTTATGGTCGTGGCGGAATCTTTAAAAAGTGTTACACGCATTGAACAGTTTATATCAGGCATCTAGAGTTATTGAGTGTATTAATGATTAGATGGCAATGTGGCCAGCGTGTCATCTCCATAAAGTGCAGTATAAATGAGACGATTTTTAGGACCGTAATTTTAGGTTAAAAGTTCAATAACTTAACTTGAAATTTTACCAGTATACTGTGATGTATTTTTACTTGATTATCGACGAAAATTAGTTGACTGTCAAATATCCGAGTTCGTGAGAGGAACACCTTAAGGGAGTTATGGACGGTTATAGGTCGGTTCCGCGGGAGTAGATAAGAACCTAAACAAACCGGTGAACTTTAAATGCGTTTAACTCAAAATGACTTTTTCAAGATCGGTGACCACGATATATAAAAAATCACTGCACCGATCGACTACAAATTTTCCAAGATTCTTCGACATATAAAAAAAAACAGTGCTTAAACGAAGATTTTTTTTTTCGATACATGGTTATTCTTTTATCAACGAAAATAGAGCGTTATTTCCACCGAAAATCAATACTTTTAGTTTGGACGGCGGCCTTTTTTTCAAAAATCAATATTTCGTAAAATCCTTCGTCCGAGCCCTAGATAAATGAACGCGAAGGACCTTTTACAAACAGTTATAAATATTTTCGATACGAAAATAGTAAAAGATACCAAAAACCATACTCTTCAGTGAGAAAAAAAAAACATTGAAAACCTGCACACGTTTATCCAGAAAAAAAAATCCCGAAAATACTTATTTTTTTCGGCTACGAGCTAGGCGTAACCCGTTGTTATTAATTAATATAGTTATTAATTGATAATTACCCAGTACGTCGATGACCCGAAAAGATGCGAAAAAAATTCGAAAAGCAAAGTTTCGTCGATAGTTCTCAAACTCTCCGTTCTCCAACGATAATAATAACGTCAACAAAGTTATCACCGAAGCAATTAATTAAAACAATTAGGAACATCGAGCACGCTACTCTTTTGGTTCAATAAAAAAAAAAATGCTGGATAAGAGAACAAGCAATCATTTTGCAGACTATTTGCTGACGGAAAATTCGGAGATAATAAAAAATGCGTCACGTGTCGTCGGAGTTGCTGCATACCAAGCAAATTACAATACGATCCGTGTGTCGACAAAGACAACCGCGGGAGATCCCCAAACTAAATATAACGTGTATACAGGGTGTTAGGAAGGTCGATGCGAAGCCTTAAGGGGGTGATAGGTCACCCCGTTAGGAACATATCTAACCCAGGTTACCTCAGTCCAAAGTCTAAGGATTTCGAGTTATCATGGTAAGTATGATTTTTGGAAAATTTCCCAAAATTAGATACTAACTCGTTCATTATGTTCTGACAGACAATAATTGGTAACTAAAAACTTATTTGCGTCTTAGCTTAATGTGTATTAAAGTTGTATAAAAAATACCTCTTATATGAATGCTATTTTAAAAAAAACGAAAGTATACTGAAACATTCAAACATTTTTTAAAACATCAACAATTAATGCCCTTTCGATTGGTGTATACTTATTACTTGCATACTTACCCTGATAACTCGAAATCCTTAGACCTTAGACTTTGGACTAAGGTAACCTAGGTTAGATATGTTCCTAACGAGGTGACCTGTCACCCCCTTAAGGCTTTGCATCGACCTTCCTAACACCCTGTATAGTTGGAGGCTTCCGTATGCATATGTGAACACCTCTGTATCCCAACGCTATCCCATTACAATGCCAATTTACGCGAGGCTGACACACTCGAATTGCATGACGCGGTTGATGCAATTTATTGCTTCAGGGAGGGGGGGGGGGGGGGAAGTCTGCATTCATCATTGGACGTCTTCACCCGAATGCTGTACTTTTATGCATCTAAAACATTTCTAGCTGTCATTCGAGTACGATCTAGCCTAATTTATGTGCCGATTGAATTAAGCGATCATTTATTAAGGAGGTACGGTGATTGGAGCAAGTTCAAGATAAAGGCCGATTTTTTTTTATAGCATTGTCGAGACCTTCGTCCATGCGTATGCGGAGTTTCCACGAGATTTACCGTACACTTTCCGAGTTATTAATTGTTAAAGTTGGTGAATTAGTTACACGTAGACGACAAAATGTGCTTGTCCTCTCATATATCGATTTTTTTGTGCTACTTGGAGCCAAGAAACACGTAAAAAAAACTGATGGTTGCGTTCGTTGAATCTTTGTGATCGATAGGGCACCTTGAATTGGAAAGCTCACCGCAGAAAAAAGCAATAAATTTAGAAATAAAGTCGCAAAAACCCAAGTTTTCGGAGAACGAGCCTTCTCGTGACGTAACAGCAGCCATGTTGCTCGACGTGTGGCAACGCCGGATACCCGCGCAAATTTGTTTCGCCTATCGGATATTTTCAACGCGAATTAAAAATATGATTGTGCGAAGCCGTACATTTTTTAATGGATTATAAAGGGCCTTTCCGTCGATATTTACTTGAAGTTCTTTTACGTACAGCAAAGGCATCTCAATTTTTCTGGCGACATGTACCTATACAACGCATCTATATATAAATTCAGCATGGGAGAACCGTCATATAAAATAAACGTTTCTTTTTATACCTGCAAATATGGTGAAAATTGGGAAAGGGAAAAATAACATAACAATCGATGAAATATGTTTTGACTTTGGACAGATTGGACATTGGACATTGAGGTTAACTTCAACGCGACGTTTTTTTATTTGCAATCGCAATATTATCTTTTCATTTTCTAATTCTTGTCCGTCAGAATCTACATTTGTCTCTAAACTGGACTTCAGGTACAATCCCGTTACTCTTTTGATAAACTTCCACAGTATTTTCATTCTCCATGTTAACCGGCTACAAAAAATAATAAGCCGGCGCGTGGAACCGATGACAGCCACCGAAAATGCGACGATGCTAAACGTCAACGATATGGCGTACTACTGAAGTCGAGTAGCAGATTATTGTTTTTCCATTTGTTGTTGTTCCCATATTATAAAAATAATAGGAAACTCGAAATTTAATACTTAAAAAATATTTCTCGAAAAATAGGCCATATACATATATCTAAAACGTGGCGGTATTGCGGCGTGAAATAGACTCTAAGTTTACCAGCATGGTCATCACCGTACTTAAGGGGTTACGGTTAAGGATTACGTGTTAAGGGGTAATGAGACCTCGTGGGAGCGAAATTAAAGGTCATATTCTCCAATTTGTTTAAGGGGGGATTGTCTTTTTTTTCGCAAAATTTACCGCTTTTTGGGAATTTTTTTGTGAAGAAAGTATACAACGGAAAACTTGTGAAACTTGGCATATAGTTTTATTGATCTGTTTACTACATACAAAAAAATTTTTAAACAATTTCATCAAAAAATCTGCCTCCAACCCCCCTCGACGCGCGATGGTCCTTTTTTTATGGTGTGCACGATTACAGCCTTCACGTTCATCCTGCAACAAAAACCCAAAAAGCATTTTACTTTAGACACATATAGCTATCGTTCGATAAAGGGAAAAAAAAATTGACGATTTGGTGACGTTTTGAACTTGAAGTATCGATTTTTCGAAAAAAATTGATCGATTTTTTGTTATAAATAAAAAACTATTAAACGTATTGCTTTTTTGCTACATCAAACGATAAAAGGATGTCAGCTGAGCTTTCTGTCCAAATTTGAAGGCAATCGGTTGAATAGTTTTTGAGAAATCGTGCACACCATCAAAAAAGGACCATCGCGCGTCGAGGGGGGTGGGAGGCGGATTTTTTTATGAAATTGTTTAAAAAATTTTTTGTATGTAGTAAACAGATCAATAAAACTATATGCCAAGTTTCACAAGTTTTCCGTTGTATACTTTCTTCACAAAAAAATTCCCAAAAAGCGGTAAATTTTACGAAAAAAAAGACAATCCCCCCTTAAGAAAAACGAAGCGAAATTTTTCAATTCAGTTTGCAATACATATTCATGTAAGTATTAAAGTACAAGAGAAAATGTTTTCAAAATGATTTAAAAACGAAATGGCGTCGCAGTGGCTTATGAAAGGAAACTTCTTTTTTTTTTTAATGACCTCCATGGGCGGAAATCAACGGGTCACGATATTCAATCTACAACAAAAAACGAAAAAGGTTTTGGAAAAGATGACAAAATCTAGGGAAGTACGTAGGGTTTTTGAGGAATATTGATTTTTACAAAATTGGCGTCAATATGGAGGATTTTTTTTTCATGAAAAAATCGGTCAAATATCGGTCAAATATCGGTCATAAAATCGTTAAATTTTAATTGATCGAAAAAATCCGACGTACTTCACTAGAAAATGTTATTAGGAAGCTAGAGTTACATTTGGAGTCGATCGGTTGGAAATTGGAGGCGCTGGTTTTCCGTCCGACAAAAAAAAAGAGTTTCCTTTCATCAGCCGCTGCGCCGCCGTTTTGTTATTAAATAATTAAGAAAAAAAAATTGTTTGTACTTCAAGACTTATATAAATATGTATTGTAAACCGAATTAAAAAATGTTGCTTTTTTTTTCTTAAATAAATTGGAGAAAATGAGCCTTGATTTCGCTCCCATAAGGTGTTATTACCCCTAAGTGGTTAGGCTACTGTAACGACCCGAATATCAGGGTTATGTTAAAAAAAAATTAAGGGGAGATATACACCTAGATGGTCGAGGTCGAGGATTTAGAAGCTATGAACATTCCGTCGACCGTAGAAGACCTACACTATGGGCCTGGTATCGATGATTCCATGTAAGTTGACAAATTTCATGATTTATTCATTCCCAAATTTTCAAACGCGTTTTTCTCGAAACCACGTTTTTCAAATCGGTATCCAAAATTTCTCGAAAACCAATGAACCGATTGCCTTGAGGTTTTTTGTGGTTATTCTATACACCATTATACTTATACCATAAGTACTTGTCATAGGATTTTTTCCCCGTTACTTAGTTTTTGTTGTATGGGCAAAATAATAACTAATTTTTGGCCCAAAAATCACTATTTATGTTCAAACGTCCGCCATTTTGTCATAAATCGATATTTTCAAAATCGGCTATGACAAGTACTAGATTATAGTATCTAATTTAACAATGTTTATGGTTTTTTTTTCAGATGATTTTTGAAGAAACGCCAATGGATACCGTATACGCAGATTTTTTTTACGACGCTCCAAGGATCATACAATATCCTTGTATATTTTTGATATTTTTAAATAAAGAAAATTAAACATATTTTTGAATGTATATACTTTTAGATAATTAAAACCGGAATCCGAAATTTCAAATAGTTTTCCTTGAAAAAAATCACAAAAAAGACCTTTATTCCGGCTTCTAGGTGTATATCTCCCCTTAATAAATAATTAAGGTGATTGAAAAATCGTTTGGACATTTATTTGTATGCACATTAACAAAACTGTGTACCAAATGTTTAAAAAAAATATTAATCATTAATGAAGTTATGAACAGTCTCGTGACGGATCTTTGCACGTGAGGGGCTCTACGGTGTACCTGATTTTTACCACCCGGTTGATCTGAAAAAAAACTAGTTGTTTTTCTTAAAATAGACAATATTGGCTAAGACTTGACGGAGATTTTTTTTTGTTACCCTGTATCGATCATCGAAAAAAGTTTCGATTTTTATCCTCGATTTTGCGAGAAAAAATGGCATCATTATTGTTAACAACTAATGAAAAAAATTTGTCAAGAAGAAAAACGTCGGTCAAGACTGAACTACTATAACACTGAATAAGTGTACCAAATTTCAAGTCAACCCGTTCATTAGATGTCGAGAAAACGTGTACACCGTTTGGAAAAGCGTAGTTCCGAGAAAAACGCGTGAAGGGGCTATACCAATGTGAATGCTGAAAATTTGGGTGATTTTCGGGAATTTTTTGGAAGAAAAGTACTCAATTATATGTTTCGGAAAATTAAGAATACATTTGGCTATATTTGACCTGTGGTACGTAATTTTTTCATAGAAAAATATTGAGATCCAAGCGACTTATGCGCTGCCTTCGGAGGCGCCAAAAAAGTTCCTCCACTGCTGACATGATTCCGGCCGATTAAGTAGCTGGAACCGAAAAAGGAAAAAATGCCGATAAACTGGAAAGTATCTCCTGTACAATGACGTAGGATTTTCGAAAAATATCAAAATCTAACAAAATGGCGTAGGATTTTCGAAAAATATCAAAATCTAACAAAATGGCGTAGTTATGAAAAAAGTCTGTTTTCGTGCCTATAAAATGGTCGTTTTTTCAATGCCAAATCGTCAATTTTCATCCAATCTAAAATATCCTACGTCATTGTAGAGTAAATATATTGAAGAGTACTCAGTTCAAATTTTAAGTCAATCGGATAATTGCTCTTTCAGTTACAATGTCAGCAAATTTGAGAAATCTCATTTCGAGAAAAACGCGTTTAAAGATTCAACTATCGATTTTTGCAAGATAAAATGATATTGATATAAATGATATAAATGATAATGATATTCTTGATAATGCAAAAAAAATCGATTTTTTTTAAGTGTCACACTGGTATAGCCCCGTAAAAGTTTGACTAGCGGTTCTGTCGTGGTAATCACAAGTTTGCCAATCTGCGATTCTTGCACCATATGTTGGACCTTCCTCTTTAATTCAGTCGCCTCAAGCGACGAACGAGCGTTCGTCATTTTCACAGTAGCCTAACCCCTTAAGGCCTTACATACACTTGTAGCGAGCGAAGGGACGTGATTTTTTTGATTTTTTTTCGACGGGACAATAAATGTTTATTGAAAAACTGTGAACAACATCGATTAGTACATATTTTCATGTAGTTGTACATTTTTTTTTATTCAAAAATATTTCAAAATGGCCGAACTACAGATGTCTTCCAGGAGCGCCTTCTTTTGAGCATCAGTTGCGGTGGACATGATAACTCGAGAACGGTTCATCTGAAATCAGAATTTGAAAAAGATTTCATTAGTTTATTACATTGGCTTGGGCCTGGACAAAGGATTTGTAAAAATTGTGATTAAAAAAAAAGACGATAATTTTAACAAAAAATTCATTTTTTCAAGTGCTAAATTTCGGTTTTTTTGTTGCAAGTTTTTTTTTTCAACAAACTCCAAAATCCTTCGTCCAGGCCCTAGCTATTATCATAATAAATAAGTGGTATAAATTTGGTATAAATTGGATTAATAGTTTTTTAGTAATCGTGTCCACCGCGAGGGTGTTTCTCAAAAAAGACGATTCTGAGATAATCGCGTTTAAGATTCAAGTATGTTTCTTTTACATTTAAAGTTAATTTATTCATACCAACATGGAGTCGTCGTTTTCAGGACCATACATTTATCCTTCTGCATCCTCTGCAGCCTCTAAAACGTTGATTTGATACTGCCTACGAGCCATTCTTCCTTCTCTTGTGGCTGCAGAGGTCGAAATCGTGCGGTTGAAATATCTATAACTCCGAATCTAATGCTCCGGTCTTGACGAAATTTGGTGAGAATATTCTTGAGTTATTGTATTCAAAGAATATGCAACCAAATTTTTTTCCATTTTTTCGACCATCACAAGTGTATATGAGGCCTTAAGTAAATCGGTTCGATAGAAAATTTCGCCACCTCGCTTTTTTCCAAATAGAAGTTACGTATTGTTTTACATATACGAAATAAATAAACGATTCTACTTCGATTTCGATGACGAAGGTCGCGGCGTATCTATACATCCTCCAATCGCAATTATCAAGTTACGTGCGCCTATGCGCGTTAAGATAAGCGCTTCGCTGATCTGATTATTATAATAAATGTATTTTTGTTAAACGGAACGTGAGATCTAATCGAACGATGCGACATTTTTCGTTGAACTCGCTGAGATACTCGTAAATTTACCGCAATATATTTTTTTTTTTCCATGCGTGTTTTTGTCTATTTTATTAAATTTTTAACAGGGACGATCGTCGATTAAACGATCATATTAGTCAGGAAAAAAAACGTTTTTGTTCTTTTCCCATGATATTGGCTGTGTATCCCGCCCATCAAAATATTCACACATATATATGTATGTGAAAATCGCTTAATATCCAATAATATGAAATACACTGACACATAAAAATGATTTGACTATAAGTAAATTCAAACCTCAAACTTAACGCGTAATATAAAAATAAAAACCGCTTCTTTCAGCAATAATATATACGTATGTGTGTGTGTGTGTGTGAGACAGAGTACGAAAATCGCATTATAAAATAATTTGTGATATAATATACAATATATTAGTATATAAGAAAATATGAATAAATGAAAAATTTGGGTACAAAAATTAAAAAACAAAAAATTAATCGAATGTCAAAATCATAATGATATTAAACTAAAACCTAAAAATAAATTAAAAATGTGTCGACAAAAATAACACTAGACTTTTATTATATATGATATTATAAAAAAATATATAAGTACATAAAAAAATATTGAAAAATAATAGGTTTAAATAATCATAATAATCATAGTATTTGGTTTTTTCCTTAGGTTTCTTTCCTCTACTGTTTACTCCTTTTTTCTCCATCTTTCTCCTTGTCCCCCCCCCCCCCCTCTTGCGGCCGCAGCCGACTTCCCCCTCTGTATTATATTCATCATGACATTTCTGTCATGGGTATAGGGAAACTGCGGAAAACTTATACCAATACAGCCGGTCATCGAGTTCGCCCCCCAGTCGTGGAACTAGTCTTATTTCGCCGCGAAATGCCGAAGAAAAACATTTCACGATGAAATGTACGCGACTGGGATTCGAACCCGGGACCTCCCGGTCCGCTGGTTTAGTGGCGAGCACGCTAACCACTAGACCATCGCACCGGTTTTATAATAATCATAGTAATAATTTTTAAACAAGGAATAAATATCGAAATTAAAAAAAATGTGTGTAAAAGAATCACATTATGACATATATAAGATAATATAAAATATCTATATAAAATACCTATAATGATATAAAAAAAATAAAAAAAATTAATAAGTAATAAATTTGAGTTTAATGCGTAATGCAAAAAAGCATTTTTTAAATGTTGAGTTAGTATGCATATAGGCGCTGCTTTTCCAAAGACTGACCCTGAAATGCAGAAAATAGTCTGTATATCTGCGTTTCTGCGGTTACTCGCGCACGTTCCGTCGTATCTAATCATATTTTTGAGTGACCAATACAATACGCGTACGTGCAAGTGCGGGCTTCGTCTTCGATGAGATATACGTATATGTAATCGAGATAACGTAAAACCCAGAATTCCTCCGATCATTTTTATCTGCAAAGTTTCACGAAAATCGCGCTAAATGCTTTTTTAAGGCGCATGTACCTGAAGAACGTTCCGTATAACGCAAGGCATAAAAAAAAAATACGAAGCACTCTCGAAATATAAAAACTAACGAATAAAAATAATCGATGCATTTTAGATATATTAAAGTGGGTGAATTAAAAATGAACAATTTGGCAAAGATTAAAACGCTGAACCGTAGCAATTGACAAAAGCCTTCATTTTCTAATATTGAAATAAAATAAGTCATACGAAAGTCGATGCTTTAAGGGGTCTTCTCACTTTAGACGCTAAAAAAAGGCTATTTCCGTGCATTTTTTTGATAGGTTCATATTATAGATATTGATATAAAAGTTGTTACACTTAATAAATACATTTTCGAAATACGTTTATAATTTTGTTATTTTTTTATTTACGTCATTATTTATAGACGCAAATGGTAGTTAAAAAAATGTCCTAAAAAAAATTGTAGGTTTGCGCTGTTGATGAAATCTCAGAGATGCAAAAAAATCCGAGACAAAAAAATTTAACGGTTTTAGATTCAGTATGTTAATGGCTATAGCGCGTATCATACGATTTTTGATGTATGCAAAAATAACAAAATGGCGGACATTTTCGAAAAAACAAAAAAAACGTTTTTTTTTCACCGTTTTTGGCAAAAAAAGTAAATATTTAAAAAATTTTAAATCCTTATAGTTGTAAAGAATATGTGGTTAAAATTTCATAAGGATCAGTTCAGTAGTTTCGAAGATGTTATCAACAAGCCGTCGAAAAACGTTGTTTCGAGAAAACGTGTTTAAAGTTTGTTTGGGTTACGTAAATAGATTTAAAAAAATTTTTAATGTATTTTGAAAGTGTATTTATTAAGTGTAACAACTTTTATATCAATATCTATAATATAAACCTATCAAAAAAATCATGAAAATAGCCTTCTTTTAGCGTCTAAAGTGAGAACACCCTTTAAAGTGAAAGAAAAAGAAAGAAATAATCTTATCGGCTTGTCGTGTCTTTGCAATATTTAGCATGCGCCGTTCGTTTATCCGGAAGATCGACTCTTGTTGACATTTTCCACGCTAAGTCACCGCGAGGCTCATCATTTTGTTTTATTTTCCGTCTATTTTTACGTCGGGTAAACGACAAAAGACTGATTTCTTATTCCGTCTGTGACTGCTAATCTTGTTTCCGAAGGCATATCCAATGTATCTCCGCATTAATGTTTGATTATTTTGTTGCAAAAACGAACACGAGCAATCACGGTGAGGATGATCGATCGTTCTGTCATATAAGCGAAAACTCTCGGCAGATTATTGGTGTCAGCGAAAGAATCGGAGTTTTCGATCGAATTTGCGATTGTAAGCTGACGAACAAAAAAAAAAGCACACGTTGAATCTGGACCCAATCGCGCGCGGACCGAATATTATGGATAATGGAAGTTCCGTCATTGCGGAGGCAAACGTTACGAACAGTTCGTTCGTATACGTAAACCACATCTACAATTTGAACAAGGAGGACAGCAATTGGATCGTCACGAGTTCCTTCATCATTTTCACCATGCAAACTGGTCAGATTTTTGGTTTTCCATATATTGTTTACGAAAAAATGGCATTTTTGGTGACTATATATATATATATATGTCACTATATATATATATATATATATATATATATATATATATATATATATATATATATATATATATATATATATATATATATATATATATATATATATATATATAAGGTGACTATATATACAGGGTTTTCTGTTCTCAATGAATAGTCCCATAACTGTCGATAGGTCAGATCATGGCCTACTATATGCTGGAATTTCAGTTTAGTAAAAGTCTCTCGGGTTTCGAGATTTTGACCTTTAAGTTATTTTTTTTTAATTATCTGCTTTTGGATATTCTTATGCCATTTCTACAAATGATATGAATCGACAATAACTAAGCAACTTTTTAAAGTTAATTGACACGATATGCGCAGTACATTTTTTTCACACCGCAGGTTATCAAAGTCAGATGTTTGAATTGGTTTGTATGAAAATTCTGCATAAGATCTTTTTCCATAAAGTTTCCTTAACGTTTAAGGTTAAGAAGAAGAATTTTCTAGATAAAACAAATAACCAAGAGTATTAAAAAAAAAACGTATCAAAAAGTTACCAACCAAAAGCAGATTATTTTTATCCCGAAAACGACGGGGCTTTTAATGAAACCAAATTCCAGCATATAGTAGGACGTGATCTGACCCATCGACAGTTGTAGGATTATCCATTCATAACAGGACACCCTGTATATAGCAGGTGTCCCATTCAATCTTGCACCTGATTTATCTCGAAAAATACTGCTCCGGTCAAGTATGGGGTATAAGAAAACTTCTAGGGTTTAAAAGGGAACGTTAAAAAAAAATCTTTGGTTGAAAGTTCAAAATGGCGACGTTAAGATGGGGGTCACGTTGTTTTAAAATGGTAACATGACTTTTTATTCATATAAAAGTTCTTAATTTGGTCCGACAAAATTGTTGGTGGAAAAAAAAAGTCATATTCCCATTCTTTTTAAACATCTCGGTCGTCTTACCGCCGCTATTTTGAATTTGGGAGCAAAAAAGATTTTCTTAACGTTTCCCTTTGAGCCCTCAAAGTTTTATTATGCTCAATACTTGATTGGAGCAGTATTTTTCGAGCTAAATCAGGTGTAAGATTAAGATGGAACATGTGGTTCATGTATATATGTATGTATGTATAATTAGAAAGTGACGTACGAAAAGAAAGTTTAGATGCCTCGAATCAATAGCTATCATGTTCCACGATCTTTTTTTACTTTTCAAGGAAAAAGCATTTTTCATTTGTATTGCGAGTTTCCTTAGGATACAGGTCTTGACTTTTTCCTCAGTTGTGTATGTACTTTCCTCATAAAAGTTTTTCAAATGCAATTGGGAGCCATCTAAACTTGTATTTTTTCATCATCTGAACTTTCGTGACGAATCGTCTCAAACTTATTTTTGTAACTTTTGATTAAAATCTAAGGCATTTACGTTAGTGCTCAGTTGGTCATTCATTTGTTACTTAAGGGGTTAGACTACTACATCGACCGAAAAATCAGGGTTATTTAAAAAAATTGATTTTGAAGGAACAAGTCAGATCATTGTAAAATCATTTGGACATTTATATGTATATACACTCACAAATTTGTGTACTAAATTGGATAAAAAACGAATTATTAATTCAAGAAGTTATAAACAATTTCGCGAAAGACCTTCGAACGTGAGGGGGCTCAACGGTGTACTTTATTTTCGCCACCCGGTGGATGTGGAACAGAAAAAAAAGAGATTTGTAAAATAAGATAATATTGGTTAGCACTTGACCGACTTTTTTTGATACCGCGTTTCAAACATTAAAAAAAAAACAGATTTTTTTATCTCGATATTTCGATGAAAAATGACATCATTATTGTTAATAACAAATGAAAAAAATTTTAAGAATTAAAACGCCGGTCAAGACTAAACTACTATTACACTGAATGAGTGTAGCAGTTCTATCGTTGTAATCATAAGTTTGCCAATCTGCGATTCCTGCACCACATGTTGGACCTGCCTCTTCAATTTCAGTCGCCTCAAGTGATGAGCGAGTGTTCGTCATTTTCACAGTAGATTGACACCTTAACAGTAAACTTCATAACGATAACACGAGTCAAAAAACACGAGAAAAGTACATAGACGAAAGAAAGGAATAAAAAAGGCTTTTCTCTCGAAAACTAAAAAAGATCGTAGAACATGGATGGGGGTCATTCGGATGGGTATCGATACGAGGCGTCTAGATGGGGCATCCAGGGACCAATTTGGAACTTTAAGGGGTCTTCTCCCTTCAGATGCTAAAAAAGGCTGATTTCATGAATTTTTTAATAGTTTTATAGTATAGGTATTGATATAAAAGTTGTTACACTTAATGAATATACTTTCGAAATACATTTTTTTAAATTTATTAATGTATTTATGTAACCCAAACAAACTTTAAACGCGTTTTTCTCGAAACAACGCTTTTCGACGGCTTGTTGATAAAATCTTCGAAACCACTGAACCGATCCTTATGAAATTTTAACCACACATTCTTTACAACTATAGCTATAGCGCATATCAAGGATTTTGTTAAATTTTGATATTTGCTATTTTTTTCTGCTAAAAGCGGTGAAAAAAACACGTTTTTTTGTTTTTACGAAAAATGTCCGCCATTTTTTTTTTGCACAGGTAAAAAATCGTATGATGTGCACTATAGCCATTAACATACTGAATCTAAAACCGTTTGATTTTTTTGTTTCGGATGATCCATCTCCGAGATTTCATCAACAGCGCAGACCTACAATTTTTTAAGGACTTTCTTTTAACTACCATTTTCGTCTATAAATGGTGACTTTAATTTTTTTTAAATGTATTTCGAAAATGTATTTATCAAGTGTAGCAACTCTTATATTAATATCTATAATATAAACCTATCAAAAAAATGCACGAAAATAGTCTTTTCTTAGCGTCTACAGTGAGTTAACGATACATAAGCCTTAACGGTACATAAAAGGACATCTGTCACATGTGGGGATGGTCCTAATAGTTTTGTACACAAAGGTACAAATCGGTGCTGGTCACAATGTTGAAAATTGTGGATGGGGCTATTATGACACGACTTTATCGATCATCGCTTATAAAGGTGTTTTGAGAACGGCTGAAAATATAATAGATGTACGTTTGAATGAGATTAGGAATATAGGTAGTCATTGTGTCCATAATATTACGCATTACTCCCAATTTTGAATAAACTCAGCTTTAAATTACAGCTTAGAGAAATATAGAAGCCTCCCCTTGCACGCCCTCGCCCCTCCCGCGCTACCCCTTACGTCTCCACGCCATCCCGCGTCATCTCTCGCCTCCCCCTGCAATCCCTCGTCATCTCTCGTGTTCTCTCGTTTTCTCTCGTCTTCCCTCGTTTTCCCTCGCCTCCCCTTCGGCAGCCGTCCCTTGCCGTCCCTCGCGCGCCCTTGCCACCCCCGCCTGCCCTCGTATCTTCTCATCAAGCCCCGCCATCTTTCGCCCCCCCCTCGCAATCCCTCGTCATCTCTCGCCGCCCATCGTTTGCCCTCGCCTCCCTTTGCATGGCCATCCCTTGCCACCCTTCGCCTACCCTAGTGTCTTCTCGGCAATCCCCGCCATCTTTCGCCTCCCCTCGCGACTCGCGTCATCTCTCGCCTCCCCTCGCAATGTCTCGGCATCTCTCGCCTTCCATCGTTTGCCCTCGCCTCCCCTTGCATAGCCATCCCTTGCCGTCCCTCACGTGCACTTGCTACCCCTCGCCTACCCTCGTGTCTTCTCGGCAACCCCCGCCATCTTTCGCCTCCCCTCGTGATCCCTCGTCATCTCTCGCCTCCCCTCGCAATGTCTCGCCATTTCTCGCCTTCCATCGTTTACCCTCGCTTTCCCTCGCAATGTCTCGCCATCTCTCGCCTTTCATCGTTTGCCCTCGCCTCCCCTCGCGACCCCTCGGAATGTCTCGCCATCTCCCGCCTTCCATCGTTTGCCCTCGCCTCCCCTCGCGACCCCTCGGAATGTCTCGCCATCTCCCGCCTTTCATCGTTTGCCCTCGCCACCCCTCGCTACCCCTCGCAATGTCTTGTCACCTCTCGCCTTCCCTCGCCATCCTTCGCGGACCCTCGGAATGTCGAGGGTTAGGTAATCGTATCTGAAAAAGCCCTGATGAAAGTACAGTGAAAGTAGAATATATCTGATGCTCCAACTACTCGATCAGCGATATTTTTCAATGATCTTTTCGCAAATCGCTGTGTCAATTTCGAATCGTATGTTTCGCTACACGCGCTAGGTTTCGGTATGTTGGAATCGGGCTGCGTATCGTTGAAGAACGAGGTTAATATTATGATGAAGAATGTGGTCGACATTGTTCTTGGTGGTTTGACGTATTGGGCGTTCGGCTTTGGGATGAGCTTCGGTTGGGGTAAGCCGACCAATTGGTTCATCGGTACAAGCGGATTTTTTCTCGATATGAGCGTCAACGACGAACTTATGGGGCCCGCGTGTGCAGCTTTCTTGTTTCAATTGAGCTTCGCCACGACTTCGACGACGATCGTCAGTGGTGCGATGGCGGAAAGGTGGGGAAAAAATGATTCACGCATCTTCTGGACAATTTTTTGCACGGTTAAACAATCTAAAACTCATAACCATTGGAATCTGCGGCTAGCTTCACGATATTCGATAGCAAACTTTGCAGAACCCGTAGATTTGGGTTTCTTTCTGGGGCGTAGTGGAACTTTTGGAATTTTCATTGGGAAATCAGTATAGGGGCATGTAAGCATAATCTAGCATGTAAGAGAGTCTGAAAAATGTAATTAATACGAAAATGATGGATGCTCGTGCGTTTTTTCATCAATAATAGATGCAACTTCAAGGCATACTGTATATTTTCTTTTCTGAACACGATCGTATATTGCATACCGGCGGGCTGGGTTTGGGGAGATCACGGATTTTTGAATCATCTTGGAGCCGTCGATATCGCAGGGTCCGGGACTGTTCATCTTGTAGGTGGAGTTTCAGGTAAGAAAACAAGCAAAACAAACAAACGTTTTGAAGTTCAAGCTTATAGATGAGGCTTTTTCGCCTGGGAATGCTTTTTCGAGTAGCCTTCGCATGTGCCATCATGCTGGGTCCGAGGATCGGGAGATACGACAAGGGCTTCGACCCCCTTCCCCTTGGATGTCCCGTCAACGCTATAATGGGACTTTTCGTTTTGTGGTAATTTTATAATTTTAAACAGCTTCGGTATCGACTAATGGTAAAACAGTTTAGCCATGGTTGACGGTGATACAGTTTACTCTGGGCGTTACCTGGGGCACGCCAGGATTATCGACTGACGGTAAAACAGATTGCAATTAATAAGGGTGCTGGTCTCATGTGACTGCGTAAAAAGTCCCAATTTCCGATTATGCGCGTTCATGAATTTATCAAGTTTTTTGTCGCAAGCGTAGGCAATTTTTTTTTCAGACGAGATTTTTGATCCTGCGCTCGGGCGCGCTTTTGAGCCGCCATTTTGTCTAATTCTCGAGGCAGCCATCTTGCGCCCCCCTTCATGTTTGTTTTCCAGTGAAAAAGTTATTATTTCTTCGGAAATTCAATATCGATATCAAATTTCCTTTAATGAGGTGGGGGTGGCTCGCGTTCAACAGCGGTAGCACTTACGGGATTAGTGGTGAGCGTTGGCGATACGCTGCCAGAGCTGCGGTCTCCACGATGATGGGCAGCATGGGCGGCGGCCTAGTCGGTCTTGGGTTTTCCCTCACCAACCCCAAGGGCATTGATATTCTCAGTCAGATAAATGGGATACTTGGCGCACTCGTCGCCGTTACCGGTGAGTTGTTTCGTTTCGGGACAACACTTCCGAATAAAATATTAGCCGTAACAGAATTTACAATTTTTCGGCATCCCAACTATCGTCGAAAAGGTGGCTGCTTTCTGTTTCGCGCTTGGGAAGCTATGCTGGTCGGTATGATCGGCGCATTCATAACATGCTTCGTTATGCCGATCCTTGATAAAAGCTACATCGACGATCCCGTCGGTGCTTCGGCAACCCATGGTAAAATGGCAACGTTTATCTTGTTTTCATTCGATTTCAAACATTACGGTAGGGAAGCTAAGAAGGATGTAATGAAAGGGGAAAAAAGGAAATACGTTACTTCACATTTGAAAAAAATATATATCGAAATTATCGAATACATCGATAATATCGAACGTATCGAAAATATCGAACACATCGAATACATCGAACCTATCGAACATATCGAATACATTGATAATATCGAACGTATCGAATACATCGAACATATCGGAAATATCGAAATATCGTTTTGCCGCGCATTCCAATTGGCTACCGGCTTATGATACCTCGACTCTTTTAGCGCGAAATGTGAATAGTACATTTCACGGAAAGCAACAAATAGCGCTGTTCTCGATACGAACTCAAAGAAATATTAAATTTGTGAGATAAATAATCATTTAATCTTAACTAATCCTTCGTTACTCTTATTTTATTGGATATTTCACTGAAATGTTGATGGGAATATTGAGGTGCCAGCGGGATTTGGGGGATTCTCGCCATTGGCCTTTTCGCCGACAACCCCTATCCCCTCGATACCACGAGTGGACGAAGCGGATTGTTCAAAGGTAGACAATCCCGAACGGACAATTGAATAATTGTTAAAAACTGACGAAAAATCGAGTACCTCTTATTTTTGTCATTTCGAAAGGTGGAGGTTGGCAATTGCTGGGCATTCAAGCACTGACTGTCGTTTGTCTCGCTTCCTGGAGTTTTTGCTCGACACTGCTGTTACTTTGGGTAACGAAATTCTCCTCGTTTCTCCTTTTTTTTTTCATTTCCAACGTTTTCGACCGACCTCGCGGGTTTTTACGACCTCATCCCTCATCACTTTTATCCTACACTCGTCATCTTGCTACTTCCAGTTTCGTAAGACCCCACAGTGTGCGGCTGAGCGGTCACCCATCCGAGTAGTGGCCAGGACCAACTCTGCTCGACACGGCAGATCGCCTCAGCCGCACACCGAGTCCACGTCCACCGCTGTGCTATCTTCTTTACACTCGTTTTCGCATTTCAGCTGGTAAACAAAGTTATACCAATCAGAATGGGCTTTTACGACGAATTGCTCGGCGCCGATTTGACTGAGCACAGAGTTCGCCATGCCCAGGTACGACGAACTCCCATATCGATTCTCCATTATCCCCAAAGGGGTCGTACGCACATTACGTAAAGCATTTGGGGGAGTGGGCGGGGGGGGGGGGGGGGTTGCCAAGCGTTACGGTCTGAGTGCGGGGGGTCAAGGTATGCGTTACGTCACGATTTTAAAACTGCCAGAAATAGCAAAACTTCTGCATGTTCACGTTTTTAATTTAAACCTCGCGTACAATTGTACCGTGTAATTTTTTAAAAATAATTCTTGACAGTACATGGATTGAAAAATATCTTGGCAACATTTTTATTTACAAGTCTTATTATTTTGTGAACTATCATGGAGATGAAGAACCGTCATATCGCCCGCGACTAGATACTTCAATGTAAGTATCAATATTCTAGAAAAAAAAACATAACTTTATATCAAGAAACACGGAACGAAAATTTTGAACGCGTTTTTCTCGAAACTAGTTTTTTCGACCTTGTCCGAGCGAATACTTATCAACCGATCTTCAATTTTTTTAAAAACATTTTTGTAATCGCAGTCACTAAGGTTCTACGTATCCGCGTTTTTAACGTTTGATAATTACTATTTTTAAAGACTGCTTGGGTACAGAAAAGGGGCCTTGAAAATAGAAAAAAATGTCCGAACTGTCGGCATTTAATAAAAAAATAAAAAAACCAATATAAAAAAAGGGCTACGCATAACATAAATTTATATAGATATCGATAAATTGTTGACTTTTAATTTACAGATAACCTTTCATAAAGATATCGATAGAACAATGAAGAGAATTTTTGTTTTTCGTCGTCAAGTCATATATCTCGGTTAATTTTCAATATTTTGTCATAAAAATTGGTATAAAACTAGATGAATATATACTTTATAAAATGAGTATAAACCCGATCCTATCATAATTAGTTATGTTTATGAAAAAAATCGCAATTATTGACGACAAAGCACCCGTTACGTAACGGAATAGGGGGGGGGGGGGCGTTCTGGCCAAGCGTTACGGTCCCGTTACGTGGGGGAAGGAGGGGCTAAAAAATTGGGACATTTTGCGTTACGTAATTTGTGTACGCCCCCAAATGAGATAATAACATCACTATTATTTCACCCTGCTGATCAAAGTGAAAAATGCGAATCTGCCGAACGCAGGTGGGTGTGAGCAGAGCGCTATCCGCACTTCGTCCATTCTCGAGGGAAAGTATGCTGCGGGAAGTCGCAGCAATTGGAATAAATCCTGGCGAGTTACAAGTTCCAACGAAACAAAAAAAGCAGTTAAAAGAATCAACTCATATGTTTTTCGTCCCTTGGTCTTTCAGGTCACGAGTCCTACATAACAAGATACAACAGAACGAAAAAAATGCAAAATATCGCCAAGATGACGAGTCGAAAGGCATGGAAAAAGTTTTCAACAGGCTCGAAGAACCAGGACACGAGGGGAACCCCAAAGACACAGGACAAGAGTTATCCGCAATTGGCCTGGATCGAATGAAAACTTTCAGCCAATCAAGCTCACTCGACTGCTCACGTGACTTTTCTGTTACTTCTCTTTCCCATAAAATAACGTCGCAATCGAATAAACTTTCCGCAGAGAAAACATTTCCAGTCCACGGGCTTAAAAAGAAAAATTATTCTTTTGCTTTATTTCCACGTTACATATACCACTCAATCGCTCGAGGACGCGCTTTCGACGAGAACATTTATTTAGAAAGGTGTAAACACGTTTGCTAAAACTTCTTCTGGCGAGGCACCTTTTTTGTTTTCGTTATCGATGTTTCTCTCTCCGTTCCTTCATCACTTTCCCTCTTACCGTGACGACAATCAACGGGAAATTCTCCAGGGAAAGTAATCCTCGCCGAATAATAATAATAACTCAAAGAAATATTCCTCGGTACGATTCCATTATTGTTACAAACCACGTTGTTACATTGTTCCATTCGGCTTCACTGCAGTTTCTATAAATAAATAAATGCGTAGTACTGACTCGTTCATTGATTACGAACATGCGGGATTCCCCGCAGTGATAACTTTATCATTATTATTATTATTATTATTATTATCTATGAGGACGAATTTCTTTGGACGTAACATCATTTTTTTTCTTGTCTCTTACGGTATCTTGTTTCTCTCGCCATCTTTCACGCTCTTCGTTCGCACAAAACGCTGAGTTGTTTCAAATATTCGTGGAATTCAGTCTCGTTTTCATCATTCGCCTCACACCGAAGCAGGGTTGCGAAATTTGTAATGAAAAAGTCATGCATTGTTCATCACTTTTTTAATGGGTAATGAAAAATATTTCATTATCCATTAAATTACATTCAGTGATGTAAAAAAAATCCATTACTCATTACATTATATTTTGTAATGTAAACAATATCCGTTGCTCATGACATTGGATTTTGTAATTTAGAAAATGTCCATTACTCATTACGTTATATTTGGTATTGTCAAAAATGTCCATAACTCATTACAGTGGAATTTGTAATGTAAAAAAATTCCATTACTCATTACATTACATTTTGCAATGTGAAACATTTTAATTCCAAAATGCAATCTAGTGCGAATGGATTTTATTTACATTGCATTGCATTAGTAATGTGAAAAAATTCCATTGCTCATTACTTGACATTTTGTAATGTAAAATATTTCCATTACCCATTACAATGTAATGTAATTTGTTACGTGAAAATATTCCACATTACAAAATGTAATGTAATGAGGAATGGAAATTTTTCACATTACAAATTCCAATGTAATGAGTAATGGAAATTTTTCACATTACAAAATGTAATGCAATGAGGAATGGAAATTTTTCACATTACAAATTCCAATGTAATGAGTAATGAAAATTGTTCACATTACAAAATCCAATGAAATGGATAATGGCAATTGTTTGCATTACAAAATGCAATGTAATGAGCAATGGAAATTTGTTACATTACTGAACGTCATGTAATGGGCAATGCATTTTTCATCATTACAAAATGTAAAGTAATGAGTAATGAAAACGCCAATGCATTACAAAAAGTAATGCATTATTTGCAACCCTGCACCGAAGTATTCAATCTCCCGGGGCTGTGGCGCTACGCGTTAAAAAAACATCATGGCAACAAAAAGAAGAGAAAAGAAAAACACCTCGATTCACTTGTTCTCGACGCGTCAAAGTTCCATCGAAGATTCCAAAGAGGAATTTCCGCTCGAAATGTCTTACCTTCGTTGAAGAAAAAAAAAAGGAAATTCTTCCCCACTGTTCTCCGCTACATTTTGCGTATTAAAAAAGCAGAGAGCGGGAGAGATCATTGTTGGTCGCGAGGAAAAAACAATATTGAGCGAATTTTTTTCCCTCGACCGCTAACATCTACGCTACGAACGATCCTGTACGGAAAGGATTCTCCAACGGCTGAATAAATAAACGAATAAATATTAATAGTAATAATACGAATATTCGGCCGCTCACGATCGACGATTTGTACATATATAAATATATATACCGGGTGAGGAAACAACTATCAGCAGGGGAAATATTTTTCGATCTATCAGACTTGGGAGATAACTTTTACTACAAAAGTGAGGTGCATCCGAGTGGACGCGCTTTGGAGATTTCGAGGTCACCTAAAATTTAAATAGGACGACTATTTTTTTTCTGAATATTGTCAAGGATAAAAATAAATTCATACGACAAATTTTAGGATGATCGATCAAGATTTAGGATGAAAAGTCGATGAAACAGAAATTTCAATGATTTTAGCCTAAAATCGATTTTTTAAAACGATGCAAACATAGTTATATGCAAACCTATAAAAGGTGCTCAAAGTGATGGCCGATTCTTTCAATGCATGCTTGCCGTTTGATTCGTATTGTCTTATTAATCACGTCAGTCTGTATTAACGAACAGGCTCGAGTTATTCTACTTGCATTCTGTACTGACAGAAGGAAATTCCGTCGTAGTACTTTTCATCGAAGAGAACACACATTCTCAGGTAAATCACAAACTCACTGCTTTCCAAAACAAGTTGATAAGATTCTTAGTTGGGAACAATGTAAACGAAGCCGTATGACTTGCCTGGTTTTTGCTCAGTATTAAAAAATTGAAACCTCAATTAGAGCCTGTTCGTTAATAAAGATTGACATGATTAGTCAAACAATACAATCAATGCGAATCAGATTGCAAGCGTGCAACGAAAGTGGTGGCCATCACTTTAAGCACCTTTTATCGAAGTAAGTGTTTGCACAGTTTTTAAAACCGTTTTTAGGCTAAAAACATTGAATTTTTTTTAATCGATTTTCTCTTTTAGGGTATTGAACAACTTCGCGTTGTTTTTTTTCGTGAAAACTAACGCTTTATTTTGAGAAAACATTCCTAATGCTTTTAAACGTTTCGAAACTGTTGTGTGATCAACCCCTAATGATTCTGCAAGTTGAGCGAGGGTCTGACATGAGTCTTCATGAAGTAATGCCTCCAATTTAACATCGAAATCATTATTTTTGAATGACGTTGAAGTTTCCATCGTTCAAATGCAAAGAAAATTAATATCTATCGACCTCCGGAATATTTTTTTTTTGCGGATTTAAACTAGAAAAATCAGTCCAATGTTTTTTTAGGGCCCTTATTAAAAATCTACACTACAAATTGGCAAGAAAATATTTTCGTTAATGATGAAAATAAAGAAATAAAGGAAGATGAAAAAATTTTCGTTGCATTTCAACGATCCAAACTTCGACACGATATTTTTTAAGTGTCCAAATCAATGTCGGCATGTTGTTTCCAACAGAGGATGATCGCCGGAAGTCTCAACGAGAATTCTGCGGATTTCTTTAAAAATAAAGTAGTGCACTAAAATTCCTCGTAAATACTCTTTTTGGCACAAAATTTGACATGTTTAGCACTACGAAAAAAAAGTTGTTTACCCTTCGGCTTGTTTACCATCTTAACCCCTTCGTTGGCAGAGAGAATTCGACAAAAAGTGCCCAAAATGGCAGGAACATTTTTTTATACTGAAAACTTGTACTCTGAGATTTTTGAGGATGCTGATTACGAATCTGAACTCAAAATTCAGGAATTCACAATGACGAACAATTATGGCGAATGAAAATACAAATAATACAGATTGATTCGTGTAAAATTTTCAATTTCGGTCCGCCATTCGAGCGCCGTCATTTTGAATTTTCAAATTTAAAGTTCAGATTCGTAATAAGCGACCTCAAAAGTCTCGGAGTACTAATTTTCATCTAAATCGAGTAAAGTTTTTTATTTTTGTACGCCATATTGGCGCCGCCATTTTTAATTTCCAAATTTGGACTTTAAATTGTGATTCAGCGAGCCCAAAAACCCCCGAGTGAGGCTCCGATTTCAAATCAGAGCAAGTTAAATAGGGAAATAAAGGTTGACGCACTATTGCGTCAATGCCACAGGGCACGGAATTATTTGACGCACTATTGCGTCAATGCCAACGAAGGTGTTAAGGTAGCACGAGGGCGCGCCCTTGATTTCCATAGATTTTGTTCAAACTTTAACCAGACATTGTTCATATAATGATGCAGGTTTGGGTGAAATTTCAGAACAGTCGACCATTTAGTTTGGGAGATAACGGGTTTTAAATGGCAACTTTAAACACTGCTGGATCTGCATTGATCGAAAGTCAGGTCACATAATTCGTCGTACCATTCTATTGTGTTTATAAATTTTTTAAAAAATTATGTCTAGATAGCAAACTAGTTACAGAAAGAGTGGAAAAAGTTTGGATTGGCATTACTATTCAGTTTTGCTAAAAACGTTCAGTCAAGACAGAATAATTCACCGTAAAAAAATATTTGTCCCCTATAATAAGAAGACATATAGCAACATCGCAGAACAGTATTGTTCAATATTTCGAGAAAAAAATAAATAATTATCGTGTTCCGAAAGTTAAAAGCTCTTATCATAAAAAAAATATCTACGTTACAAATATTAATATTTTATGTTGTTTATGTTATCTTCATAGACAAATAAAACTTATGGTTAATTCATAACTAATTGAAAACTTTGTTCGGCTAAAAATTACTTCCAAATAAACAACTTCCAGTGTTGCAGTATTATTTTAAATATGCCGCGCGAACTTACGTCACTGGATACGTGGAACGATGCGGTGTTGTCATATGTCTTCTTATTATAGGGGACAAATATTTTTTACGGAAAATTAGTATACTACTAGTTCCACCATCTCACCGCTATGCGGCTACGTCGTTCCAGCGTTTCTCACAAGCGCGCGCAGGGGCATGTGTTCCAATATACAGGGTGAGGCTCATAAAGTGTTACAGATGTTGATAACAGGGTTTTTTGAAAATTCTACCCAAATATAAAATAAACAAATCCAACCTCGTTAAAAAGAGAAAAAAGAAGACGACTGATAACGTACCAATTGGCTAGTAAATATGTTAATATAGGAATAGTCGGTAAGAAAAAAAATGTGAGCAGAAATACACAAAACAAAGCAAAATAAAGAAACTTTAAAACTAAAAAAAAAGTGTTACAGACCAATAGCACTCAAACTATTGATCATATCAAAAAATGTTTCAGACAAAAGTTTCAGCGTTCGAGAAGGCCGTCATACTGGACCACCCTATCTTTTTATCGGTGGAGGCGCTGAAGCTCAAGGTCAACTCCACTTTTTCAAATGAAATAATACATTTTTTTCAACCATCTTGTGGAGCACCTCAAGCCGCATAAAAAACATTAGGCGGTCAAAGTCGTTCAAGGTCATTCAAGGTCACCTATTTAGATTTGTATCATCGATACTGACCTTGAATGACCTTGAAAGACTGACCCCCCGATGTTTTTTATGCGACTTGAGGTGCTCCGCAAGATGGTTGAAAAAAAATGTACCATTCCATTAAAAAACGTGGAGTTGACCTTGACGTAGCTTCAGCGCCTCCACCGATAAAACAACAGGGTGGTCCAGTATGACGGCTTTATCGAACACTGAAACTTTCGTCTGAAACATTTTTGGATATGATCAATAGTTCGAGTGCTATTGCTCTGTAACACTTGATGTGCCTCACCCTGTAAAACAACCGTTTTTCCCCTAGATCCTAACATCCAGCGCGTCTAGGGCAGGGTGCCGTGACCCAGCCGTACTGATGAGTCTGTCGAATGAGTCACACGAAGATTCGGTAACGCCATCTGTTGGAAAATAGCGAGAACTTATTCAACGTCCTGATACTAAATCTTGATTGATCATCTTGTAATTTGACGTGAACTTATTTTCAGTTCCTTGATAACATCCTGAAAACAAACAGTGGCCCATCAAAAAAAATGGCTGTGACCTTGTAATCTCCGAAGCGGTTCCACGTGGATGAACCTCATCGCCACCACTCGATAACCCCTTCGAACTATGCAACTTTCGTAAGAAAAGTTTTCCCCCAAGTCTGATAGTTGAGAAAATATTTCCACTCCTAATAATCCTTGCTTCAGCCGGTATATATGTATAAATCGAAGCGCCAATGTTTACTATCGATATGTGATCGGAACAATGGCTACCTAGCTAATCTACTGTAAATGCACGCTAATCGGTTATACGTTGGACTCTTCCTAACGATCCAAAACAACAACGAAATACAAAGGATAACAAAAAAAAGTATAGAACGAATGAAATACAAAAAAATCACCGGAACTAATTCGACTAATGGAGTTCGATCAGGGATCGTGAGATGGCGCGCGATTACGTTCGCGTCCCTTACAACGTACTCGACGAAAACGTCGATTTTTTTACTTTTCGACTATCCCTAATCGCGATAATCTAAAAAATTCAGGCACACCCACGCACACACGTATACCGGGTGAGCCATGAAAAATCAGACACTCGGGCTTCCGATTTTTAAAAGTCAAGTTGACCTCAAACGTCGGCTTGACGCGCTCACGTAAAAAGGAAGGAACTGAGGCGACCGAAATGTTGACATATCCTTCATACTTTGTCGCCGACTTTTTTTTGCCTAAAATCAATATTTATAGGAGTTTTCGAGTGTCTAATTTAATTTATATATATATATATATATTGAAGTAGAATGCATTATTTACGAGTCGGCGTTTACGCCAACGAGAGGGAAGCATCGATCGACTTGAGAAAGTCGTGCTACTTGTGACGAAAAAGACGAAAATAAGAAAAGAAAACGTGAAACATCAGAACCGCACCGCAACATTCTATCTAACACTCTTTCGTTGCATCGCGCATCATGTTCGTTTTTTTTCCCCTCGTCGAAATTGCAATTTTTGCTCAGACGTTTACGAAATCTTCTTTGGCTGGCTAAAGTAAAACGGCGCTGATTGACATTTACTTTGTACCTCTCTCTCTCTCTCTCTCTCTCTCTCTCTCTCTCTCTCTCTCTCTCTCTCTCTCTCTCTCTCTCTCTCTCTCTCTCTCTCTCTCTCTCTCCTGCGAATTATTCCTGCGAAGTTCCTGCGAATTATTCCTGGAAATGCACCATGTTTTTTTGGTCTTTTTCTAACCATTTTTTCAACTCTACTTATACGGGTAGATACCCAATAATCTCTGAAACGGCTCTTCAGATCCCGTCGAAACTTTGCCAAACGACGTCAAATAGATAGACGAACAGCTGTCTGCCTCTCAAATTCATAAAATTAACCGACCGAGCGACGCACTTCCGCCACGGTTTTAGCCCCCACTATCGATCCCTCTTGTTTTTCTTAGCTCTTTGGTGGTATCGCCCCGTTGATAAGTATCCGCCTACTCATCGCAGGAATTCTCTCTCTCTCTCTCTCTCTCTCTCTCTCTCTTTCTCTCTCTCTCTCTCTCTCTCTGTCTGACCTTGGAGCCGCGAATTTACGGACTTGAGTTTCCGTTGTGGCCATTCAATCGGGGACGTAAAGAGGGCCAGGGGGGAAGAAAAGGTTTCACTTATTGCAAGCTGTTCGTTGCCCATTGAGCCACTTCGGTCGGCAATCCCGGATAATTTTTGACCGCCTCGAGTACCTGCTGGGGCGTCAACAGGAACTTGTAGTACTGGTACTCCTTCTCGGTCCGTGCATTCATGCCGCCGACCGGTGACATCAGTTCCAAATTCTGACGAATAAATGATGGATTAGATTGAGAACGCTTTTGCGGAGTGTCGAGGCCACGGGCTTTAAAATCATGGCTCAGCTCGTGGTTCTCAATTGTATAGATTTTCATTTCTAGTCTCCGGCGACAACGATGGTGTCGAACTTACGACAACTTCGAATTTGAGATGTTATTGGACTTATCTGGGTCTAAAACATCAGTAAGCTTCGATATTCATCGGTGAATAGTTCGAACGCCATTGAGTGAGTTTAAGGGCGTACTACGCTGGGCAATATAAAGCGCGCATCTCGACGTTTATTCAATATTGTTTGATTGGGAGTTTGTTTTTCCAACTTCGAAAGCCTCCCCGGTGGAAGAATAAAATAATACGGACCTTGATGTGCTCAAAGGCTTTCATTATGACGGGCCTCTGAACCGTCTGCACGGCGGACGTTTGATTCGCAAATTTGACGTAGCGATTGAGCACGGTCTCGAAGTTGAGCGGCTCGCCGTCGTAGATCTCGGTCTCGTGCTTCATTGCTATTATCTGGAAAAGACGTGGAATGAGGGGCCTGCACAAGCTACAATTCACAGTTACGTTTTAATGTTTCATTATTAAATTAATTGAGGGGGGTTAATCAAATGTATACCTTTAAGGCCTTAGGCCACAGTAACGGGTATGAAATCATGTGCGAATTTAACCATTTTTTCGTATGAAAAAGTGCTCCACTCATAAAATTAATTATACATCTATTTAGTATGAATATCAAGCTGTTAGAAAATATATATATTTTTTCCGATGTACCGACTACTCGAAACTTCTCAAAACAGCTTTTTTCCAATTGGCGTGACAAATAGCTTCATCAATTTTTACTCGATTTACTTCAAATTTCAAAGTTATGTTCCTAATTCCATTTCGCAGAGAAGTACGTACGGAATTTCTGATTAATCGAAAACTTTTCATTTTATAAGCAGTTTATGAGCAGTTATAACGAAACTTTTCAGTGAAAATTCATTTCTTAAGTTCAAATACCTCCAACTTTTTGAGAATTTTTGTTTTTTGTTCTAGGTAAAAAATTGTGGATGCTAAATATCACGCTGGGGGGGGGGGGCTAAAAAAAGATAACAAAAGAAAATATTAGTAGTCGGCCATTTTGTACATCGAAAAAAAATATATATATATATATTTTCTAACAGCTTAATATTCATACTAAATAGATGTGTAATTAATTTTATGAGTGAATCACTTTTTCATACGAAAAAAATTGGCAAATTCGCATATGATTTTATACCCGTTACTGTGGCCTAAGGCCTTAAGTGAGAAAAATGTTAGCTGATTTTCATGATTCATTTTTTAAAAGAAAGATTTCTCCACCTTTTTTAAGACTTATGGTATGTTTTATTACTACTTTTGGCGGTTACATGGTATGTTTTATTTTGATTAATCTTTGACTATGGCGGAGATGTGGCACAACTGAAAAACTGATCAACCGACTCTGATGAAATTTGGTATAAATCTTTCTAACTTCGTTGTCTAAATGTATTTTAAAACTTTGAAAAAGTCTTTTATAATGCACAATGTAGCCATTTGTTTCGTAAAATTCAATCTTTTTGTTTCAAAGCGTACCGTTTAACCGATTTTCAACATTTCTCACTGTTTTTTGGTTTATATTCTGCGTCTGAGGGTTAATGAAGGTAAAGTCTGCGTTGGTTTTTTCCAGATTAATCACGCCGTCTGACAACATCCGCCGCAGCCCATTCAGAAGACCGTCCTGTACCCCCGCCATTTTTAAAGACCAATAAAACAAATACCATGTAACATCCAAAAGTAGCAATAAAACATACCCCAAGTCGAAAAAATAGTGAAGAAATATCTTCTTTAAAAAAATCATGAAAATCAGCAATTTTTTCTTCGTCTAATGGTATCTCCCCTCTCGAGTTTTGATAATTAATTTCGAATAATTTAAAAACCGTCGGAACAACAAGTTGAGGAGAGCTGCCAGAAAAAACTAACCAGACTGAGCTCGAGTACGGAAAGGCCTTCGAGCATGAGGACCTTGTCGTCGGGTGAGAATATTTTGCTCGCCTCGACGAAGTCGTTGACCTCGAGTTTCTGATGTTTCTCGTCGAGGGTGGAGACCGCGACGGCGAGAAAATTTCTGAAGCTTCTCTCGCTCACGTCCAACTGATACATCCTCTTGAGTAGATTGATCATGGTGACGTTGCCGAGAAGATTGTCGATGTACTCGTTCCACATAGTGCCGAATTGCGGATCGATCGTGAAGTCGTCGTACTGCAGCTCGATTCTGTTTACGTTCTCGTCGTCCGGAATTCGCAACAGATGACGAAACAATTCGAGCCTGTCGTCGAAAGCGGTCGTTGGTTTTTCGCACGCTGTTACATCGCCGGGAAAGAGAAATATTTGACGATGGGAGAAGCGCGATTTGACGCGTTTCTCGAGTAGTTCGATCACGTCGAGGCGACACGTTATGCCCAGAACGCATATGGGCGACTGGGCCGTTTGCGCAACGTCGAACAAATTGTAGAGTAACGTTTGATTCTGATGCGAGCAAAAGAGGTCGAATTCGTCCAGTATGAAGATACTAGGCTTTGTACGCTTCTTGTCGCCGGACTTCAGACATTCCAGCAAAAACGTAAGATTCTCGGCGAATGTGCCGAATACTTTATCGCCGACTACGTTCTCGAGCTGCATCTGTCGCGTGGCGTCTTTCAGCGCGAGTCGATCGTCCGTGTGTACGAGACCGTGAAGATTCACGATCACGGCGTTCTCCTTGAAGTTTTTCGCCGTCGACAGTTCCTTCAGTACGCTATTCACCAGCTGCGAGCGAAAGACGATATCTCAAAATCTTCAAGGGACAAAATGGATGAATTTCCGAGATTTCTTCCATGGGATTCGATTTTTCTGGATGTCGCGAAAACAAAGATTTTACCGTCGTCTTGCCGCTGCCTCTGGGCCCAATCAGCAGCGCCGAATTGCTTTCGCCCAGCTCGACCGTCCGTTTGAGCAACTCCAGCACGTGATGACGCTCCTTGTGATGATGCCTGAACTTGGTCTCCGGACACATGATCTTGCGCTTGAGATACTTCCTCGTCAGAAGTATCATGTTGTCCTGGAAGTCTATAGCCATGTTCTTCTTTCTGCTCATCGTCGTTTCTTCGATCTGTGAACGGACGATTTTATTCACACACGCGATGTACCGAAGAGGAGAAAAAAATCAATAACAGCCGCAGCGGTTTCGCTCACGGTATCGCGAAAGTAGGGTTATGTTCGATCTCTCGTAGGACAAACGAATGTCCGAGCGATGAGGCTCTGATGCAGTCAATAAACGCACCGCTCGTTTATTTCGTAAATCATTGTATCGCGAGATTCGAGAGGAAAAAACAGCAAAAACGGACGCGTACGGGAGCTTCTCGAGCAAACATAACCTCAAAGTGTTGAATTCGAGTACGAAGCGAGAATAAAAGGTATTCACTCACCTTTGCGATCGTTACGAGAATGTATTTGGATTCACGCGAGTAAGTCGTACGACACAACGCGATTAAACAAAAATAAAACGCGTTCGAGTATCCGCGATAAAATAATCGAACTGCGAGACGTCGCGTCCTTGGGGTTTTAAAGGGACGCCGGAGTGCTGTGCCGTCAGATGTTCCGTCGTACCAAAACAAATATGGCCGACAGTGAGGAGACGTCGGACAAGAAAAACTGCACTTTTTTGTTCAAAAAACGTAAAATTCGGAACAATTCGGCGAGAAAGAGACGAGACGAGGATGAACGGAGAGGTGAGTCCAAAGACGAGATAACCATGTTCTTGTAATTTCGTTATGCAAATTTGATTGATACACTTTGAGGTTATACGCGCGATTCGTCGTATTTACATTATTTCGCTAACAATGTAGTCGTATTCCCAGCATGCGGATGTCATGTGCGTACATACATATAGGTGTACGTTTTTTAATATAATTTTCTGTTTTGCGCTTTAGAGAGCAGTGAGGACGAGACAACGGTCGTCAAGAAGGAAAGGAGAGTGGACGCGAAGAATCCTCTGAGGCAAAGTGTAAGTTCGTGTCGAAAGTGCTCATTTTTGGAGTACCAAAAAAACGATAATTTACTGTTTATTATCATCTGAAATCAATTATGTTGGCATAAAGAATATATTTTATAATGTTTCATAATTAACCGGAACGTGAATAATAATATTTAAAAAACAACATTCCTCATTCGATATAGAGTGCATATCATCGGCATGAGTAACCGAATATAAAGCCCAATTGGACCCTTGTCTATGATTTCCGACCTGTAATTTGCTAATCTAGCCTGACGTCTGTAGCGTCCGCAGCCGGCTTAAACTACACTATACCGCAATTGCCATGGTTATGGAGAAACTGTGGTCACCTATCCGAGTATTGGCTATGCACAATGGTGCGTTAAGCCAGAGTTGGGCGTAATTCTATTTATAAATACGAATATGAATTTATTCACATCGCGATTTTCATGTCAATATAAATACAAATTTATTCACATTTCACTTATTGTAAATACGAATACAAATACAATTGTATTCACAAATATTCTGAACGTACAAATACATTCACAGAAAAAATTGTGAATATTTTCGAAAAATCATGTGAATTAAAAAAAATTCACATCAAAATCTGTGAATGCAAATGTATTCACAAAAAATGTAAATACAAAAAAATTCACAAAATGAGTTGTGAATTTTTTCGTATTTAAGACAAATTAAAATCAAATTCACCATGATTAGATTAAAATTTACACCAAAAGTGAGTTCTTACATATTTTGAGAGAAAATGTTGCATCGAGACAAAGAAATTTTTGCAAAAAAAATTGTGAGTTTCAAATATTACATTATAAATATGAAAAAAATCACAAAATGAGTTGTGAATTTCCTCAAGTTGAAAAAAAATTAAAATCGAATTCACGACAATTATATTTCAATTTATACCACAAGTGAGTTCTTACTTATTTTGAGAGAAAACATTGTGTTGAACTCAACACAATGTTTTTGGTCGACGCAGTGTTTTCTCTTAAAGTATGTAAGAAGTTACTTTTGGTGTAAATTTTAATCTAATCATGGTGAATTTAATTTTAATTTGTCTTAAGTACGAAAAAATTCACACTTTATTTTGTGATTTTTTTTATATTTACAATTTTTTGTGAATACATTTGCATTCACAGATTTGGATGTGAATTTTTTTTATTCACTATTATTTATAGTGATTCACTATTATTATAGTGAATATTCACATTTTTTGTGAATATTCACAATTTTTTCTGTACATTTATTTGTATGTTCAAAATATTTGTGAATACAATTGTACTTGTATGCATGCATGTGAATGCAAATAAGTTAAGTATGAATAAATTTGTATTTATATTCACATGAAAATCACGATGTCAATAGATTCGTATTCATATTTATAAATAGAATTACGTCAAACTCTGCTTTAGGCGTTATACTCAGCTTGTGGCCAGAGAAAAGAGGAATTTTCGTGAATTTGTTCTCGGCAAACATGTGCAGGTTTACACATTTTTTAAAAATGTATTAAGGGCGAAGATATCTCTAAGCGAGGAAAAAATAGCAGATTTTCATTTTTTTTTTAAGGAAAGATTTCTTCACCCTTTTGAGACTCAGGGTATGTTTTATGACTACTTTTGGCTGTAACATGGTATTTTTTAAATTAATCTTTGAAAAGGGCGAAAGGAAGGCACGGCCTTCAAAGCAGATTGCAGCGGATGTTCTGACAGCGTGGCACATATCGTCTGCGGGATTAATCTGAAGAAAAAAACCAACCAAGTTTTTTCTTTCATTAACACTCATACGCAGAATATGAACCAAGAAAAAGTGAGAAATGTTGAAAATCGATCAAATGTCACGCTTTGAAACAAAAAGATTGAATTTTCTGAGAAAATGGCTACATTTTGAAATAAAAAGATACTTTTTTGTTTTAATTTTCAAAAACTTTTAGGGTCACATTTTACACAATAAGGTTATGAAAATATTTATGCCAAAATTCATCAGAGTCAGTCGATTAGTTTTTTTAGCTATACGTAATGCCAGTTTTGAAAATGGAGTTTATAAAACCATGCCATACTTTCGCCATTTTTAAAGATTAATAAAAAAATATCGTGTAACAGCCAAAAGTAGTAATAAAACATACCCCAAGTCTCAAAAAAGGTGAAGAAATCTTTCCTTTTAAAAAAAATCATGAAAATCATCAAATTTTTTCCGCGCCTGAAGGTATTTTCCGGCTTAAAGATTATGTTTTCAAGTATCTTTTACAATTTTTGTGCTATTAAATATTTATAAATGTGGTAGATACAGTGGTTTGTGCAGAGCGCTGTTTGAAAAACGTCCTTTGCGATGACCACTGCTGGTCGGAAACAAATTATCCGAAATAATAAAATCAAACGCATTTAGTTTTTGCATGAAGTTATCCATTGCTTGGACAATGGACTTAATAAAATATTGATTTTCGACGAAATGGCCGCAGTCCAAAGTGAAAGTATCGATTTTTGGAAAAAAAACAATTTCGATGATGAAAAAACTCTGCATAAAAAAAAATCATTCAAGAACTGCTTTTTGAGATATAAGCTTGTAAAATTTGAAGTCAATCGGTGCATTGATTTTTAAGATATCGATGGTTATCGATTTAAAAAAAGCCGTTCGAGAAAAACGCTTTTAAAGTTCGCCGGTTTGCAAAACTTACCTAGAAACGCCCATAACTCTCCAAATTTTGAACGAATCTATTTGAAATTTTCAGAGAATATTTTCAAAATTTCTTTGCATGGCTATTTTTGGTACATACATCCTTTGCCACAAGTATTAGGCACCCCTATAAAATATTGATAATTTTTTTTCACCGAGACATTCGATTTTTTGTTCGGATAGAAAATTTACAGGGTGCGTAATCCTTTCGGCCAAGTCTGTATAGTATATTGAAAAAAGGAAAATTCGTTGCTTCTTGATATAGCCAAATAGTATTGTTATTAAAATATAACAATACGATTCTATAATAACTTCCAATACGATAATATATCAAATATATTATAAAATACATATAGATATGTATAGCCATATACTAGCTATGCCCTCATGTTTGCCCGTGTTGAAATCCTATCAATGGCAAAACTATCGCTTCGATGCTATATTTGTGAAATTCCGGCAGGATTGTGGAATATGTTTAGAAAAATCTCTTCCTCTCCCTCCCTCCTCCCCATTCTACTTTCAATTAATTAGTTAATATAAACCCTTTGTAACAAAATTGTCTGAAAACTCAATAATTACAGAAAAAACACTTCTTACAGTCTTATGATATATAGAGATAGAAATTTACGAATCTCACATACAAGGGATGGCTTATTATTCGTAAATTGTTGTTAATTCCTTAATTCGGTCTTGTGTTCGATGTTTCTTATTAATATTTTATACATATTGCTTACTGCAAATAACGAGCTGCGAAGACCATTTATGAAGATGAAAAAACTACAGAAAAGTAATAACTCATAGTCCATTTTTGTTTCCTTGTTCGTTTGTTCATTCATTTGTGCTCGTTATACTGTTATTACACTTATTATTATTTTACATTAAATATATTTTACTACTTTCTATTTCTTTCATTACTTTATCAAATTCAAATATTTTATTATTTAACATTAAACATTATTAATTACTACACAAATATGTCTATATATTACTATTCGTTCTGAGCCGCAGAATGTTCATCGTGACGACTATTTCAGACGAGCGCAAAAGTGCGCAAGGTAAAATCCGGCGAGAACGGAGGGTCGAGCGACGAAGATGGAATATCGGTGTCGTACAAGAGTAAGCGCACGCCGATGCCAGCAGGACCGAGCGATCAGGGAGCGACCGCAGTTTTGGAGACCGAGACCGAAACCGACAAGGACGCTCAGGCCCTGTTCGAAAAAGCACAGAAGATAAACGAGGAACTCGAGGGCAAAGAGGACGACAAGATATATCGCGGTCTCAACAATTACGCTCAGTATTACAAGAAAAAAGACACGGCCGCAGGCAACGCGTCCAGCGGGATGGTGAGAAAGGGACCGATCAGAGCGCCCGCCAATCTTCGAGCTACGGTCAGATGGGATTATCAGCCCGACATTTGCAAGGATTACAAGGAAACCGGATTCTGCGGTTTCGGAGGTAGGAATATTAATTTTTCCTTCACGCGGAAGCCTGACTTAGAAATTTCGAAAAATCGTTCTTTTTATTGCTTAAATCACTGGATAAACTATCCAAGAATATATTTACAAAGTTGCAGAGAACAATTGTAAATATTTTCGAAGATACAAGGTCAAAAACAGAGAAGCGATTGTTATTTGATATTGATATTTCCTCCTATTGAAAACTTTAAAGCGCGTTTTCTCCAGTTTTCATTTTCACGATTTTTCCAAATTGGCGGGCGTGATAGCAAAAAAACTAAACGCCCCATTGAATCAAACCAAAGCTTATTTTCTTCAGTATGAAAATCTCTTCAAAGTAAATTAAAAAAGTCGTTGAAAAAGTCTTTTTAAATAATTTTTATGGCACGTTGAAGTGTTTTTAACACATTTTTTTTTCAAACCTGAGAAAAGTATAGATTTACGATTTTATCTGCTTTTTTTTTAATTCACCCAGAAGAAAAATAAATGAGAGTTGAAAATTTTATTGGTTTATTTGGTTCAGTCAAGAATTTCGAGCTTCATCTTTCCCGCCGATTGGGGACTGCAGTGGCAAGACGCACATGGGATAGGCTGATAAATCTGCAGTCATTTATTGTTTCATGTTGACATTTTTTTAATACATTTCAAATATAGATGCAAAGATCGATAACAAACGGTGACCCGTCAAAATGGGGGAAAAACCTGGTGAAGGTATTAAGAGATATGGAGATAGAAGATATAATAACAATGATAAGGGAGCGAAAAGAAGTAAAAAAAATAGACGAAAGGATAGAAGAGTGACTGGAAAGCTTTAAAAACAGAATCTCAAGGAGGGAAGAAGAAAAAATTAGAAAATCGACGTATAACGATAAGTATAAATATATTATAGAAAAGGACGAGATGCCATGGAAATATTGGTCAGATGAGGGAGTAAAGGGTAGGGACAAGGAAATATGGGCGAGGCTAAGATGTGGCAACATAGGAAGGGCGGGAAAAAAGTGGAAAAGGATTCGAGGTGCAGGATATGTATAGAAAAAAATGAGACATTGGAACGCCTAATGATATGTAAAAATGGTAGGGAGTTAGTATCAGAGAAAGCAAGGAAGAAAGCAGAGGAGTGGATGGAAGGAATGGATGATTTGGCAGTAAAGGGGGAGATCATAAATATGCTGGGAGGAAAAATTCAAATAGGGATATGCGAGTATTTTAGGGAAATAGAGGAATTATGTAGAAAGATGAGTAAGGAGCATGGCGGAGGAGAGATCGACGAAGGGGACGAATAAACGAAGAAAGGGAGAATGTGAAAATAATGCGGAATGTAGGAATGTAGGGAGTAGATAATAAGTGAAAAGTCAGTTTGTGAAATTGTCATATTTTGTAAAAAGCTTTGCGAAAAAGTTGTGCTAATAAAACTCGATACTATTACTACTACATGCAAAGATACCTCAATATTTACTGGGGTCACTTGTTTTATTCGCTTCGAAAAATTCCCGAAAAACGCTTTTTTGGACCTTCTAATTCAGGCTCTGCCTTAATGGCTTGCACCACTGTAAACGTCTAAAATTAAGTGATAGATCACGATTTTTTTTGGGTGGAAGGACAAGTAGGGGGATAATAATATTTAAGGATGTTATTAGTCATATCTTCAAGTCAACTAAAAAAATGTATATTCAAAAATTATACCAAGTGGTGGAGCTGGAGCCATTCTTGCGAGGCATGTTGAATTTGAGACGCTCTGCGGCACGCAGTATAACTGACGCAAATTTGAATTTGGAAAAAAAAATTAAAAATTCTATTAATTTACACGAGTATAGCTAAAGAAATACGTAGGGGATTTTAAAAATATGAATTTTTGTGTAATTGGCAAGCATTTGAAGTAAAAACTCATTTTTCGACCGAAAAAAGGACAATCATTTGTTAATAACTAATGTTATAATTAACTCATGGAAAATCCCGTACGTATTTATCTTCGGAATGTTATTTTAAAGATGTGCGTGAAATTTGGAGTGAAGAGAATGAAAATTGTTGGAGTTATGCTGCGTGCCGTTTTGAAAAATTGTGGTCCGAGACAAACGGTCGACGTCTCGCACACGGGCCTTTGTTTTACAGGCACCAAACTTACCTCCCTCTTATTCTAGATGGTTCAAAGCATCTCTTGAGGCCTTATCTACACTTGTAGCGGGCGAAGGGACGCGATTGTCTTGTTTTTTTTTTCGTCGGGACAATAAATGTTTATTGAAAAACTGTGAACAACATCGATTAGTACATATCTTCATGTACTTGTACAATTTTTTTTATCAAAAAATATTTCAAAATGGCGGAACCCCAGCTGTCTCCCAGGAGCGCCTTCTTTTGAGCATCAGTTGCGGACATGATAACTCGAGAACGGTTCATCTGAAATCAGAATTTGAAAAAGATTTCATTAGTATACTGCATTGGCTTGGGCCTGGACAAACGATTTGTAACAAATTTGATTAAAAAAAATTACGATAATTTTAACAAAAAAATCATTTTTTGAAGTGCTGAATTTTCGGTCTTTTGTTACAAAATTTTTGTTTCAACAAAATTCAAAATCCTTCGTCCAGGCCCTAGCTATTATCATAATAAATAAGTGGTATAAATTTGGTATGGATCGGATTAATACTTTTTTAGTAATCGTGTCCACCGCAAAGATGTTTCTCAAAAAAGACGATTCTGAGATAATCCCGTTTAAGGGGGGATTGTCTTTTTTTTCCGCAAAATTTACCGCTTTTTGGGAATTTTTTTGTGAAGAAAGTATACAACGGAAAACTTGTGAAACTTGGCATATAGTTTTATTGATCTGTTTACTACATACAAAAAAATTTTTAAACAATTTCATAAAAAAATCCGCCTCCCACCCCCCTCGACGCGCGATGGTCCTTTTTTGATGGTGTGCACGATTACAGCCTTCACGTTCATCCTGCAACAAAAACCCAAAAAGCATTTTACTTTAGACACATATAGCTATCGTTCGATGAAGGGAAAAAAAAATTGACGATTTGGTGACGTTTTGAACTTGAAGTATCGATTTTTCGAAAAAATTGATCGATTTTTTGTTATAAATAAAAAACTATTGAACATATTGCTTTTTTGCTTCATCAAACGATAAAAGGATGTCAGCTGAGCATTCTGTCCAAATTTGAAGGCAATCGGTTGAATAGTTTTTGAGAAATCGTGCACACCATCAAAAAAGGACCATCGCGCGTCGAGGGGGGTGGGAGGCGGATTTTTTGATGAAATTGTTTAAAAATTTTGTTGTATGTAGTAAACAGATCAATAAAACTATATGCCAAGTTTCACAAGTTTTCCGTTGTATACTTTCTTCACAAAAAAATTCCCAAAAAGCGGTAAATTTTGCGAAAAAAAAGACAATCCCCCCTTAAGATTCAAGTATGTTTCTTTTACATTTAAAGTTAATTTATTCATACTAACATGGAGTCGTCAATTCCAGGGCCATACAGTAATCCTTCTGCATCCTCTGCAGCCTCTAAAACATTGATTTGATACTGCCTACGAGCCATTCTTCCTTCTCTTTGTGGTTGCTTGCGCTTGCTGCTCGGCAAGCGTAACACGCTTCGTGCGGCTGAAATACCTATAACTGCGAATCAAATGCTCCGATCTTTATGAAATTTGGTGACAATATTCTTGAGATATTATACTTGAAGATTATGCAATCAACAAATTTTCCATTTTTCCGACCATCACAAGTGTACATAAGGCCTTAAGCCAATTTAAATAAAATCAATTTTTTGATAATTCTACAGTGCTCGAATTAACTTACTGGTTTTTCTTTTTCAAGCTGTCACGTAATTTCGTCTCTTTTCATTGAGATCGTCTACGAAAAAAAAAAGATCGTAATAGTGATCCGTACATTCGCTACGACAATGTTCACAGACAGCTGCAAATTTCTGCACGACCGTTCGGACTACAAGCTCGGCTGGCAGCTGGAGAGAGAAGCGGGCTCGGCCGAGTACGACAACAGCGGCGACGAGGACGACAAGAAGTACGAGATCGACAGCGACGATGAGAACTTGCCGTTCAAGTGTTTCATATGCCGCGATTCTTTCACCGACCCCGTTGTCACCAAGTGAGATTTCCCTCGTTACGTCTACTCGCGTTAAGGAGACTTCGATCTAATGAAATTGGAATATCGAAGGTCAAGCTCGAATGTTGAGGGGTTAGGCTACTGTGACGATCCGAAAATCGGGGTCTTTAAAACAATTAATTTTGAAGGAATAAGTGAGACGATTGAAAAATTGTTTGGACATTTATATGTATGTATAGTAACAAAGTTTTGTGCCAAATTTCATAGAAAAATATTGATAATCGAGGAAGCTATAAACATTCTCGTGAAGGATCTTTAAACGTGAGGGGCTTAACGGTGTACTTGATTTTGGCTACGCGGTTAATCAGAAACAAAAAAATACAGTTTAAAAAAAATTAAAATACATAATATTGGCTTAGACGTGGCCGAGCTTTTTTGTCGTGAAAAAAAAAATTAAATTTTTATTTAAACTTTAAAATTAATTTTTGTTTCGATTAAAAAAAAAAGCCCTTATTGTTGGTAACTAATGAAAAGAAAATGTTAAGAAGAAAAACGTCGGTTAAGACTAAACTATTATTACATTGAACACGTGTACCAACGTTCAAGTCAATTCGTTCATTAGATGTCGAGAAATCGTGTACACCGTCTCGAAAAACATAGTTTCGAGAAAAACGCGCTTAAGGGGATATATACACTTAGGAGCCGGAAACAGGTCATTTTCGTGAATTTTTTCAAGGAAAACTATTTGAAATTTCGGATTGGGGTTTTAATTATCTAAAAGTATATACATTCAAAAATATGTTTAATTTTCTTTATTTAAAAACATCAAAAATATACAAGGATATTGTATGATCCTTGGAGCGTCGTACAAAAGTCTGCGTATACGATACCCACTGGCGTTTCTTCAAAAATCATCTGAAAAAAAAAAACAAAAAGATTATTAAATTAGATACTATAATCTAGTACTTGTCATAGCCGATTTTGAAAATATCGATTTATGACAAAATGGCGGACGTTTGAACATAAATAGTGATTTTTGGGCCAAAAATTCGTTATTATTTTGCCGATAAAACAAAAACGAAGTAACGGAAAAAAAATCCTATGACAAGTACTAGATAATGGTCTATAGAATAACCACAAAAAACCTCAAGGCGATCGGTTCGTTGGTTTTCGAGAAATTTTGGGTACCGATTTGAAAAACGTGGTTTTGAGAAAAACGCGTTTGAAAATTTGGGAATAAATAAATCATGAAATTTGTCAACTTACATGGAATCATCGATACCAGGCCCATAGTGTAGGTCTTCTACGGTCGACGGAATGTTCATAGCTTCTAAATCCTCGACCGCGACCATCCACACTCCCCTTAATGTTTGACTGTCAGTTTTATCGCTGTAATCATAAGTTTACCGTAAATCCACGATTCCTGCAGTATACGTTGGGCCTTCCGTTTTTATTTGAGTTGCCTCAAGCGACGAACACAGTCGCCATTTTCACAGTAGCCTAACTTCTTAACGGGTTTGCCTAAGCTCGGGCCCAAAAAACAGGTCGATTTTCAATATTTTTCTTTTGGTGAGGGTATCGAAATGGCGAAATTGGGATTTTACACACACTTCATTCATCGTGCCAATGTTTCCATTCATTTTAATTTTTTTATTGCCTCATTTTTATTATTATCCAAAAAAAATTTCTTACATATTTAAGCTGAAGATCTCTAAAAAGGATTCTGAAAAGTTCAAGCCATTTTGGAGACGAAAATTTGCCAAAAAAGATTGGACTACGGAACTTTCGTTGCGTTCCAACGGTGCAAACTTCAATATCGTGACGAGCGTTCGTCATTTTCACAGTAGCCTAACCCCTTAAAAAAGAAACGTCAAAGGTACATTGAGACTTTGATTCTTCCGTAAAACTATTTTCGCTTCCTCGTGGAAGAAGCTTTATCTTCGTGGAGAAAATAAATTGAAATTCGGAATGAAAATATGTCTAGAGTTTTCCGAAACGTCAAAAAACGACAGATTCGAACAAAAATGCATTTGCGGGTTTATGGATTTTTTTCCACGCTCAAAATCTTCCACAGTCTCTGAGATACTTCGTTAAATTGTCGTGGACCGCAGTCGTCCATCACAGGAAGCATTTGCTTCACGAATTCAGTGCGAATGGACAAAAGGCTCCAGGTTTTTCCGGGAATATTCCAAAAAGCGTCTTTTTACATTTTCTTAAAATTTAACCTGTCCGGACAAATTTACGATGCTCACAGAGTTAAAAAAAAATATATTTTTCTCCCTGAACAGATGCAAACATTACTTCTGCGAGAAGTGCGCTCTGGAGCAGTACAGAAAGAGCGCGAGATGTTTCATATGCACCGCACAGACGAACGGAGTCTTCAACCCGGCCAAGGAGCTCATCGCGAGGGCGAAATTGGAGAAAGAAAATGACGCGGCCAACGACGCCGCGGCGAGCAAAGATGAGAGTAACAACGACGATGACGACGAATAAGATTGGACGTAAGAACGTTGTCTGCCGTCGTCACTTTAGCACGAATAGAATACGAACTGGAGGATTTTGAATGAACGATAAGGCGGGTCGTGTCAAAAAATTTTATTGTATTTTTCTACAATTTTTATCTTTCATAACAGAATTTCACTTCATTTCAACGCCTCTCTTCGTTAAAATAAAAACTGAGAATGTTGATGATTTTCTTTGTGCCGTCGAGATTTTTTTTTTCCACATTAGATTTCGAAAATATTATATTTAGGTAAGATGAATATTGAATAGTTTAATTGATAAAAGTCATGAACCAGACAGGAGAGGAACAGGCAGAAGACACACTAAGGAGGAGTGACAAAGAGGAATGGGCGATGAAGACGGGAATGGCAGTGCGAAACATGACAGACTCGGAAATCCAGAGGAACTGGGAGAAAATTGAGAGATCGGGATACTGCCTTGAATGTGAAGACAGAAAGGAAGAAGTGATGATGGAGGAGTACTGGGGGAAAGGAACTGTGAGGGGAGAAATTAGCGAAATGTGGGCAAAGATGAGAGAATGAGTGCAATAGAGAAGAGGAAACACTGGTGCACATATGGGAATGCGCGGAGGCGAAAGCACAAAGTGAGGACGACGCGACGAAGAAATTTCAACGATGGGCGGAACAGCAGGAGGGCGGCATAGCGACGGAATGGATCAAGGCGCAAGAAGAGACGGAAATAGGTGAAGAAATGTGCGAGGTAGTGAGGCAGTTTGAGAAGTAGCAAGAAAAGAGGGCGAGAAGACTACTGGCAATAAGATATAGAAAATAGGCATAGGAGTAGGTGGAGCCATGGAAAGTGAAGAGGCAAAAAATCAGACGGACCGTCGTAAAAGATATTGTAACGGAAAAAGGAAACTAAAGAACGGATAGAAGGCTGTAAAAACCCGCAACGGTATACATGTGGAATAAACTACTACTTTAAGGCCTTAGGCCTTATAGTAACGGATATAAAATCATGTGCGAATTTAACCATTTTTTTTCGTAGGAAAAAGTGATTCGCTCATTAAAATCAATTACACATCTATTTAGTATGAATATCATGCTGTTAGAAAAAATATATATATTTTTTATGTACATAATGACCGACTACTAATATTTTCTTTTATCTTTTTTTTTAAGGCGCTCCTCAGCGTGACATTTAGCATCCACAATTTTTTACCTAGAACAAAAAACAAAAATTCTCGTCAATCTACATTAGAATACCTAGAGAAGTGTTAGGTGCGCAACTAAGTTCCCGCTGTTTTTCAAGAGATGGCTCCACTAGTAAGTGCTGGTCGATTGTGACATAACCAAAATGTCATGAACCAAGTTTAGACATATGGTAAACAAACCGCTTTGACACATTAGTGATTTTGTTTTTGCGTCGTATACTTTTGGTTGTGTGAAAATGTCTGATTTTGTGGCAAATAATCGTCATTTGCGGGAAGTGTTGCTTTTCTTCTTTCATTCGAAGAAAACGGCGGCTGAAGCGCATCGAGAACTCCAAAAAGTTTACGGAGATGCTGCTCTAAGTGAAACAACGTGCCGTGATTGGTTCCGTGCGCTTCAAAGACGGTGATTTCGATGTTGACGACCGTTCACGTGAAGAAAGGCCAAAAACCTTCGAAGACGCTACATTGGAGGCATTGCTCGATGAGGATCCATGCCAAACGCAAAAAGAGCTTGCTTCAGCATTAGGAGTTACACGCCAAGCCATTTCCAAGCGATTGCATGCGTTGGGAACCATTTTTTCGCAATACAGTGGCATTTTCATTGAAAAAAAAACAGCGAGAACTTAGCTGCGCACCTAATACGTATGGAATTTGAAAAAAATTGTTTTATTCAAAAGTTGTAGGTATTTGAACTTAAGAAATGAATTTTCAGTGAAAAATTTCGTCATAACTGCTCATAAAATGGAAAGTTTTCGATTAATCAGAAATTCCGTACGTACTTCTCTGCGAAATGCAATTAGGAACATAACTTTAAAATTTTAAGTAAATCGGGTGAAAATTGTTGAAGTTATTTGTCACGCCAATTGGAACAAAAACTGTGTCGAGAAGTTTCGAATAGTCGGCCATTTTGTACATCGAAAAAAAAAATATATTCTTTCCAACAGCTTGATATTCATACTAAATAGATGTGTAATTAATTTTATGAGTGAATAACTTTTTCATAAGAAAAAAAATTGTTAAATTCGCACATGATTTTATACCCGTTATTGTGGCCTAAGGCCTTAATTGAGATTAATATTAACTAGTTTAACCCTTCGTTTTTCAGATCGTTGTATTTCGGTAAATATGCTTTTTTTGATTGTAGAAACGTTTTTTGTAGTCAATGATCCCGAAAATTTATTTCTTAAGAAAAACAAAAATCAAGTGCCCAGACATTCGTTCAAAGTGGGAGATGCGGTGAAAAATACGTACTTGCACGTAATTTTTTTTTTAATATAAAAAGAAAAGCTCTTTAAGGTTTTCAAAGAGGGAGGTTTGTAGATACGAAAAAAGACAGTGTCGACCGTCTTTCCACAAAGTATATTAATTCGGAGGTTTGAATTTGAGCATTTTCGAGATAGTGAAAATTGGAAAAATCGACTCCTTTGGCAGATTAATAGTTGAAAACGTATATTTTCCGCATTTTCTTTACTTCAATGACTTATTATTATTCACATTTACCGAAATTGACGCATAAGTACATTCGGTGCTCGCTGCACATAGCTTTCCTACATAACGGACTTTTGCTTTTAGTTTTATGATCGACATTCTGAATACATAATTTACTATAGTAGCGCAAAATAAAGAATATCTATGAGCATTTTCTATCATGACTCACATACATGTAGTAATAAAACACCAAATTTCACGAAAATAAATGTTTTCACTTTCACCGCACTACTGCACAAACGGGGTTGACTCGACCCCAGGTCCTTTTCGACGGCTGTCGAAAAAGGACCAGGATGTAGAATGGGGGCTGAGTGTCCACCTATAGAGTAGGAGTGAGGGAACATTCGAGCGCCGCACTGCGGCCGAATAGATTACCCCGTTTTGCAATGGGGCTCGGTTGAAAAAAAAACGAGCCAGTGTGCAGTCGAAGGGTTAATTAATATCAAATTCAATTGAAAGTAATATTAAGTATCCAATGATTGAACGTATAGTATAGTATTTTTATTTATAAGTATACCCTTGTGGGTTTTTACGCAGTTTTCCCCTGTGTATATTGATACTCTTTTGCACATTCCCTTCTTCTCTTCGTTAACATTCATCTTTCGTCTTTTTTCTTTTTTATGCTTCTTTTTTTACCATGCCTCCGAAGGCTCTCACATACTCGCACAATTCTCTGATCGGTTTCCCTTTCATTTTACTATTAATTTTTCGTCTTAGTACCTCCCCCTTGTAGACTCTGCGCCACTTTTTAAAACCATCTACCACTGCTTTATTCATTTTTTCTTTTATTTTCCCGCATCCAATTATGTGTTTCAAACTTTTTTCTTCCTTTCTATAGCACCAGCATAGAGTATCTGCGTGTCGCGTTTTTCCTCCCCTTCCTATATTTCCGCATCTCAATCTGGCCCACGTTTTTTTTAGTTCTTCCCTCTATGCCCTTCTCTCCCAGTACTCGTCCATCTCGATACGTTGTTTTCGATTTTGACACTCCCTGCAATACGTCAAATTTTCAATTTCGTCGGTCGGTTTTTATTCGTATAGCTCTTTCCATTTTTTTCTTACTCCCTCCATATCTTCGTGTCTCATCCATTGCCATATTGCTCCCACCCCTACCTCCTCCATGGCTCCCTTCAATTCCAGTCCCCATTTGGATGGGTTTGCATTTAATATCGCTCTGGCTTCTTCTTTCAAACACTTATTCGGCTACCTATCTTCCAGCATTGTCATTATCTCACATAGG
>OY723388.1:41651009-41757323 GCA_963210295.1 Ophion ellenae | reverse complement strand
GTCTGCGCTGTTGATGAAATCTCGGAGATGAATCATACGAAGAAAAAAGTCAAACGGTTTTAGATTCAGTATGTTGAGGCGTTATACGCAGTTGCAAGGCCAAAAAGTCGTTTTTTCACGATTTTTTTCTGGAAAAGAATTTCATTTGGACAAAACGAAAAGTATTAGGCAGTGTAGTGGCATCTTTTAGCTTTAGATTGCATTTTTTATTTTCAAAAATATTCATTAACATTGCTCCTGTAGGAAGTCTCCTGGAGGTCCCCGAAAAAAAAGTGTCCGGCGGTGAGCAAAGTATCTCCGGTTTGGATTATCTAAAATGAAAAAATCAAAAAGATTCTTTTAGGGGATAGATGAATCCAGGTATTGATCGAAGGAATAGTCGAAATTTTAATTTTTGACAAAATGGTGGCTCCGGAAAGAAACAATTTCGATTTTCGACTACATTTTTTTCGTTAAATCGTTGAAAAATAAATAAAAATCGGAAATCATATTCCTTCGATCCATACCTGAAGAATGTATCTGAAAAGGTTGTGTTAAAATTGCAGACCGATCGGTTGAGCCGTTTTTGAGAAATCGTTCTCACCGACTTTGAAAACGCCGTTTTGAGAAACTTCAAACTTCAAACGCGTCCTTACAAATATGTGTGTATTTCCGAGCATATTCGCTGGATCGATTTGAAATTTTCAGGGAATATACTCACATATTTGTACATTCCGAAAATGCAATTAAAAAAATCGATTTTTTGGAAATTCTAACTGTGTATAACGTTAATGGCTATAGCGCATATCATACGATTTTTGATATATGCAAAAATAACAAAATGGCGGACTTTTTTCGAAAAAAAAAAAAAACAAAAAACGTTTTTTTTCACCGTTTTTGGCAAAAAAAATAGTAATTATCTAAATTTGAAAGAATCCTTGATATGCGATATAGCTATAGCTGTAAAGAATATGTGGTTAAAATTTCATAAGGATCGGTTCAGTAGTTTCGAACATTTTATGAACAAGCCGTCGAAAAACGTTTCGAGAAAAACGCGTTTAAAGTTTGTTTGGGTTACATAAATACATACATTTTTTTAAAATGTATTTCGAAAGTGTTTTCTTCAAGTGTAACAACTTTTATATCAATATCTATAATATAAACCTATCAAAAAAATTCGAGAAAATAGCCTTCTTTGGCTTTTACAGTGAAAAGTCCGCTTAAGAATCTAAAGAAATGTGAAAATTCGAAAAATAGGACGTGAATGAAAAAATGTTCCATTTTTCAATCGATTCATGAAAATTTTACTATAATTAATGAAAAAAAGAGTTAAAAAATATAATTTTCAGAGAACTTTAGGTTCACATGGACGGTAATTGTGTGATCTGAAAGTGTGCAAAATTTCAAAATGATCGGTTGGATAGTTTTCGAGTTATCCTGCACGAGGTTCAGAAAAAAGTGGTTCTGAGTACGCGTTGGAAGTTTCAAGAGTCAAACAGCTTGTGACTGAATGACCTTCCGATTGATCTGCGATTTCGGGGCCACAAAGTAGTGCCTCAGCTTCCTCGTGGAGTTCATCTTTGGCTATGAGCTCTTTACGTCATAAAGGGATGTCCCCCTTAAGTTCCACTACGTGCTGGTTTCGAGGGAAAAAGAAAGAGATTCAAATCTCGAGAGTTTAACACTTATTCACTTTCTCACGAACAATCGCGGAATCGAGGTGGAATTTAGTGGTCAGTGAGGGCAGTGACCAGTAGGAAATACGAGCCGCGACTCCTACAGCAGCAGGATCCAAAAGATATTCCTTCCGGTAAAAAAAAACAATCAGTGAATCTTTCTTGCTATCAATGCAAGATTTCATCGCGATAAGATCAGTCGAAACGAGATCGAACTTGAAAATATGCGATCAGACTGTCTTTGTCTTCACAGGGTTGTTACGCATATTGACTCAGAAATTCCGTGACTTTTCCAGGTTTTCCATACAGGTTTCGCAAAAATTGCAGGTTTGACGAATGACCCAGATTAGGGTCAAATAACGAACACTTTGTTTTCATCAAATATTTTTTTTTTTAAATTAACGACCATAAGTTAAGGGGTCTTCACACTTTAAACGCTAAAAAAGGCAATTTTCATGAATTTTTTTGATTGGTTTATATTTAGATATTCATATAAAGTTGGTACATTTAATAAATACACTTTCGAAATACATTTTTTTTAATTATGCATTTAAGTCACTATTAATAGAAGAAAATGGTAGTTGAAAAAATGTCCTAAAAAAAATTGTGGGCCTGCGTTGTTGATGGAATCTCGGAGATGGAGCATCCGAAACAAAAAAATGAAACGATTTTAGATTCAGTGTGTTAATGGCTATAGCGCATATCATAGGATCTTTTATATATGCAAAAATAACAAAACCGCGGACATTAAAAAAAAAAAACGTATTTTTTCACCGTTTTTGGCAAAAAAATTAGTAAATGTCGAAATTTAAAAAAATCCTTGTTACGCGTTATAGCTATAGTTGTAAAGAATCTGTGGTTAAAATTTCATAAGGATCGGTTTAGTAGTTTCGAAGATTTTATCAACGAACCGTCGAAAACCGTGGTTTCGAGAAAAACGCGTTTAAAGTTTGTTTGGGTTACATAAATACATAATTTAAAAAAAATGTATTTCGAAAGTGTATTTATTAGGTGCAATAACTTTTATATCAATATCTATAATATAATCCCATCAAAAAAATTAATGAATATAGCCTTTTTTAGCGTCTAAAGTGAGAAGACCCCTTAAAGAAAATATTAAGGCCGACGTCTAGTGTAACGACAGTGGAACGCAGTCATTCTTTTAAAAAAAAATGTAGCAACCCATCAGACATAGGACATTTCGCGTTTTTGTGGTCTATTAAACAGGAAATATCTCAGCTTCCAGTGGCCCGGAACAAAAAATTACAAAATTTTTGTAATCTGTAAGTATGTCGCTATTACGGTAACAAGAATAAAAGAGAAAAAAGTTTTGAAATACTGGCGACGGTGTACCCGAACATAACGATTTTTTATGCAATGATTATGCATTATGATGCATGTTACAAATAGTTAATATATTTTTATCGAGGTGATTCTAGTATGCGTAATAGACACAAGTATACACTACATGTGGTATAAATTTGAGGTAAATCAGTCGATTAGTTTTGGGAATATCTTGCCCGAAAAATCGAAAAATATAGTTTTGAGAAAAACGCATTTAAGGCAGGATTCTACTTTGAAACCATGAAAAAAACGCTATTTTCGTGAATTTTTTCTGAGAATACTATTAAAGATATCGATATGGGGTTTAAACTGTTCAATAAATACACTCTTTAAGTACATAAAAAAATTTTTCTTAATGTATTTTATTCATTTTTTGTACACGTAAAATATGTTTAAAGCCAACGCCTCGAAAAGCAGGTACCGTTGCCGTGGTCGTGAAATCTTCCCGACGGATGGTCTGAAACAAAAAAATCAAATAGTTTCATGTTCAGTATGTCTTCAGGAACCGACCTAACTAGAATATTTTATATACGTGCAAAATTAACAAAATGGCGGCTAAAATACGAAGAAAAAAAAATACGAAAAAAATATTTTTTCGTATTTTTACGTGTACAAAAAATGAATAAAATACATTAAAAATTTTTTTTTTATGTACTTAAAGAGTATTTATTGAACAGTTTAAACCCCATATCGATATCTTTAATAGTATTATCAGAAAAAATTCGCGAAAATAGCGTTTTTTTTCATGGTTTCAAAGTAGAATCCTGCCTTAAGGCCTTAGGCCACTGTAGAGGCCGAAAAAATAGGCTTTTTGGGGTTTTTTTTCAGGAAAACTACAAAATAAATCGAGATTACAAAAAAGGGTGCTTATCATACATATCAGTGACTGTATACAATCATTTTTTTGATGCGATTGATTTCAGAATGGCGACTGTGCAGTGTTTATCTCAAAACTGCATTTTTCAAGTTGGCCGGGAACATAAATCAGACAGTTTTCAACCGATTCACTTGAAATGTTGAATATATCTTGAAAAATACATTGTCTATGGAAGTACGTAGGATTTCTTTTTATACTGCATAGTTAATTTGTTATTAACAATTATCCGACGATTTTTTAGGCACATTTTTGGAAAGTGAAAAAATTTCGTCGGATAATTGTTAATAACGAATGAACTATGCAATATAAAAAAAAATCCTACGTACTTCCATGGACAATGTATTTTTCAAGATGTAATCAACATTTCAAGTGAATCGGTTAAAAATAGTCGGTGGTCGGTTACTCCGATTGCCGCCACCCCTGTAAAGGCCCATAACGCGGGTCATTTTTCGAATTTTTTAATCCTTCAAAAACGAAGATATTCGCAAGAAATTCTACCATCAGAAAATGGAATTAAAAAATTAATTTTTTCGATCTATCATACCATACGACGGGCTTAATGATAAAACTTAGAAAAATGTGACCAGCAGAAGAATTTTCGTAGCCGCGACTTTTTAGAGAAAATATAAAGATGTTTAAATCTACTAAATTTGCGCGATTTTTTTTACTCCAGTTTATCGTTGAGTATAATAATTGATTGTGGCTTATTTTCATTAAGCGCCACTGTAAATCACCAATGATCCAGAAGGGCCCTTCTTACGCCCCCACAATATACGGCTCTCCGCGAATGGAATACCTTAAGGGATCTCCATAGTGTAACGGGTCTAAAAGTAGTTCATTTTCGCGATTTTTTTTCGTGGTTAAAATACGCCAATCAGTCTGATTTTTTTAGGTGAAATTAAAGCACTCATGAAGAACAGAAAATAAATTGTTAAACGTTTATTTTTATTTATTTTTTACATTGGTTTAAACGGTTGAAAACGTCTTCGAAAAAAAGGAGTCCTCACGGTGTACTCGGTTGCGGTCGTAAATATTATCTGTAACCAAGTTTGTAAAAAGATTATTAATCATTATGAAAGCCGCTATCTTGCTATGGAGGTTTTTTAAAAATCAAAATTGACAAAATGCCGACGGTTTGAAAAAAGTATCGAATTAAGCCTATTTTTTCGACAGTTTTTCGTTAATAAAAACATGAAGATTTCAAAATAAAATAAAGCTTCTGTAGCAACATGGAATTTGAGACGGATAGCTGGAAAACTCTTCCTTTCACAGTGTACACCGTTTTGAAAAACGACATTTCGAGAAAAACGCGTTCGAAGTTTCGAGTGCGAAATTTTCATATAAATTGTCTACTTACGTTTATGTAAGTATATGAACAGCATGTTTATAACCGTCTATACTATAGGATAATGCACAAAAAACGATTTTTTGAAAATTTTACACTGTGATGATCACTTAATTGAGGCTTCGAGGTTGAACTTCCATTGGACTTATCTACGCCCGAAACGAAAAGTACCCTTTATCATTAAACGGTGATGAACTTTCGGCCGCCCCCTTGAGGGGAGGTACCTGAGTAAACGGCGAGAAAAACAGGCAAACTTCGGGAATTTTTATCTCAAAAACTAATATATCGATTGGATCCGGGTTTTTTTTTATTGGAAAATATGTACATTGAGTTATGCTTAGGAATTTTTAAAAATAAATTCGTTGACTGGAAGCGATTCAAAGGCGATTATCTCGAAACATAGTTTTCAAGGTCGGTGCCAGATGTATCTCGAAAACAGCTTGTCCGATTTTGACCAAATTTGGATACAATATTCTTCGAAAGTTTTTCTCGTTCGCCACGTAGGGGTTTTTCATTTGATTGAACCATTGCTTTTTTATGCAATAGGAATGCAATCCAAAATCGTCGAAAATCGCGAACGAAAAAGGAATGTTAAATTAAAACGGTCGCAATTCCGTCAAAAATGAAAATTTCAAAAAAATCCTACGTGACGAACGAGAAAAACTATCGAGGGACGTAAATTCGTAGCAAAATTTCCACGTGACTTTTTTTAAATGCAATTTTCAGTTGTCCCTCTTTTACGTTTGAAAATTTCGATTTTTTCCTTCGTATTCCTCGTTTCGTTCGCGCTTCAATGATACTGGTGTTTCCGGTACTGAGTTTTTTTCCTCCTTGGCAGCAGTGACAAAACGCGTTTTCACTTTCGGAGAAATTGATGCACGAGCTCGTGTACACGCTCGGGCGTCGCGACGTCGGACGTTGACCCGCCGCCTGAACGATAACCGAACACGGTCGAACGTAGGACGAGTTTAATTTCGTTGTTGCGTGGTTATTCAATTCGATTTGTCGCGATTGAGAACTCGTCGATAATGTCCGATGCAGGCCCAGCATCTCACGTGTCGAGGCAACGCGACGATTATTTGCAGGAAAAACAACACTACCGAACGTGATACTGGAATATCGATGTCTTGCTATCGGATGAATCGAGTAAATGAAAAAGAAGGAGGAATAATAAGGATGTCACGACCAAGTCGTCCGTTTGTTTTTGGCCTGCTCACATTGGCGTGTTAAGATGATCCCATTGCCAGGCTTCGATCCATAGGATTTTCATAATTTCTTTTTGAACTTCACTAAATACATTAATAATGGTCTCTGTAAAATTTCAGGGTCGGTTATCGACCTAATTACAGAGAAAAAAAAATTAAAATTGCGTATTTTTGTGAAGGAATTCCAAGACGACATACAAAAACCCAATTTCCGGTCGCTACAAAAATGTATATAATAGTGGGAATCCGTCAGATTGTTAAAAATAATCGGATTTGCATACTTAACACTTGTAATCCAAAGCTCTCAGAAAAAAATACGCTTATTGACCTAATTTTTATGTAATATCAAGTTTAATTTGAACTTCCGGTATTGGATTTATTACCACTTGCTACGATAAAGAGACGTGACAGCAAGGCAACAGCTGACTGTAGTCCTAACCTCATCTCACTCTGTCGAATTTCCACACATATTTCATTTTTAACCGACATATTTCGCCGACACAAATTTTCCACGCATTTTACCAGTCGTGGCCCGAATACAATGCTTCATATTTCCCGCACCTGACATTGTTTCGACAGATCAACGTTGAAAAGCATGGAGGTTGAACTCGCCTGATTGAGTAAAAAGAGACGGAGATAGAACCAATGTTGCCAAATATCAAACCTAGAAATACTGCGCGAATCGTTGGTATAATTATTTTTTCATTTTTCTACTTAAATGTGAACATTCATTAAGGCGTTACCCCCACTTGTAGCGCAAAAAAAGGCCTTTTTCATTAATTTTTTTAAAAGAAAACTACAAAACTTTTTTAATCGATCAATATACCATCTTAAGGAGGTACACCAGCTTCATACAATGTTGCCATGCTAAACCATGGTAAAATTTCAAAATGGTGATAGATCAATAAAATTTGGTGAATATATTCTTTAGTATTATATATGTCAATACAATTTTTTTCAGATTTTTTCATTGTGCCGTTATCGAGTAATTGAACATTGAAGTTCACGTGTATAAGCATAGCGTTTTTATAGATATAGGTATATATTCCGGTTATAAGAATAAACGCTTGTGAATTATTTGTAAGAAAACGGCACAACCAAAAAATCTGAAGAAATTTGTATCTACATGAATAATACTAAAGAATATATTCACCAAATTTTATTGATCTATCACCATTTTGCTGAAGCTAGTGTACCTCCTTAAAGAACACATCTTGAAGAAGTTTCAGTAATTTTTTTATTGAAAAATATTACATTGTTTAGTGGCAAATGGCCGTCAATGAAATAATGTTTTTATATACACGGTTTGCGGTGACCAACATTGCGGCGAAGTGGATCATCTGAAAAAAAAAATGCGGATGGATTTAGTCAAATATAAGTATAAACTAGTCTTTAATCGAAGGATTTTAAAAAATATTCATTTTTCACAAAATGGCGGACAGTCAAAGTTAATGGTTCGATTTTAACGAACAAAGACGGCCGTTTTTTGGCTATAAAACGGCCATTTTTTTCGAAAAAAAAATCGATCGATTAAAGACTACATTTTGATGTATTAAATAAGCGTGCAAAATTTCAAGAAGATCGGTTCATTAGTGTTCGAGTAATCTTGGTCACCGACTTCAGAAATGCCATTTTGAGAAAAACGCGTTTAAAGTTTCTCTTTCAACGCTCTTTCAACGGGGATTCTTCTCTTTCAACGCTCATATCTCAGTCAATTTTGTTCGGATCGACTTGAAATTTTCAGGACATATTCTCAGATACTTATACTTCAAAAAAATGCAATAAAAAGTAGAACCATTAAAATACCAGTGTGAACGCTCAAAATTTGGGTGATTTTCGGGAATTTTTTGGAAGAAAAGTACTCAATTAAATGTTTCGGAAAATTAAGAATATATTTGGCTATATTTGACCTATATGACATAACTTTTTCATAGAAAAATATTGAGATCCAAGCGACTTATGCGCTGCCTTCGGAGGCGCTAAAAAAAGTTCCTCCACTGCTGACATGATTCCGGCCGATTGAGTAGCTGAAACCGAAAAAGGAAAAAATGTCGTTAAACTGGAAGGTATTTCCTGTACAATGACGTAGGATTTTCGAAATATCAAAATCTAACAAAATGGCGTAGTTATATAAAAAAGTCTGTTTTCTTGCCTATAAAATGGTCGTTTTTTTCAACGGCAAATCGTCAATTTTCATCCAATCAAAAATATCCTACGTCATTGTAGAGTAAATATATTCAAGAGTACTCAGTTCAAATTTCAAGTCAATTGGATAATTGCTCTTCGAGTTACAATGTCAGCAAATTTGAAAAATCTCATTTCGAGAAAAACGCGTTTAAAGATTTAACTATCGATTTTTGCAAGATAAAATGATATTGATATAAACGATATAAATCATGATGATATTCTTGAAAGTATAAACTGTCGAAAAAGGCGAAAAAAATCGATTTTTTAAGTGTCACACTGGTATAGCCCCTTAAACAATTTACACATGGAAAATTTTGGTTATTACAAAAAATTATTTCTCAGTTGAAGAATGCCTCAAACTTGCTTAATTTTTTCCCGTCTAAATGTATATTCCGCCTTAACGGGTTTGCGTAAGCTTGGGCCGAAAAAACAGGTCGATTTTCGCAATTTTGTATCTAGCAACAGTATTTGAATAACGAGGTTGGTATTTTACACGCAATTCATTCATAGTCTTGCCAATGGTTCCATTTTTTTTAATCGAAAGATTTTGATAAACAATGAAGTTACTATTATTTAAACAAAGCTCCACCGTTGCTGCTCGGTTAATCGGCGAAAGGCTTTCCGGCAACTAGGGTCAGCCGAGGTGAAAAATAAAAAGAATGTTGTTTCAGTGTGATAATAAAACTCTCGTATAACCGAATACTTTTGTGAAATTTTGAATATTACAAAAATGCCAAGCTGTAGAAAAAGAAGTTCAACTTTCGAGCAAAAAAGCAACTTCGATAATTTGATATTCACAAATGGATAAACAAATGAAAAAAAAATCATCCGATCTCATAACAGCAACTGTTATAAGCTACGGCCGAATTTGAAATGAGTTGGACCAACAGATCTTGAAGTACGACTTGCACCACGTTGTAGCACAGCTGGCGAGGCCATTCACAAAAGTCGTCATAACTTCGTGAATCTTTGAAGCTTCTACAAAGTCTTTGCTGCATACTAAACTCAAAAGACCCCAGCCTATAAAACTAGGCGATCATTAGAAAAAAAAACCGTATTTTCTAAATTTGAAGATTACGCAGACCGGTTTATAAAGTTATGCTTGGAGGACCTTTTTTAATTTTCCGTCGCGTTAATTTTTCATTCAACATTGGCGATTGATAAACACGCTCGTGAGGGCCTACGTGTTCACATGTGAATGCGCCTACCGGTTTACACTCACCCGGCATATACATACAGCCCCGGGTCTACGATTTTTCCGATCCGGGGCAAAAACTTGACATTGGCGCCCCTCCTCTCAAGCATTTGAGATTAAGGGGGGAGATCTTTTTAGACGCCCGAAAATGAGTCATTTTTCATGATTTTTTAAAAAATGTGATAAGATAATCGCATCATTTTAAAATTTTTACATTATCTTATTACAACTTTCAAGTGGTAAAACGTTTTTTTTCTTTTTCAAACAAAACAAAATAGCGGCGTTATAAGGTATTCCTTTAGGGGTCTTTTGAAAAACTCCTCATGGTATAGCTCATGGTATAGTTATTGATCGATCTGGCTGAAATTTTGGGCGGTTTTTCACTATAATATTATTGGAAGGATATACCTATAAAAATATTAAAAGGTATAAAATTGAAAATTAAGTAGGCTTTGTAATCAAATGTTCATATTTTTTACCATTTTCTCGACAATTTTTACCCCGAAAAAGTAATTTATTTACGCGATAACCTTGGAACTTTAGGTATATCCTTCCAATAGTCTTATAGTGAGAAATCTGGCAAAATATCAGCCAGATCGATCAATAACTTGTTGAGCTATAACACGAGAAGTTTTTCAAAAGACGCCTAAAGAAATACCTCATCAAAGTTCGTCTCCTAGGCAGTTTTATTTTCGATAGCTAGGATCACGACGCCATTGAAACTCACCAAAGCGCCCTGGATGTTAGGCGCTTTAGTGAAACAAGTTTTTTCAAACACAAGAATTTGGCGCCCCCTTAAATTGCCGCCCGGGGCAGGTACCCCGGTTTGCCCCCCCCCCCCTTAGATCCGGGGCTGCATACATATATATACACACACATCGGATGAGTCACTAAAAAGTGAAACATTGGAAAATCCCTGTAAATATTGATTTTAGACAACAAAAAAGTCCAAAATTCGAAGGCTTTGTCAAGCTATACATTGCGCCTCAGTTTCTTTATCTTTAAGTCTTCGCACTTTAGACGATAAAAAGAGGCTATTTTCATGATTTTTTTTGATAGGCTTATATTATAGATATTGATATAAAAGTTGTTACACTCAATAAATACACTTTCGAAATACATTAAACATTTCTTTAATGTATTTATGTAACCCAAACAAACTTTAAGGGGCCAGTCCAATTTGAAAATTTCAAAAAATCGAAAGCAAGCAGGACTTGAAGAAATCGACGATGATGAGCAATCAGAAGGATTGCTCATCATCGATTTTGTACGGTGCAGGAATTGCCGATTGAGTTTAGGTAAGAGTTTTTCATAGTATAAACTTCAAACGCGTTTTTCTCGAAACAACGTTTTCAAAATCTAGCTCCATCGTATCTCTAAAACTAATAAACCGATTCTCTTGAAATTTGAACCACATATTGTTAATATGATTCGCAACAAGATGACCCTCGATGGTTTAAAAATGTTTATTGTTACTCTTTTTTTGCGAAAAACTGCGAAAAAACGCGTTTTTTTTAAACTTTTTTCGTTTTTCATCTGCCATTTTTTTATTTTTTGACAAAACTTTATATCCGAGGGTCATTTTGTATCTGGTGTCATAGTAAATCTAATGGACTGATTTTTTTGTTTCAGACAAGCCGTTGCCGAGTTGTGATGGAGCTACCTAGCCCACCTATTTTTAAGGCGTTACGTTAAACTATAGTTTTTATACTTAAAAATGAATAAAAATGAATTAAAATTTTTTAAAATGTATTTCAAGACTTTATTTATCAAGCCCAACAACTTTTATATTCATATCTCTTATAAAATCCTCCAAAAAAAATCGCGAATGTAGCCTTTTTCGTGGCTCCAAAGTGGACTGGCCTCTTAACCGCGTTTTTCTCGAAACAACCTCTTTCGACGGCTTGTTGACAAAATCTTCGAAACTACTGAACCGATCCCTATGAAATTTTAATCACATATTCTTTAGAACTATAGCTATAGCGCATATCAAGGATTTTTAAAAATGTTGATACGTACTTTTTTTTGCCAAAAACGGTGAAAATACGTTTTTTTGTTTTTTCGAAAAATGTCCGCCATTTTGTTATTTTCGCATATATAAAAAATCGTATGATATGCGGGATAGCCATTAAAATACTGAAGCTAGAACCGTTTGATTTTTTTATTTCGGATGATCCATCTCCGAGATTTCATCAACATCGCAGACCTACCATTTTTTGGGATTTTTTTTAACTGCCATTTTCGTCTATACATAGTGGCTTGAATAAATAATTTTTTTTAAATGTTTTTCGAAAGTGCATTTATTAAGTGTAACAACTTTTATATCAATATTTATAATATAAAGTTATCAAAAAAATTCATGAAAATAGCCTTTTTTAACGTCTAAAGTGAGAAGACCCCTTAAGTGGAGGCACTAACCTGACTGCAAGGTCAGCGACTCCGCTTCCTCAAATGGGCACCCGAGTGTCCACTTTCTGGTGACTCACCATATATCAGGGTGTCCTGTTATAAATGGACAATCCTGCAACCGTCGATAGGTCAAATCGTGTCCTAATATATGCTGAAATTTCAGTTTAGTAGAAGTCCCTCGGTTTTGGAGATTTTTGGCTTTACGTTATTTTTTGTTTACGACGGGATATACATTTATCATTTATTTATACAACGATCAAACAATCGATTTCTTTTTTTTTTTGTTTAAACGCTAGAACTATATATGTAGAATATTTTCCCAAAGTTTCAAAGCGAAATTCGAAAAACTTCAAACGCTACGGACCGTCAACGCCGTGCCTCACCGCTCGGATTCGGAGCAGGCGTGAACTTCAAACGCGTTTTTCTCAAAACTGCATTATCCAAATTGGCGTGTAGGATTACTTAAAAACTATTAAGCCAAACGCGTGCCATTTTTTTTTCAAATTTGCATTTTCTTCATTTTCATTGCCGTAACATAGAAACTATACATGTTCTAACTGAAAAAATGTTTGAACTTTTTTGCAAATCAAAGTCTACGCGAAGCTAGACTGCACGTCGATTCGCAACTCCCGCGGCGACCTTGCTGTAACACTCTGCCACAGCTCCGCCATTTGGATGATGAATATATTTTGAAAAATTGTTTCGTATACTTAAATATACCTAAAGTTTGATAATTGTAGAATAATTTTTTCTTAGTTTAAAAAACCCCTCAATATTGCTTCTTTTTTCTGTCTTGATGTATATTCCGCCTTAAATCATCTGCTTTGCACGAATCGACAATAACTAAGCAACTTTTTTAAGTAATTCGCACGATATGCCTAGTACATGTTTTTACACCGCAGACTATCAAAGTCAGATGTTCGAATTGGTTTGTATAAAAATTCTGCAAACATCTTTTTCTAAAAAGTTTCCTTAAAATTTAAGATTGAAAAGAATACTTTTTTAGATAAAACATAACCAAGAGTCTATTTTTAAACCAGGTAAAAAAAGTCATCATTTGTAGAAATGACGAGTGTATTTCCGAAAAGGCCATACCTCAGATTAATTTGGAATTTCGTGCACCCATGTATTTTGACTCGCTGATTATGTATATGATAGTGAAAACACCCGCAAATTTGATTTTCCATGTCAAAACTCACAAAAAACTGTTTTTTTTAGTTTTTCTACTTTAATTTAATAAATGTTGATCTTAGTGAAAAATATTTCCTACATAAGTTGCAGCCTATACAAATATTGATCTTTTATGCTCTATACAGTTTTTGTCTAAAACCATTCTGTTTTGAGAAAAATGGAATAATGCTGCAATAAGTACATTTTGCTAAACTCCATTAGTTTCGATATTATCTACCGCGGGAATGTTGGAGTTTGTTTGGGTTTGTTTAATGTGTTGTATGTTGTTTGGGTTTGTTGTTTAGATATGCGTATATTGTTACAGATCAAACTGCAACCTTCCCGCGGTAAAGTGCGTGAGTAGATAATATCGAAACTAATGGAGTTTAGCAAAATGTACTTTTTGGAGCATTATCCCATTTTTCTCTAAACCGATTGGTTTTAGACAAAACTTGTATACAACATAAAAGATTAATCTTTTTATAGGCTACAACTTTTGTCGTAATCATTTTTCTCTCAGATCAACCTTTATCAAAATAAAATACAAAAACATAAATAAATCCGTTTCTGTGAGTTTTGACCTTGAAAAACAAATTCGCGGGTATTTTCATTACCATATTCGTGATCAGGGAGTAAAAATACATGGGCACGCAAAATTCCAAATTAATCGGAGGTATGTCCTTTTCGGAACTTAATTCAAAATAACATTCGAAAAACCAAAAGCAATGATTTAAAAAAAATGACATAAGTCCCAAGATCTCGAAAACCGTGGGACTTTTACTACACGGAAATTCCAGCATACAGTAGGACATGATCTGGCCTTTCGACAGTTGCAGGATTATCCATTAAGGGATAATAAGTATATTTTGGAAATTTTTTCTAGCGAGACAATGGAATAAATAAAAATTCTAAAGATGGTCCTTTATTGCACATATCATAAACTGTATAAACGATTTTTTTTTCAAAGCAATATAAAACAAAATGGCGGATGTAGAGCTTTTCTTCGACGAAGCTTTTTTTTCATATGCGCGCGGCCGGACCTGCAATTTTTTAATCTACAGTGAATGCATTTTTTTCGGTTATACATGTGAATAGTTACAGAAGTACGTAGGATTTTTTTGATACATCGATTTTTGCAAAAACAGCGCGTTTTTTGAATAAAAGTTCATAATTCTCAAGAAAACATCGTCGAAAATTGTTTATAAAAAAAACTATGTAATATATCGAGAAAATCCTACGTACCTCTATGCAGAATGTAATTGTGAATTTACAGTTAAAATGTCAAGTCAATCGGTCAAGATTTGTTCGAGTTATGAGTCCGGCCGACTTGAAAAATGTAGTTTCGAGAAAAGCGCGTTTAAAGTTTTCGGTACGGATAGGACTGAGAGGGGCTGCGCCAAAATTCAAAATATAAGTATTTAGACATTCTTCCCACCTGAAAACATCGAGTATATCATTTTTAAGATATTAAGGCATCTTTTAAGAAAAAAAAAATCGATTTTTTGAAATTTCCACGGTGGCCTTAATTACAGGACACCCTGTATATACACCCCGTCAAAAAGACGAGATTCGACATATAGCGAAGTCGTGAATTATACTAACGGATGGGAAACAATCGTGGGTTCTGCGCCGGTGAGGCTGCGCCGCTATTCGCTATATATATGAATGTAGGGCTATAGGGATACAGACGAAGTGGGAGGTGCGCGGCGAGGGGTTCGAGGGTTGGTGGAGATCGCGCGCGTATAACTCGGCAGGGTCGACGTGCGACTGCGGGATAGTAAAAGCCCAGCGTTTTGCTGAATCGATACACAATGTTTCCCCTCGCGTATACCACGAACCGTGAAAAATGTCATCTCGATACAGCGGCAAAAAGATATTCCTCCCGGTGATAAATCATCAGTGAAATTTCTCCTCCGGTCCTTTCCACAAAGGACTAAACACGAGCGGAAGTCATGACGAAATTGCGATCAATGAAATATTTCGCGGCGTTAGGATCAGTCGGAAGGAGAACGAACTTGAAAATACGCGATCAGACTATCTTTCCGTTCTACTAGATCGGCCGCTGAACAGTGAACGGCATTAGAGAATATACATACATATATATATATATATATATATATATCTGTTTCGCGAGTTAATTCGAGCCCCGGGAGTGTACGCTAAAATTGCCCAGAAACAAAACGACTGAGTAAAATGTTCTTCCTCTCGTAGAAAAGTGCGTGTACGACAATACGACATAAATAATAGTAATTTGACGTGACAATTGGTTGGATCACTGATCGTCTTACTATTTACATTGGGCAGCGCAGCGCGGTGGTGCGAATGCGATTTGTGTGAAGAGACGAACGTGCATCGGGTTGCTTGCGTTAGCGTTTTTTTTTCTCATTCCAAGTGATATATCGTGCGAGCGAGTGATTGTACGCGCTTATCGACCGAGCAGCGAGGCTCGCCTCATCAACGATCCGTCATGTGACACGCGTGACGGATAGAAAAAGAGAGGGGGGGGGGGGCAGTTTCACTGTTTAGGTGGGAAACGTGTGTGGTCGCGATTTCCGGAAGCGGAAGTCGCTATTGTTTAGACGGTGATCTCGGCCGAACGGAAACAAGTCAACCAGGTCAGTAAAGAGAAATCATCTTAGCGGATAATTAATATTTAGAAATGTTTTAGCGATTTTTGGAAAAGTAAAAAATGAGAATCCGCTTGTTAAAAGTCGTTATTGAGAATGAGATGTTGGGTGGATCGTTAAGGGGCTACGTCTACCTAGAGGCTCGAAAAAACAAATTTCGATGTCTTTTTCTGGGAAACGGTTGGCGAAAAACAAACGCATTTTTTTAACACATTGAGAGCCTTGAAAAACAATCACCAAAAATACAGAAAAACAACAAAAACATGGCCGCCGGCAGATTACGAAATTTTTTTCGCGACGTTTGGCGGTGGACGCTCTACAGCTCAAACGGTCCGTCTGAAATCTAAAAACCAAACGGGTGACTCAAGTTAACAATAAACACGAGTCGTTGACGATCGTCAATTTTTTAATTAATTTTTTTTAACAAAGCGGCGACGAATTGAAACTCAAGCATACAAAAAAATCGTCATTTTTACATAATTATTGAAAAATGAAGATCGATTTTTAAAAAGTGAGATCGTCATCGACCCGTAAATGTTTCTTATCGTACCTCCTGTATATTTGGAAACAATCCATTTAGTGGTTCTCCAGATATCATGTTCACCGAATTTGAAAACAGTGTTTCGAGAAAAACGCGTTTAAAGTTTTACGTGTGGTGCTGCTACCGCTCGGCCGACTGTTGAAGCTCCAGCTCATTCAATTTTAGAAATATTTCAATGAATTTTTCAGGCAATATAGCTAAAAGGTGATACTAGGGAACAAAAATATATTTGGAAGATGCAATTTTTTTTATCCACATAGGTAGACGCAGCCCCTTCCTTCCCTACAAAATGGCACTTCCATGTTCCGATGTAAAACTCGCGGTTGCTGGTTCGTCCGCCCTCTGCCCACCCCAAATATTTTTCGTCACTGGTAAAGCCGCGTTATAAAATTGCGGATGGAGAAAATACGCTCGGACCGGATGTTGCGAGAAGTGACATTGACCGGAAGTATCGAAAAGCACGAACCAGCCGAGTGCTGTTCGATGGACTCGCTGGAGTCAACAAGATCACGGGGGGGGGGGGGGGGGCAATTTCGAGTCGAGTTTTTTGGTAACGCGATAAATGTGCTCACGATCATTTCCGGTGGATCTCGCCGGAACTCCGACAATCTTTCCTGCCCCGTTCTCGAGTAATGGAAAAACGAATTTCTCCCCTCGATAAAGCTGCGATCGGAGAGAAGCGCCGAGGAAAATAAAGAGCTGTTTTACCGATCGAGTGACATTGACACCGATCGAGGCACACGCGCGGGAGCCCCGACTCTCGTTGCTTTCGAGGACATCGCCTGACACGACCGCTACCAAGGCCACGAACACACCGCACACGTAGACGCTCAATGTTCAAACGTTTTACTACACGCAACCAACTTTGCGGAAAAAAAACTTTATTCGACTTTTTTTTCCGCCCCTTCTTTTCATCTGGACGAACTAGCGTACCGCTTGACTATTCTAGGCTGAAAAGCTCGCAAGTGGAAATGCATGTCGTGCTCTGTGTACACGAGTTTGCATCCCAAGCTTGGTACAATTGTGTTCGTACGCTGGCTCGCGATTCGAACGTTGCGACCATGGAGACTAGAGGGACGAGTCCAAATTCGGCAATGCAATGCGAAACCCAAAATTACGAAAATTAAGGTGGTTATGGGGTTAAGTCAACATGTTACCACCGAGCTGAAATTTTTTCTGGACCTTTATAACCTCTTTGCTGATCATCCTGTACAGTTTAAGGGGGTATACCAGTGTGACCCTTTTAAAAAATCGATTTTTTGCCTTTTTCGACAGTTGATACTTTCAAGAATATCATTATCTTTTATATCATTTATATCAATATCATTTTATCTTGCAAAAATCGATAGTTAAATCTTCAAACGCGTTTTTATCGAAATGAGATTTTTCAAATTTGCTGACATTGTAACTCAAAGAGCAATTATCCGATTGACTTGAAATTTGAACTGAGTACTCTTGAATATATTTACTCTACAATGACGTAGGATATTTTTGATTGGATGAAAATTGACGATTTGGCATTGAAAAAAACGACCATTTTATAGGCAAGAAAACAGACTTTTTTCATAACTACGCCATTTTGTGAGATTTTGATATTTTTCGAAAATCCTACGTCATTGTACAGGAAATACTTTCCAGTTTAACGACATTTTTTCCTTTTTCGGTTTCAGCTACTCAATCGGCCGGAATCATGTCAGCAGTGGAGGAACTTTTTTTTTTTTGGCGCCTCCGAAGGCAGCGCATAAGTCGCTTGGATCTCAACATTTTTCAATGAAAAAATTATGTAATATAGGTCAAATACAGCCAAATATATTCTTAATTTTCCGAAACATTTAAATGAGTACTTTTCTTCCAAAAAAATTCCGAAAATCACCCAAATTTTCAGCGTTCACACTGGTATAGCACCTTAAGTTAACATGCTACCACCGAGGTGAATTTTTTCTGGATCTTTATAAGCTCTTTGCTGATTATCCTGTGCAGTTTGAATACGATCCACAGTACCGTTTTTTAGAAGAAAAAAATCGGCAACTCGACGTATTTCGTGGGTTAATTACATTACGCTTATGGAAAACTCCCGATCATTTTTCAGTACATTATTAATATCTGCTAAGTGAATGTTACCACGGAGCTGAAACAATCGGTACGGTTCGACTAATTTTCGGACTAATCCTTGGTACCGTGAAAGTGAGGATTCACAGTACCGTTATAAAATTATTAATGTTTTTGATAGCGAATTTGTGCGAAAATCAAGCACACAAAGTGTTAGACTGTGAAATCATGGCAACGTCGTAGACGGCACAAATGCTACCTATCTTATCGGCATTCGGTAATTATGCCCGGGAACCTCAAACTACTCGGTCAGCCTAATTAACAACAAATGTTATTGGTACTTATTCCCTTAATTAGTAATAATTACTTAATTTTAATTTGATAACTATGTTCAGAAATTATACATTTTTCTTACTCGGGATTTTTTTTACTCGGACCGATATTCATTTTTGACAGCTCCTTGGGCCGATATTGAGGTTACGAACGGGACACATATGCGTCTAACTTCGCGACACTTCTGCCACCATTATGGGCATTATGATATACCACGATTTACGACGTTGGCAATTCGTTTCGCGTTAATTGAGCGAGAAAAAGTCATAGAAAATAATTACACAAAGTAATGAAAACACTTAATGTAATCACCGAATGTTCAAAAATCTATATTTTTACAAATAGATGTAGAAGAATAGTTTGAAAACGCACGTTTAATATATATATATATATATATATATATATATATATATATATATATATATATATATATATATATATATATATATATATATATATATGTGTGTGTGTGTGTGTGTGTGTGTGTGTGTGTGTGTGTATGTATGTATGTATGTATGTATGTATGTATGTATGTATGTATATACCGGGTGTCCCATTTTAATCTTACACTTGATTTATCTCGAAAAATATTGCGCGGATCAAGTAATGAGTGTAATAAAAAAATTTAAGTTCGAAGGGTTCAAAGGTAAAAAAATAATCTTTTCTCGTCCAAAATTCAAAATTCAAAATTCAAAACAAAACATGTATCAGGCCAAAACTAACAACTTTTGTAGGAAAAGTGTTCTGATAACGTTCATAATTTTTAGGTTAGAATACCATTTTTAGGTATAATGTACAACAAAAATTAAAATGAATACACAATCTATATTAAAGATATATTAGAATGGGGCACCTGGTATATATTAACCGGGTGTCCCATTTTAATCTTTCACATGATTTACCTCGAAAAATACTACTCCGATCAAATATTGAGGATAATAACATAACATAACAGGAAGACGTTGAAAAAAAATCTTTTTTGGTGAAAAATTCAAGATAGCGACGTTAAGATGGCCAACATGTTTAAAAAAAATGGAATTATGCATTTTTTGTCACCAAAACATCAGGCCAAAACTAACAACTTTTGTAGGTAAACTTTTTCGATAACGTTCGAAATTTTTAGGTTAGAATGCCATTTTTTAGCCGAAGTGCTGAGCCACAGAGACATAATGATCTTGAAGTTTGCATCGTTGGAACGCAACGAAAATTATTTCTTTCTGATTGGTAACATTACTTTTCAGCCGATTTAGGGTATGATAATCATTCTAACGATTTTCCGTATTTTTATTACAGGTACCCGACCGCAATTTGCAAAAAAAATCGAATAATAATAAAATGAAGAAATAACAAAAAGGTCGTTGCATTCCAACGATGCAAACTTCATCGTCATGAGACCTAATCCTTGTTTGGGTTACCGAACAAACTCAAACAAACGCAAACAAAGTCACCCACACGTACACTTACACTAGGAATGTTGAAGACTTTACCTCCTTGTGGTACATTCTGGATGGCGCTAAAATTGTAAAAAAATGATATTCTAACCAAATAATTATGAATGTTATCAGAAATCTTTTCCTACAAGAGTTGTCGGTTTTGACCTGATCACAGTGTAAACTCTTTACATCTGTATATGATTTTCTATCTTCATCAAACACTTACGATTTTCGTGCTCCTGTTATCTGTATTACAGCAATCACGTTACGGACCAGGTTTTCAGGATTATTGTTACATAGAAATTAGTCCTTTTATCGTTTCTCATGTTTTTCCCCTTTTTTATGGTTGATCGGAGTGTCGCTGTCGCTTTCACTTCGTGCTCCAGCTATTACTATATTGCTCGGACATTTGCTATCGGCGCGACACTGGTGGTGAAACTTTGCACCTGAATTTTTTTACGTTTCCACCGACGCTTTTTTTCACCGCCTTCCCCATGGAGGCTAGATACTCCAATAGGGAAACGATAAAAAAAAGCGTGTGCAAAACTCAAGACACAGGGATGGCGCTGCAATCGCGCGAAGGGTTGCCCTGCTAGTCAGCGCCCTGACACTGGGTACTATTCCTATGGCAATGAATTACTCGCGTGTTGTCCGAAATGTTTGATTGCGCTACAGTCCACTTCGTGGCACTAGTAGTCATCTGCTCGGTTTCTTTTACGCATGCGCGTTCCATGCTCGATATAATAACATTTTCGGAGTATTTGGAGTTTCACGCGTTTTACGGTTGTGTTGTGACTTGTGGCTTGTGAGTAAAATAAAATCTTCAAAACATTTTAAATGTTAAAAAATCAATCCGCGATCGGTGAAGTGTATTTTTGTTTAGCATGACATGTCTTCTGTATTGTGTGTAGGTTATAATTATCAAGGGACGCTGACCGGCAATTGATAATTTAAAAATTATTCAAGGGAAATAAATATAGTTTTCCTCATATTTATATGTATCGATCTATTTCTTCAAATTTTCATGCTTGTTAAGAAATGGACACCCACGCATACACTTACTTCTCGGTCTCTAACTGCCAAAAAACAAATACATCTCCAGTTACATAATTTCAAACGATTAAAATAATCATATTATAATAATGATTATAATAAACATTTTCTCCATTGTTTGGTGGGTTCGGCTGGTTCACAGGTTATAGGGCATAGATATATAGTTATCGAGCAGGTGACTACTAGCGCCACACGTAGCAGCGATTGAAAATAAAAACGACGGACATTACGCGAGCCATGTTTGACTGATGGTGACAGGGGGCTGGTGCTAGTTCACTCGACAACAGACTGAATGCGAGTTTGGAGTTACTGTTTATGGAGCCCACCGATACACAGAGTGTAACGCGAGGAGTGTAGCAACCGAAGGATAACGATGGGGGACCTCAAGACCTATCGATTGAACCCCCATGTATATTTTACGATTTTCAGTGGTTTAAAACTCATTTTGGGTTTTGTGATTTTTTTTGTAAGATACTAATTTTAGAGGACATTTCGCAAATACAACTAAACTATTAAGTCTACTCCCGTGCTTTTGTTTTCTTCAGATAGTATAATAGTGGGCCTCACGTACTAAAATAGTACTTTCACACATGAGCCGAAAAGTTTTCAAATAACAAAGTAAGTCCGTAAATATTTTTGCAAATTTAATTTTTCTACCAACTTTTAAAGGCTCTAGAATTTACAAAGTACATAGGGTTGTTTTCTACATCTTATATATCCAAAACTTATTTAAAAACTACACACACACACACACCCACCCACACACAAACATTATCACTTTAAAGTATTATTATATTTGTATTCAAGTATTACACAAAGGCTTACTTTTTTCGCTCTAGAAATAGATTTCTTTTTCACGTGAAAATTACAAAAACAAAATTCAAAGTAACGTCAAATTCGCATTCGGTCTGTTGTCGAGTGAAGGTAGCACCGCAACCCTTCGCGCGATCGTAGCGCCATCCCTGATGCCTTTATTTTCAGGCATCACTTAAAATGCCGAGTTTAGGCTCCTGTATGTAGCCTCCATGGCCTTCCCTATGGAGTGTCAACTCGCGTACTCTAACCTCCATATTTTGTTTCTAAAATTGATTTTCCAAAAATAGTCTCGCACAATTTAATTTTGCATTGACATTTCTGTGCCGGCATGATAAAAAATTTGGGGCTTATGTTCATGTGGAGCCCGCATTCCTCCACTGTACGAAACATTTCTACCCCAAATATCGTACCTGTACTTTTATCTATCCATCTATCAAAAGATCAGCAGCGATAAAATATTCACACGTGCCTGCGTACGTACACAATCGATGGATATAGACGTCGTATGTGTACCTACACACACACACCAGACACACACACACACACACACACACACACACACACACACACACACACACACACACACACACACACACACACAAAAGTGCATCTAACAGCGCGCTTTAAAGACTGTTGATGATACACGTCGTACTGTAAAACAAGACCCGGGCCATATAGGACACGCAACTCATGAACACGCTATATACAACTCGCAAAGCGGACGACGACGGTTTGCTGAAAGTCGACTTTATCGCGGTGCGCGGCATATTCGTTCAATATTTGCGGGAGCCCGCCAGTGAACAACATACATATACATAAAATACCGACGAATGTCTAACTTGCGACGAAACATCACTACCCACTCGCGTGTTACCCCGAGTCTTGGACGTTTCTATCACTTTCCGTCGTTTATCAGCCTTTTCTGTCTAATTTGCCTCGGCATTGCTTTTCGAACGTTTTCTTTGTTCCGCTCTTTAAAAACTGTTCGCGAAAGTTGCGCCGAGGTGTCGCGTGGCCGAAAACCACGGTAAACCCGGTGAAACTCGTGCCAACGCAGTGTGCGTGCGTAGTCGTTCCCGTATTCGTGCGCGAGCAGTGCGCCAACGAAGTGAAGAGTGCCGCGAGAGGTTATGGGGATTCCCGCGTATTATTCCTAATCGAACGTTCGCATTCACGTTGAGGGATTTTCTCATACTGAAAAGCGAAAAAAAAGATGATCGTTCTCGAAACCCTGAAGGAGTAAGTTTTCTTAAGTTGAGGGATCATCACAGTGTAACGGATCGAAAAATAGCTGATTCCCGCGATTTTTTTTGGTAGTTATAATACGATAATCTGTCTGATTTGTTTTATGTCAAATCAAAGCACTCGTGAAGAACAGAGAATACATTTTTAAACGTTTATTTTTATTTTTGTTTACATTTTTTAACGGTTGAAAATGTCTTCGAAAAAAGGAGTCCTCACGGCGTACACGGTTGTGGCCGTAAATATGATCTGGAACAAAATTTGTAAAACGGTTATCAATCAGTATGAAAGCCGCTATCTTGCTATGGAGGTTTTTTAAAAATCCACATTGACAAAAACCCGGCGGTTTGAAAAAAAGTATCAAATGTAGCCTATTTTTTTCGAGTCTTTCGTACAAAAATGAAGATTTCAAAAAAAGCTTCCATAGCAAGATAAAGAATAGCGTGAAGAATGTTGTGTCAAAATTTGAGATGGATAGCTTGAAAAATCTTCCTTTGAGAGTGTACACCGCCTTGAAAAACGACATTTCGAGAAAAAACGCGTCCGTCCGCGCCAGACCTCACGCAGCTGGGCGAATCCCTTTTTCTGAGAAAGGCTGTAGCAACCGAAATAACTCGGATTTCGTCCCAAAAATCAAACAGCATATTTATAACCGTCTGTACTATTGAATAATGAAAAAGATCGATTTTTTGAACATTTTACACTGTGATGATCTCTTAAGTGCTTTGATTCAAAAGACTTGCTGGAGTTTCCATATATCTAGGGGGTACAAGTAAGTTTCAAAGGATTTTTTTGTGAAAATTGCGTTCTCATTGCGTTTGACACGAGTCTTCGTTCGATAATGCGTCCAATTCTGCATCTTCAAACGTTTGTGGCCTTGGTTCACATCCTCCGTGTCAAAATCACCACTTTTAAACCTTCTAAACCAGTACTCACAAGATGAGATTGATAGAGCATAGTCCCCATAAGCCTCACACAGCAATCGATGACCTTGAGCTGTTTATTTTTCAAATATAAGCAGAAAAGTAAAGCTTTCCGCATATTGCGTTTTGTTGGCACAAAAGTCGACATATTTGGAGATCAACAAAACTTTGTTGTTTACACTTCGACAAAATGAAACGTTCTGAAAACTAGAGCCTAATGATGACGTCATAACATGAAGGTGGTTAGGTTATGATACTATGCGATTTGATACCAGTAACGCCCTCTTTTGTAAATCCTTTAAAAGTTACTTGTATCCCTAATGTGTGTGTGTGTGTGTAGATTTTCTAATCCGATAGTTACGTTGATACGTAATCTAGAATAGTACTGAATAAAATATCATTCGAGGGTGTGATTTACAATGCCGGAAGTGGCATTCACCATCTGCAAAACGCACACTAGCTTTCAGTATGCCATGTCGTAAATTAAAAGCCCACGCTATCTTATGCTCCATACACGTTGGGAGATGCTTATCGTATGCATCATATTTTTTTTCGCCGTTGACGTACGTGATAAGTCATGCGAAAGGAATGTTATCGACGCTCGATATCAGCCGACAAACGAAATACTGCTTGAAAAGAAAAGAAACAAAAAGAAAGAACAGAATCGAAATAATGAATGGACAAGGTTGGTCATCGATTTGAAGTGAAGATGGGTGGCGGAGGCAAAAGCGGCGAGAAGGGGGTGTGTGGGTTGGCGATTTTGAGGAAGGGCAGGTTGGATAGCGTGTTGCGCTCTGATCAGGCTCTATATCGGACGAGTTTAGACTTTTTTGTTCACCGCACACCGGTGGATCGATAAATTAGCGGGTACTTGACGCGCTTAGGCCTCCCGGCGGTTCTGTCGCATTTATTCAACGACATTATGCAGGGAATACTGATTTTCCTTTGATGCAGATACGTTTAAGTCGTGCTACATCGTTGCGAGACGAAGATTGTGATTTGCAGTAAACTTAGGGGGGGGGGGGGGCGTTTCAACGATGAAGGTTAACGTGCTGCCATAAGCTGGAATACAAAAAATAGGTTGATTCTCAATGTATTTTTTCTGATGAGAGTGAAGGGATGACGAGGTTGGGATTTTACACACGATTAATACATACTCTTGCCTCGTTTGTGTTGATTTTTCATTGAAAAGTATTAATAAACAATAAGTAATGATAGATTGTGAGGTAAGACTCACACCGTTTTATAAAGCAGAGTTTCGAGAAAAATGCAAAAGAAAAAAGGGTTAATGGCGGCGGTTTGCCGTAGCGCCGTGGGCGTTTCGACTCTTCACAAAAATCATTACGAGTCGGTCGGTTTTTGGATTTTTTACAAAATCTTTGTTACAATTTGAATTTGCATGCATCACCCGCTGCGAAATTCCAACGCGGTCACGACGCTATTGCTTAAATTGGTAGTTTTTGGCTACCAACCGCTGAAAACTATCGCCAGATGTCGCAGTAACCGTTCTGCTCCTCACACTACAGTAAAGAGCAGAAGCCCAATAGGCAACGGTTGCTGCACCCCGCGTGTGAGACGTATACATGTGGGCAGGTTCACCATGCGGGATCACCACTAGTGGACAAGCTCACTGATAATCGTTTCGAATAATTGAACACAGCATATTATTCATAACATGCATATATAAAATGTATTACCATCCAAACTTCAATTGAACATGAAAGTTTATTTTTCTCATCAATGATGGAATAAGCCACTCTATAGGGAATACAATTTTCAGCCGGAATATTAATTACGCTTATCATTTATGTAGATGAGAACGAAAACTATCGTGAATTCGCAACCGTATTTAGTCAGTAATTAAATGAGTCTGGCTTCCATTATAATTAAAAGTATCCTGAAGTAGATATTTTTCACGTGAAAATTACGAAAACAGGACTCACAGTAACGTCAAACTCGCGTTCGGTCGGTTGTCGAGTCAAGCTAGCACCGCAACTCTTTGCGCGATCGCAACGCCATCCCTGTTGCCTTCATTTTTGGGCACACTTTGTTTTATCTTTTCCCCATTGGAGTTTAGGCTCCTGTTCTAGGCTCCATGGGTTTTTTTCTTCAAAATTTGGAAAAATGTCGACCGTCAGGCTCTTTCTGCAAATAATATCGCATGTAGGCAATACATTTTATCTCAGTTGATTGTATCGGTTGGTCGAAATTAGAGTCCGAAATTTCGAAGTGGTCAGAATGGATGATACAAGGCTTTTAGGGCACGGTCTCACATGCAGGTCTTGAAACTCCGACGATTTGGCTAGTACGGATAAATAAAAAAATTTGCTTCTCGTAGTCGCCACAAGTAGGGCGCCATCAGTAGAGTAGTGCTGTCGAAGACACATGGAGAAACAGATTGTCGATCTCTTTCCAATAACCTAAGCGCATTTGATGAATTAATACGATTTACCACTCTGAAACAATATCAAAGCACATACGTTATATTGTTAATCCATCGTCAAATGTACACAACTTCGAATACCATACACCAAAAGCATAATAACTCTCAATCCTTAAGCGAGTGCTATAAGCATGTATAAGTTTTGAAACTTCTCTACCAAAGTGCCTATGTGGCCGCATCAGTATGTTGTCTGACTTGTAACGTTGACTTTTTGGGTTCAAACCCAATAAGTATTTAAGGTTTTTTCTGCCCTACAACTTACTTTTTTAAACCTTGGTTTACACTCCTTTTTCAATATAATGTAACGTTCAATAACGTTGTATTTTCAAAACCATTACTATAAATAATTCTACCTACTTTCCTTTTTCGGGTACTCGAGTTCCATTGCGCCAAGGCAAATATTTATAATAACCTTTTCGTGATATGATATTTTTTATTTACGAGTTCGGGAATTAGAGACAATTACAAGGAGAAAAAACAATATTTGTTATATTGTTCGCACCGTATTTTATTATTGATTCGATAATTTAGATTGTTTCTCTTTGTCCTTTGGCACGCGAAACACCGACCGTTTTATTTGTTCTTTCACTTTGGTTGTTCGTTTTATATTTTGGTACGACGCACGACGTCAGCATGATCACCACTTCTTAATGTTCACGGCTTCTACAATTGTTCAACATATTCACGATCACAAATACAAATAATAACGAAAATAAAATTAATAGTACGCAGTTAATCACTCAAGCACGAAGTAATCACAGGAGTGAAAGGTTATGTTTATTACCCGCGCCCGCGACACTATTTTACAACAGCGTCAAGTAGTGGCAGCTTCGAGAAGCAAAAAAAATATATTTAGCCGATTTCCCCACCACCGGAAATTTGGAGCAGTTTCAAGACCTGTATGTAAGACCGTGTTTTAGGGCATGTAGAACATCAACATAACCTCACAAATTTTCCAACCCTGTTTTCTTCTTGCTGGTTCAGTTTTTGATGGAAAAGCAATGCATCAGGCTGTGGAGAATTACCTAACGCAGAGATTGGCGACTTTTTTGACCCGAAATATTATTCGTCCTTGAAAAATCTCTGTTCGAACATTTTAGCTATCTCTCTCGCATTCATGTCACGTGGTACATCTACTTCGCCTTAAGACCCCCGGTTTAAAAAGTATACACTAAAAAATCGTATTTTCTAATCTTCAAGCTTATGCAGGCCCCTAAGGGTATTTTGCCATTGCGATAGCAGAGTTCCATTCGCTTCACGTTCACGGAAGAAAGGATCGCATACTTTCGGGTACCCATTGTACCTCGTGTGGACTGGCTACGTTTATTCGATTAAAAGGAATCCTATCTTAATTAAATAAATCCCTATACAATTCGATAGATTTCTCCCAATATGCTACTCACATAATTCCGCTCGCTTCCATGCATCGTCCAATTTGCTGTTGTCTTCTCGCGGAGTAACGCGATAAAAGTAAAACAATTGCGAAATGCGGAAAAATTGTAATTTGGCGACGGTGTTTGATGAATTTGCAGATGGTTGGTGGCAGTGATGCCTCCGTCGGAGGAGGAAAGCCAGTGGCTGGTAGGCAGCGGGAGCGGTCCGTTATCGACTCCCGGAGGTATGCCGAACCCCGGTACCGGAGAGCGTTCATCCGGTCCCACTAGAGGCGCCCTCTACACCGAGGAAATGACAAGTCAGCCGAACGAGGCCACAGCCACGGCCGGTGTGGGCACCGCATCGGCCGACTCGGCCGAGCACGATCTCATCGATTCTACCGCCGATACGACGCTTCTCGCTCAATTTCACGAAGACGCTATCAAACAGGTACAAAACAACGAAAGGACGAAAACACACGGTGTATCCGATCATTTCAAACGGATTCGAAGTATTTTGCGATAAAAAATGACGCGGTTTGATAAATTCTTTTTTCTTTGCGCTCCCACTACCTCAAGTTACTTTGTGCGTCACTAAAACTGTGTTGCCAGAGTGAGCTATCGCCAAACCGTAACAAATTCTGAATTTTCGTACTTCAGGGGAGGTATCTGAGTAAACGGCGAGAAAAACAGGTAAACTTCGGGAATTTTTATCTAAAAAACTAACGTTTCGATTGGATCTGAGTTTTTTTTATTGGAAAATATGTACATTGAGGTATGCTTAGGCATTAAAAAAAAATTCGTTGAGTGGAAGCGATTCAAACGCGATTATCCCGAAACATAGTTTTCAAAGTCGATGTCAGATGTATCTCGAAAACGGCTTGTCCGAGTTTGTCCAAATTTAGATACAATATTCTTCGATAGTTTTTCTCGTTCGCCACGTAGGGACTTTTCATTTGATTGAACAATTGCTTTTTTATGCAATGTTTATGCAATCCAAAATCGTCGAAAATTGCGAACGAAATACGAATTTTAAATTAAAACGGTCGCAATTCCGTCAAAAATGAAAATTCCAAAAAATTCTAAGTGGCGAACGAGAAAAACTATCGAAGAATATTGTATCCAAATTTGGACAAAATCGGACAAGCCGTTTTCGAGATACATCTGGCACCGACATTGAAAACTATGTTTCGAGATAATCCCGTTAGAATCGCTTCCAGTCAACGAATTTATTTTAAAACATTCCTAAACATACCTCAATGTACATATTTTCCAATAAAAAAAAACCCGAATCCAATCGAAACATTAGTTTTTGCGATAAAAATTCCCGAAGTTTACCTGTTTTTCTCGCCGTTTACTCAGGTACCTGTTTACCCCTTAATTGGTGGCATTGGCGGTCACTTTAAATCTAACGACTGCAACAATCTGAAGAGGGCGCGGGAGTTTACTTTTTCCATTGGGAATGAACTAGGTTTTTCATCAATGTTTGAGTTTTATTCTTATTAGGGTACTGCAATCACGAAAAACGTAATTGATTCACAAAAGGCGTACTGACGTACTAAATACTCCGAAAACGTACCAGATTTAGTACAATTGTACTAAACTGGCAGCGCTGCACTGAAACACCCCGCAGCGCCATCTATCTTTTATTATCGGCGATTGTTGCGAGATTGCCCGTACCACGGTATTACAGATCTGGAAACTTGTTGAGCAGGGGGCTGGCACTGGTAGACACACTACACTACACTCGTAGACACACTACACTAGTAGATAACTTTACGAATACCATTATTCGTGTGTATGATGGATCCTGTTATCGCTGTAACAGCACGTGCTGTTATTGCAATAACGATAACAGCACGAAACGAAAGTATCGAATCGTTCAGCTGATCGGAGTATTTAGAGCCGAAGGCTGTCACCATGGTCTTACATACAGGTCTTGCAACGAAGCTAAATTTTCGTACTATCAAGGGGAAGTGTTTCCCCCTACCTCTCACCGGCGAATGGGCCCAAGGTGTTTACGTATGTTTTTGTGGCGCGATTGTCGAAATAACCTTTATTTGCGACCATATACCAGAAGGTTCTACGCCATTTACCGTGATACATTTTTTATCGTGTTTTTACGCATAAGTGTGATAATTTTTGGTAGTGTTTGTGAAAAAAATGCGAAATGGCTAAGGGTTGCGCGGTTCGCAATTGTAAAACGGGGTACAAAAATTGTAAGCAGAAATGCTCCGTGTTTCGCGTGCCCCGAAACGTCGAACGATACAAAAAATGGCTCGATGCTATTCCGGGACTGAAAGAGTCTCAGTACGTGTGCGAAAAACATTTCGAAGAACTATGTATTGTGAGATATTGGAGAAAAAATAATGTAAATGGTCGTTATATGTGCTGGTATGAATTAATGTATTAAAAAAGTTTTCAGTTTTTTTTAGATGAAAGTAGTCATCTTTTTTTTAATCAACACATTATTTTTTATTGGTTTCGTATATTGTGCAGTTTACACGACAGTACGGTAAATTAAGTTAGGGCAAACGGCGCATGCATTGCGTTCAGGAGGGAAAAGGACAGAAGAGCTATTTCTCTCTTCGTCGCACCACTACTTCCCCTTGCAGCCACGCACCAAGCGGCAGAAATCTGAATAAAAAACAGAACCGCTAAGGGTGCCTACCCCCACTACCGCCGTTGTCAGACCTGTATGTAAGACCGTGGCTGTCACATAACAACCAACGCTAGGTAGTGGCGCTTTCAAGAATTAAAAAGCCGGGACAAAACGCGTTTTCGTTTATCGTATCGGAATAGTAGGCCAGTGTCAGGGGCAAGAAGAGTAGAGGTAAAGGAGCCCGAACGCAGTGTTGGAGAAATGGTCTGAAAAAGCGATGACGGCAACGACTTATACCACCTACCGCGTGGCGGCGCCTCTACTACGGCGATACCAGAAACGCCGGGAAACGCGGTGATTCGAAATAGTTTGTCGTACATTTTTTCTATAAAATTGATGAGTTATATTGATATTTTGTTCATAGTTATGAAATGTCAATATATCAGTCATTTGTCGACTTGGAGCCGATCGATACTGCAAATGTTTTATTTTTATTCGGTGACATGAACGATTAAATAACCATAACGCAATCTAACCCCTAATGCAACCCAACCAAATCCTAATCGATTATTCGATTTCAAAGAGAAATATTTTTTAAGTCACGACAAACAAAAATAAAACAATATAGAATTTACATTAAACCTCAAACCAACCAACAATCCAAACCGAATCTAAACTCCATCCAGGGGAAACTGCTTAAATATTAAAAAACTACTTATTCTAGTGATGCAAGTGATAGCTCAATGGTTAGCACGCTGGAGTAACGTGCGCCAGACCCCGGGATCGCACCCTCTTCGGGAAAGTTTTTTTTCGCAATAAATATTGCTCATAAACTAAGTATCGAGATTAAAAAATCAGTTTTATTTTTGCTCCTAAATGTGAGTAATTAAAAAAAAACTGAACGGAAATTATGGTCTGCTAATTGTGGTCCATAATTAGCTGCAAGCTAGTGTAATGGTTGAAATTGAAAATATGTGTTGTTTATTAATTTTGTTCATATTTCAACTCGAAATATGCACATTAATTCCTCACTGCAATAGAAATTACGCCAGCTTCGAGCGTGGAAAAAAAACGTCACATATGGCGCCATAACCTCAATTTATTTAACCAGCAAATTATAATAACAAAATATTACCCCAAATGTCATTGAATATGTAAAAAAAATGCCTTCTCCTTCCCAGTACGTTATCTTTTACGAGGTAACGAGTCACAATATTTTGCAGGAGCACTTTTTTCACTTGATACACACTTTATACACACGCGAAAGAAATACACCGCGAATAAAGACGTATAAAACGGAAATAAAACTCAGAGCCCACTTCGTTGTATGACCAACGCGAAACTTCACAGCGGTATCTTTGGAACAAGAGCGCTACCGTAGCTGAATTTCAAAGTAGGAAATATCATCGCTTTAACATGTCACTTTCACTTTTTCACCCAATCCGCCATATGCGTTCGGACTCCTTTACTGTAGTCTCCATGGTCAGGGGGCTCTTGTAGAGTGAGTGGCTCACTCAGATAATGTGGTAGTTCTTGTTTCTGCCACCTGAAGCGCTGCTACCTAGAAGTGAGCCAATCAAATGCAGGTCATTTGGGTTTTTTTCGACACTAGAACGGAACACGGTACCGTAAAACTACACAATTATAGTCCAGGACTACCTCTCCAAACAAAATCGTATTGGCTGCGACTATTAAATATATAAATCTGAGGTAAATATATAATAACGAGGTAGTGAATATATAAATTAATGTTTTAATGGGCTAAACACAAATTTGAAACTTGACAAATCCCGACCATAGTTGACAAATCTGGGCCATAGTTGAGTAGTTTTGTGGTAACACGATTCAAAGACTGGGGAAGATATCTATTGCTGCACGTCTATATCTACAAGACCCCTACGTGATAATGCTTCCAGTGGATACACGAGGAACTAAGTTTTTGCCTCACCAACGGTAACACCGATCAAAAACGTCGAAGTTTCCAGACTTATATGTTAGATCGTGACTTGTACAGACGATGGAAAAAAGTAAGATTATGTTCGCCTCCCGATGATCCTCCCGGCAATTAAGGTTTTCCATGCGCTTGAAAACAGAGCAACGCACGATAAATGACAGCGAATGTTTATTCTCGATCGGACGATTCTTCGAGAGAAAAACTAACCTCAAACCTTCGCAGTCTGAATGATCCGTCTTGGCCACGGTCTTGGCTCTTCTCCACGCCTACCTCGAAACGTCAACGATTCGTCCATCCCAAGCAACGTTGTCCCTGGCGCTACTCCTGTATCCCCGTTTTTAATCTCGCACCTCGTTGCCATTGGTTGCTAAGGAAATTGCGTCATCGAATAAAACATAACCAAAAAGACGCGTCCCGGCGGACGCGAAGCTCCTTTGTGTTCACGTTCCACTGGTTTTCATTTTTTCTACTCCAAATGTTTTATTTCGACATATCGTCTATTTTCGCGTGACGTTTATTTTTGTACGCTCTATTTAACTTCATATTGCTCTTACAATGGACGAAGTACTGGACGATTCGATCGTCAAGCTAAAGTACACGCCGCGGGAATTGCCTGGCTATCTCAAAGACTTTCCTGTAAACAAATTTTTTGACAGTTCCGTAAAGCTATTACTTTTAGGTTAAACCCACGCTTTCAGTCCGTATGATTTTCGTGCTATCGTCTTTTTTCTCTCCGACATATCGAAGAATATCGAGATGTATAAATGACGATTGAAAAAGAGTGCTTTGGAGTGGACCAAAATAAATACTCATTTTTATCGCAAGTTTTGTTTTGATGAGCTTTGCTTCCATGTCAGCAAAACTTTTTGGCCGAGGTTCGGGCGTTTAGCTGATGAATCTTGAAGGATCCCAATCTTACATCGACCTGAACACATCTAATAAAAGTTCATCTCCGGAGTTTCTGTAATTTCCGCTACGTCGTTATAGAGAAAAAAAGATCTGAATCTAGAATCTAGAATTAACATTCAATACAATTTGTCACAAGGAATCGCAAACCGAGTGGAAAACGTATTTCCATCGACAAAAGTCACGGGCGCTAGTCAAATTCACGATTTTCCATTAGAAGCCGCTGAATTGCTTAGAATTAATTTTTATTCTCAAAAACGACATAGCGCGCCTGCTTGAAGCTCCCAACTTGACGTTTTGTCTTACTTAACTACGTCGAAGAATAGAAGTCGTAACGCTCGAACACTCGGCCTGCCTCAATTCCCATGTAGATGTGTGAGAAAAATCTTAAATCGACCGTACACTTGGTTTCGCAGGCAGGAGTCGGTTACTTCCAGCTTTTGGCGGCGCTATGCGCAGGCCTGAGCCTGGCCTCGGATACCGTAGAATTTTTCGTAGTGCCGTACATATTGCCGAGTGCGGAGGTGGAGCTCTGCATCGAGGACAACGAGAAGGGATGGCTGGGCAACATAACGCTGATGGGTTTGGCGATCGGAGGATTGGGATGGGGAGGTTTGGGCGACAGATTGGGACGGCGCAGAGCTTTGCTGTCCGCCATGTCCGTTCACGCTCTCTTCAGCAGCGTCGCCACTTTCATGCCGACCTACGGCACTTTCATGACTGCGAGATTTTGCTCCGCGGTAGGGTAAGTATTCCGCCATTGTCAGAGTCTAGGGCAATCGCCGACGTTCACGTTTGTTCGAGTTGCGGAACAAGACGGTTTTGTTTGCAGGGTTGGCGGAACTTTACCGCTGGCTTTTCCGTATCTGGCGGAATGCTGTCCGTGCGCGAGTCGCGGTCGATGGACGGGCATTTTGGTGGGGGCCGGGGCGCTCGGCGGTGTTTACGCGGCTCTTCTAGCCTGGGCGGTAGTTCCTACCACCGGTGAAATGGTCGTGCTCGAGAACAAGGAACACTTTAGCGCTTGGCACAGATTTTTGTTGCTCTGCTGCTTACCCGCTCTCTGCGCAACCGTCGGCCTCATATTTCTGCCGGAAAGTCCGAGGTACCTCGTCGAGGCGGGTCACGACGTCGAGGCCATGATGGTCTATCAGGTTCGTAGCTGGGATTCTCAGCGATCCTTCGTATCTTAGCGCACGTAGAGAGCTGAAAGGAACCTTCCGAAAAATCATCGCTTCATCGCTTTTCAGAGGATATACAAGAGAAACAATGCGCGAAAGGGCGTCGCGGGTGCGCAGTATCAACTTTCGGAACTCGAATTGCCCAACAAAAGACCGAGAGGCCTGCCACCCCCGTCTCCCGCTAATCATAGTAGTGTGCTGGCTGATATAATGTACTCCATTGAAATGGTAACGTTACAATCTCTTTATTTCGTTATTTTCTCATTTCTACTGTCCGTATTTTCAGGGGCTACATCTACGTTGAGGTAGAGCATTTTTTTGTCTGCGAAGCGGTTGGTGAAAAAGAAACTGATTTTTTTAAACAGAACGGTATATGTGTTGAGAGCCTTTAAACAAAAAGTCACCAAAAATATGGCCGTGGGCAGATGGTGAATTTTTTTTTGCAACGTTTGGCGGTGGGAACTCCAGCTTAAACGGTCTATCTGAAATCGAAAAACTCAACGGGATATTCAAGTCAACAAGGAATACGAGTCGTGGACGATCGGCGATTTTGAAAATCATTTTTTTTAACCACTTGGCGACGAATTGAAACTCGAGCATACAAAATCTATGAAAAAAGTCGTCAGTTTTACGTAACTATTAAAAAATTAAGATCGATTTTTGAAAAGTGAAATCGTCGACAAACTTTAAATGTTTCTTATCGTATCTCCGGTAAGCTTCGAAACAATCCGTCAAGTAGTTCTCGAGTTACTTTGTCTATCGACTGTGAAAACGGGGTTTCGAGAAAAACGCGTTTGAAGTATGGCGCTGCCACCGCTCACCTAGCCCACTGTCAGAAGCTGTAGCCTATTCAATTTTCGGAATATTTCAATGAAATTTTCCGAAAATATAGCCAAATGGTGATACTATCGAGTAAAAATATTTTTGGTAAATGCAATTTTTTGACCCACCTAGTAGCCCGTTGAGATCCCTTTGCTTTTTACCTCAACGCGTCACTTCGCTATTCCACGTACCATAAAGACCTCTGGCGTGTGCCCACAGTGTTTTGTAATGCACTACCAATGTATTGTATATTGTACACACAATACATTGATTGGCTTGTATTTTGACTGAGTTTTCAGTTTTCATCGTGAGAAATTTGACAAAACTGTCGAGCCACGCGGTAGTCGCATGCGAGTGCTCGGCTCCGCGGTCATCCTTCCAAGTACTGGCCTTGGCCAACGCTGCTCGATAAAGGAGACCGCCGGAGCCGCCCACCGACTCCGCGTCCACTACTGCTGCTTGATCCCATCATTATTGTAATATTCTGCAATCCACAGACTTTTAAAAGTCCCTGCGAAAATGTCTCATTCGATATTCTTCATTCGCAGTTCTGGAACTCGTTTCTCGAGTTGTTTTCAATGCCTTATCTCCGAGTGACGGTGGTACTTCTGATTATCTGGTCGGCCGTGGCGTTCGGGTAAGCTTCTCAAGCCAGCCTTTCGAATGATGTTGAAGTTTGCATCGTTGGAAGGCAACGAAAAACCTTTATTTCTACTACTATCTATAATCTTCTCTTGCAGTTTTCGCTCATAGACCCTTAATAAGGATATGCAAAAATATTTCACTGATATTTGTAGCCTGAATGTGCCGAAAAAATTGGGCAATCCGAAGAAAAAAAAGATATCGTTGCGTTCTAACGTTGCAAACTTCAATACCATTCTTTCGACGAGATCACTCGTGGAAACGCGTACGATGGTCAGCGAACCATTCCGCTGAGACTGAATCTCGTTGAAGAGATCACGAGACATTTTTCAATCTTGTGCCTCGCCTCCCAGGCTGTACGGACTGATGGTGTGGTGTCCGGAGTATCTGAAACTGATTCGTGCCACCGAATACGAGTCGCAGACGAAACACCTGACGAACGAGGAACACAAGGACCGCACCTTCAGCGGTTCGCTCGAGAATCGCCAGTACAAAGATTCGAGATTCATAAATTGCCGGTGAGTCCGCGATTTCTAGGGTGCGTTCGACTTGGGCGCTTACGCGCTTACAGCGCCCACGCTTGTTATCGGGGCTGTGGCACGTTCGGGTTGAACTGTGCACTGCAACGAGCCTACGCTTCCCGAAACTCAAATCCATCGGGTTGGCATGATGAATATCAAGATGGCGGACGCAGCGAAAGCTTTTGTTGGTTTTCAAATGATTGACGAGTTGTTTGACATAATTAACAATGAAACTGATAGTGATGAAGATTACGGCCTAATAAAAAATAGTTGTGAAGAGATGAAATGGAGATATTTTTCCTAATTTTGGGATACCTTAAGGGGTTGGGCCACAGTAACGGGTATAAAATCATGTGCGAATGTAACCATTTTTTTCGTATAAAAAAGTGATTCACTCATAAAATTAATTGCACATCTATTTAGTATGAATATCAAGCTGTTAGAAAAAATATATATATATTTTTTCGATGTACAAAATGGCCGACTACTAGTATTTTCTTGTGTTATTTTTTTTAGGCGCTCCGCGGCGTGACATTTGGCATCCACAATTTTTGACCTAGAACAAAAAACAAAAATTCTCGTCAATCTACATTAGAATACCTGGAGAAGTACGTACGGAATTTAAAAAATATTGTTTTATTCAAAAGTTGTAGGTATTTGAATGAAAGTCAGTGAAAAATTTCGTATAAAACTGCTCATAAAATGAAAAGTTTTCGATTAATCAGAAATTCCGTACGTACTTTGCGAAATGCAATTAGGAACATACATTTTTAATTTGAAGTGAATCGAGTGGAAATTGTTGAGATTATTTGTCACGCCAATTAGAAAAAAGCTGTTTCGAGAAAAACGCGTTTAAAGTTTTAGGTACTCTATGGCCGTGCCAGAGGTGGGCTTACGTTATACGCTCAAGTCGGTGGAAAAAAATGTTCTTGCTATAAATTGAATAGTAACTTATTTTTGTGATGATAGAGCACCGTTTTAGCGAAAAAAATCGATTTCGTGAAAATTCTACTATGGCCTTACCCCTTAAAAGAAATCCCCTAACTCGGATCCAGAACTGTGTTGAAGAGGTTATTTTATTAGAAACTATCCGCCCTCCGAATTAACTGAAAACAGTTTGCGTAAAGGTGTTGCCGCCATTTTTGATAAATTCTCACGAAGAGCTCGTAATCCAAGTAGCAATTTTCAAAAAGATGTCCAAAAGTCGGCTAAAGGTGTACCAAACGTCCGCCCGGAGGTTACCTTAGAGTTGACCATCTAAAAGGATAATCGTCATATGTTGGACACGTGATAACTTATAGGTAACTTCCATGCGGACATTTGGCACCCATTTTGGCAACTTCTCGACTATTTGGAAATTGTTATCTTCGAAACAATCGTGTTCGCTGTGCTCACGTGGCGTTCGTTTCCCAAATAAGCGCGCGTGACGTCATAAATGCTTCTGTAAACGCGCGAAGCGCCAAGTTCAACGTCATGAGCGATGCTCACAAATGCTGAAAACGAACAAGCGCCCAAGTCGAACGCATCCGTAGTATATGTAGTACTGCGCTGGCCTTTTTCCAGTATTGCAAGCACACATGGAGATTGATAGGATACGCGATGCGTAAGGATTAGAGAGATTGCAAGTGGACCCGTTGGTTAACGAATGAACTTGTACTTTATAGGTTCACCAAGATGGTATTCAGCCACGTGAATTTTGACAACTGTACCTTCCAATCCGTAGACTTCACTAGCGTAAGGTCCAGCAAGACTCACTTCACCGACAGCGTGATCTTCGACTCGAAGTAAGCTGGGACAAATGTTTTATTAATTCTTTTCCTCGGATCATGTCGAGGCTTGCCACCCCATTCACCTCCTGAGTGTGTAAAATGCTTCTCGTAAATTGAAGTACGATTTGCATGTAGACGAATCTCTTCGTTATGGCCCCATGCGCATCTCGGTGATTTCTGAGTAAACATTTGCTACTCACCTATAGTATCGATGGTTAGAATGTCCTTTCATGGTGAATTCAATTATGAAAGGAATCTTTACTCGAAAAAAAGTTGCCTGCTATTTCGGGAGCATATTTTCGTTTGCGGAAATTTGTTCGAAAACAATCGCCCGAACGACAATTTCTCTAATACAAGTTCCAGAATGCAGGAATCCGAAAGAATTATTTCCCGATCATAGGTGATCGAACGGACAATTTCTCGTACACAATTTGCCGAATGAACAATTTCCCGAATTTGTTTGTTTTTTATTTGGGCTTGTTTCGGTTTATTTGGGTTCTCATTCAGGAAATTGTCTATTCGGGATATTGTATTCGAGAAATTGTTCAGTTTGGAAATTGTTTATTAGGTATATTGTTTTCGGGAATTGTTCTTTCGGGAAATTGTATTTGAGAAATTGTTTTCGGGAAATTACCATTTTGTTTTTCGAAAAACTTTCCACCAAGCCATATTTTGGGTGTGGAGTCCGTCCCACACGCATCTTTTAGGCTTCATATTCGTGGATAACGTGACAGATTTTCAAAATTTCGGTTTATGGTTCTAACTTTACGTCGTTGTAACGATACCCGTTGAATATTTGCAGATTCGTCGACACTGATCTGTCCGCCCAGGTATTCACGAGATGCAAGCTCGAGAACAACACCGAGTTGAGCCTGAGCGGTCCTTGTCCTACCCTCGATCTCGATTACAACATTTACATCGAGGAAGCGTTGCACGGCCATTTGGTCGCGCAACTGGCGTTCGTTCCCGCGGCCGCACTCGCCGGTGTAGCACTCACCGTTCTCCAGCGGCCAAAGATGATCGGTAAGCTGATGAAAAGACAAGTGAAGAAACTTCTTAACGAAATTTCATAGTTAAAGTGTAAAATGTTATAGCGATTTTCGCAAACATCCATACGAATGTACCCTATGTCATAATTCTAGATCTGTAGAAAAATGTATCCCGATATCTTGAATTTCGATATAGTTACGACGTGTACACCGCATTGATGGAAAATTAACTTCTTCAAAATATTTACTTTTTTAAGGCGCGAGCCAGAATTAGAAGGTCCAAAAAGCGTTTTTTTGTAGAAAATATTTTTCGAAGGGAAACAAACAAGTGGGCCCATTAAACATTGAGGTATCTTTTCATGTATATTTGCAATGTATAAAAAAATACTCCATGTGCGTCTTGCCACTGCAGTCCCCAATCGGCGCGAAAGATACAGCTCGTAATTCTTGACTGAAACAAAAAAACCAAAAAAAAATTCAATTGTCATATATTTATCTGCTGGGTGAATAAAGAAAAAGCTGAAAAAATCGTGAAATTATAACTATTCTCAGGCTTGAAAAAAAAATTTTAACACTTTAACGTGCTATAAAAATGATTTAAAAAGACTTTTCCAACGACTTTTTTAATTCACTTAGAAGAGATGTTTATACTGAAGAAAAGAAACTTTGGTCTGATTCAATAGATAATTTAGTTTTTTTGCCATCACGCCCGTAAATTTGGAAAAATCGTGAGATTGAAAACTGGAGAAAACGCGCTTCAAAGTTTTCAATAGGAGGAAATATCAATATCAAATATCAATAGCTTCTCTGCTTTTGGCCTTGTCGAATATTATGCTTTGGCCTATCTTCCAAAATATTTACAATTGGTCTCTGTAACTTTGTAAATATATTCTTGGATATTTTATCTATCGATTTAAGAAATAAAAAAAAACGATTTTTCGGACCTTTTAATTCAGGCTCCGGCCTTAAAAGAGGACACCACTGTGACGGGCCAAAAAAAGGTCGTTTTTTCCGAATCTTTTTGTCTACTAGATTATTTATTTGGGATTTGAAAAAGGTATGTTATTAAGGAATCATCGCAGTGCAACGGGTCGCAAAACAGCTGAGCGCGATTTTTTTCCATGGTTAAAATACGCTAATCAGTCTAATTGTTTTATGTCAAATCAAAGCACTCATGAACAACAGAAAATCGATTTTTAAACGTTAAAAAAAGTTCACATTTGTTTTTAAATTAAATCAAAATTGACAAAAGAGCGGTGGTTTGAAACAAAAGTACGAATTTAGCCTATTTTTTCGACAGTTTTTCGTTAAAAAAATATGAAGATAAAAAAAAACGCTTCCATATCAAGATAAATAATAGCGTGAAGAATTTTGTGTCAAAATTTGAGACGGATAGCCTCAAAATTCGTCCTTTGAGAGTATATACCGTTTTGAAAAACGACATTTTGAGAAAAACGCCTTAAAGTTTCGAGTGCGGAATTTTCATATAAATGTTCTACTTACGATCCATCGGCGATACCAGGTCCATGTGCATAATCGTCTAGACTATCGGATAATGCAACAAAAAATTCGATTCTTTGAACATTTTACACTGTGGTGATGTTTTAGTACACGCAAACCATTGCGCTACCTGCTCTCACTAAAGCGTCTGCCAATTGATCAATTCTCAATATTGTAACTTGAATATTTTTTCACATATTCTCGAATATGTATCCTTTGAGAAAATGAAAAAAAAATCAATTTTTTTACCCGTCACAGTGGTGTCTCGCTTTAAATTATCGTAAAATGCAATCCGAAAAAAACCTTGTACTCTATTTCCGTACAAAATTTTGACCAGATTAAAAAAAAATGGTGACTGCTACGTCGCTAAAAAATGTTTTTCGAAAACTGAAACTGCCGTAGAATTTAAATCCTTCCACGATCTTTTACCGAAATTATTTGAAACATACGACCTGTGATAAACTTCTGATATGCAAAAATTCAGCCAGCTATCTCATAAACTGTCCAAGTTCTTGCCAGAAAATCCGCGAGCATTCGTGAAACATTACCGTTGAAATCTCGAAGGAAAAAAACGTATTCGCGGGAGGAGAGTTTCCTCTGAGAGGAAGCTTAAAAACACAGAGGCGTACGTTTTTATCGCGAGTTGCCAGCGTACATTTTTTTTATTCTCTTTTCTTCGTGAGTGAAGCTAAGAGCGCACGTGTCTCTCGAATTCGCAGGTTTGTCGTTGTTCTTGTCCTCCGTGGCGGCTCTCTGTCTGATGCTAGTGAACGTCAACAGCGGGGCGGTGCTGGGCTTCGAGGGTGGCTTCGTGGCGATATTCGCGGTTGCATGGACCTCCCTGACACTCGTCACCATCGAGAGCTTCCCGACGCACTTGAGGTGAGTCTTGTACGCGTCTTTAGTATTGAAGTTTGCATCGCTGATAAGCAACGACTTTTTTTTGTGCTGTCCAATTTTTTTCTCCCACTTTTAGGCTCCAAGTATCACTGAAATATTTTTGAAGATCCTTGTCAGGGATCCATAACCTGAAACTGCAAAAGAAGACTTTAGATAGTAATGAAAATAAAGAAATGAAAAAATAAGGAAGAATTCTCGGTGCACTCCAACGCCATCGTGCCTCGCGTATTTCATCTTCCCACTTCCGGTCTATCGGGATCAATAACGATGCGTTTGTTTGTTCAAAGGTGTACCGGCTTCGGTCTGATGGCCGCCAGTATCCGTTTGTCCGGTCTGATCGGTACAGCGACGTATCAGACACTAGTGGGCGCTCCGCTGATCGCCCCGGCACTCTTGACAGCCTCGGCCCTCTTCATCGCGAGCCTCGCGAGTCTCAAATTGCCGCACACGCACACGGTCTTCTTGTAAATCTTTCGGCGCTACCGCGACCCAACGAAACGTTTCGAACGCTCGTCTCCGTCGTGGGAAGGAAAAGAAAAACGATATCAGAGTGTCCGTTCTCTCGGAATATATCGCAAAATATCGTCGGACCGTCGGGAGCTCTGGGTGAGTCGTCGCTGCGACGACGGATTCGTAGCAAAGTGTCAAGTCAGATCGGCGCGTTTGCTGCGCTCGCAGAAACGATTTTTGTCCGATCTGCGGGGCATGCTGTGAAAAAAACACGAGTAAAGTAAAGGAAAGAAAAAGGAAAAGGATCACGAGTTACAGTCAGGGTAAAAATTGGGCGACCGAAGTGACCGCGAGCGATCCTCGTGACATCCCCGTCACTTCCGGTATATTGTTGGATATCTTTTGAACGAGAAATCGCTTCGCATTTTCGAGGTTTCGAAATCGTAAGATTGAAGAAAATAATACATTTATAAGTGTAGGGCGTTGCACACATTTGTGGACGGGAAAACTCCGTCGAATGGCGTGGATCGCGACTTTTTGCTTCGTCTCTTCTGCGCTGATTTCGCGTCGCAAAAAACGACGGAAACACGAGACGGGACGATTTGATCCTTGACAGGAGAAGTGGAAGGGTGGAGGCGGGGGCCTCTTAGTGAAATTCACGTTTTCCACGATACGTATCGGTTCGGCTTTTCCCAAAAGTGCAATCTCGATAGCGCCCCCTCCGAGTAGACACCCTTTCGCCTTGCATAATATTGAAAACTGTTTTTTTTTCTTTCCATCCTTCGTGCACGCTTCGCTCGAAGCTGCTACACTCGTGTGTTAAGGGTTGAAGAAAAAAAAACAAGAAGATATTACGCTCAGGCATGTTGTGAAAAAAAAACGCACAGGTTGTGTAGCGAAAGTGACTGAAGCTCGCCCGAGCTAATTTAAATAAAGTTAGTTTTAAATCGATTTGAACTCCTGTGAATGGATGAAACGTCGCGTCGATCGTATTCGATGATAAGGAAGGTAGGCTGGCGTGATTTCCAAATTTATCAGCCCCTAAAAGTAACTGCACAATTACTAGTAATTAAGGAAGGCACTATACACACAGACACACACACACCCACACACACAGACACACACACCCACACACACACACACACACACACACACACACACACACACACACACACACACACACACACACACACACACACACACACACACACACACACACACACACACACACACACACACATATATATATATATATATATATATATATATATATATATATATATATATATATATCACGGGGTGTCCCTCTTATCTCGGCAACCCGAAATAGCTCGGTAATTATCGACGTCACAAAAAAATGTTCCAGACAAAAGTTGTATGGTGTGGGGGGCCATCAAATGCGACCAATTTTTTTTTTATTTCTGTGAGGCGTTGACGCACAGTGAAGGTCACCTCCACTTTTTAAAATAGAATGGTACATTTTTTTTCTACCATATTGTGGAGCACCTCAAGCCGCATAAAAACATTAGGGGGTCAAAGTCGTTCAAGGTCATTCAAGGTCACCTATTAAAATGAAATACAAATCTAAATATCTCGGATCACTACCAAATATCTAAATATCTCGGATCACTACCAAATATTTGGTAGTGATCCGAGATATTTAGATTTGTATTTCATTTTAATAGGTGACCATGAATGACCTTGAACGACTTTGACCCCCTAATGTTTTTATGCGGCTTGAGGTGCTCCACAATATTGTTGAAAAAAATCTACCATTCCATTTAAAAAAGTCGAGGTGACCTTTACTGTGCATCAGCGCCTCACAGAAATAAAAAAAAATTGGTCGCATTTGATGGCCCCCTTCACACCATACAACTTTTGTCTGGAACATTTTTTTGTGACGTCGATAATCACCGAGTTGTTTCTGGGGGCAGAGATAAGAGGGACACCCTGTATATACATATATACCCTTGGCCAAACGTATAAAGCACCCTGCAATTTTTCTATCCGGACAAAAAATCGTAAACGAAATCATACCTTTTCTCCTCTCGATATTCTCATTGAAACAGCTCTGTTTCAAAGTAACGGCAATAAATTAATGAGACAAATCGTCGACTATCAACCGAAACTAGCGATACGAAGAAATATTGGAAAAAAAATCTTAACAAAATTTAGTGACTCCAAAACGAACAAAATACAACTTTTTACTCCTGAGACTGAATATTCCAAATCCCATAGTTTTCAAGTTACGCCGCACGATGCCGGCTTTCCGGAAACCTGCCTTTTTTTTTTTTTTCAAGAAAAAACTAAATTCCTCTGCGAAAAAAAAAAATCGCAAAATTTTTTTTAACGAAACTAAAGCTAACGGTTTCCTTTGCAAAGATCTTATCACTAAACGGTGAGATAACTATTATTCCTAAGCCTAGCACGCGATTCTGCGACGTGCGAAAATCGTGAAAAACCGGCATTTTCAAAATGACGTACCGGGTACGAAAAAATCGCAAACATAAAAATAAAAGAGCGGAATGAAGCTGGTTTTATTCTTTTCGAAATGCTGTTTGGTAAATTGGTTTACGATTTTTTTTCGCCGAGATATTGGATTTTTTGTTCGGATAGAAAAATTACAAGGTGCTTTATACTTTTGGCCAAGGGTGTGTGTGTGTATATATATATATATATATATAACTGGTAACCTTGCTAGTAACAACGTAGTTACTAGGGCGTTTTCGGAGATCCCGCTACCCTACCGTGGACAAGTGATGATTCGAGTTGCCAGTGTTTTTTCAGCGGACTTTTGCAAGTCACTTAGTCTTTTGAAAGTGAAAATAAGGAATGGGAAAAAGAAATAGAGACATAGGCACATACACACACAGAGATACGTATCCCGTAGAGCGTAGGTGGCCAAATCATCCCTGAAGTTAGCTGTTAAATGGACCTTAGAGTGGCTGTTAAATTAGTCCTATTGTAGATTCGTATTTTAGAGTGATTCGTGAAGCGTTTTCCTCGGCGTTCCTGGTCTCGAGTCGAGAAATATATCACGTGACCTGTGTCCAAATCACACGAATTTAGCTGTAGTAGTTTGTAGCTATTCACAACAACAAAAATGCCAAGTTGCTCGTTCGCTCCTCTCGACGAAAACAAAGCGTCAATGTTCTTCGAGAGTTCAACGAAAATAATGTCGTCGCAAGGGATCGCGACGAGGCTCAACGAGGAACGAGCAACTTCGTAGTTGATACAATTGATAGAAAGAAGAGAAAAAACGCTTGATTTTTTAAATTCGCTAATCACGGGGTTCACATCTTTGGAATGCAACGAAGAGTTTCTTCTTTTCTCCAAAAGTTTCTTGATTTTTATTATTGTTCATGAGCTTGTTTTGCAGACTTTGGTTTTGGATCTTCAATGAGGATCCTAAAAACACGTTTAAGAGATTTCCGTAGACAGAATCGGGAAAATAAAGATATTGGCGGAGAAAATGAGTTTTTCTTGCATTCCGAGGATGAAAAATTTAGCATTATTTTTAATCACCCTATCGTGTACATAGTTCCTTTGAGTTTTTAGGCATCCTAGTGTCGCCGTGACGACGTGTGATTGCGAAATTGTCATATCGCTCGGCGACTCGCCAGCAGGGAGCAATTAGCCTTCATCCAGGCACTGCGAGCAAGCCTTTTTCCTCCTCCCCTGGCAGTTTCTCATAATTTAGCTAGGCATATATATATTACGAAATTTGCGCTCTAGTCTCTTAAGAATGAAAACAGAGAAAATATTGAGAACAATTCCGTATCTCGTCGTACCGAGTATACTTCCTTTGTACACCGTTTCGCGTCGCGCACACGGTATCCATCTGATCCTCGTTTCTCACCTGAGAACTGCGCGAATGATGTGCATAAATATTAAGAGTAACTTCTCACTGTTTCAATTGGGGCCGGTGGTGAATGTGATAAAAACGAAAAATTGAGGGACTTGGAAAATTGAGGTAAATTCGGCTTTTCTCCCGAGTGCTTGGGTTAATACACGTTTTATTTTTATTACGCTTTACTGCGTTTCAGCTGATAATTGTCGCAGTATCATTAAGGAACCTCATGGTTGTTACGCATATGGAAAACAGGAAAAACCTGGAAAACTCGGGCGATTTTGAAAACTCTGAAATTTAATTTTTGCAAGAATTATGAAAAATTAATGAAAATTTACGACTTGAAAAAAAACTGAAAAGTCTAAGTAGTGAAAAGTATAGATGAGTGACTTTTCTGATTTTTTTGTAGCTATTTTCTTATATCCCCCGTTATGCTATTTTATTATATCCCCCGACTGAATATCATCATTTATAACCCAATAAATAAGAAAATAGTTTTTAAAAATCGGAAATGTCACTTATCTAAAGAATTACTTGAAATATTTACGTTTGCACTTTTTTAACAAATTTAACATTTTAACAAAATTAACCATTTTTTTACGAGCAAAAAATCGTTGAAACTAATTTTGAATTTTCCCAAAACCCAAACAAACCCAATGTAGGCGTCGAAATGTTCAAAAATACCCTATTTTGTCACGTGTTTCCGCGAACTTCAAAACCGCATCTCATGCGGGGGGTGAATTTCAGCTTTTCCAGACTAAATATAATTTATAACCCAATAAACGAGAAAATAGCAAAAAAAAATGTTAGGCTCATTTTTCGGAAAAGTCATTTATCTAAACAATTACCATATTTTGGTATGTTGTTAATATTGATATTTTTCTTTATTATATACAAAAAAATTATGTCAGTGCCAAACATTGAAAATTAAAAAACTAAAAACTACTTTTCTTTAAAGCTCTATATATTTGCATTCGATTTATTGATACACAAGCAAACAATTATTGTTGTAGATAAGTGTTTGTATTTGTTTTTTGGTTCCGTCCAGCCGTACAGGGTCTTCCCCTTTTTACGTGCCCCAACCCGCCTCAAGTTCGTGCGTAACAACCGTGAACCTTCAATTGTTTGGGTTTGTCCTTTTCGGAGGAAGTCGAATTTTTCTTGGCACGATTTTTTTTCGATGGTATTGAAGTTTGCATCGTTGGAGTGCAACGTAAATATATTTATTTCGTACTCTCGATTTCTTTTGTTGTACATTTAGGTTACATAAGTCACTGAAACATTTTTGAGAATCTTTATTCAACATTTGTAACCAATATCTGCAAAAAAAGTTTCAGATAATAATAAAAATAACGGAATGAAAAAATCAAGATGAATTTTTGTTGCATTCCAACGATGCAACCTTGAGCACCATTTTTTTTGCGGAGAAAGGATTGATCGGAGATCGAGAAAAGTGTGCGCGATTTGGTTGGAACGTTGCACGAATCGCGGAACCCTCGTGTCAGCCATAAATTCATGGTGGCAATAATTGTTCTTGATGTTTTATCAATTTGTGAAATTATTTTCGACGAAACGATTGTACTCGAGAGTAGAGAGAGAGAGAGAGACCCGACTACCCGAATATGTTCCATTATCATAAGGCGTTAAGAAAATTAATTTGTTAATTAACACTAAACTACTTACATGAGAAATTCAATGTTGTTGAGTCCGCGAATGAAAGCTACGAGTTTTCAGGAGCAAACGTTGATAGGATATCGGAGCGATTACGAGCACTCACGTCCCTGTCACGGTTGTAGCTAGCATCCTTTCTCATATCGATCCTATCCAACGAAGAGCAGCTAAATATAATTAACGGAATCGATAACATCACGCGTGTGGTGGCGGGTCGAATGTTTCACCAATGAATCTAAAAGGATACTGACTAAAAAAGTCACACACGAATAAGGTTTTTTTTTGTCGCGTATGATCGATAGAATTACAGTTGAGTTTCGAAGTTTTTCCAAGTTTCACTACAGCTGTTTTGGGCGAAAATATGAAAAGCTTCCAAATCGAAGACATTTGCTCGTAAAGAATCGCGAATTGAATTGGAACTCGATTGTCCACGAGGGCACCGAATTCGTCATCTTTTAAGGGGTTAGGTTTTCGTGACGATACGAAAATCGGTGTTAGTTGAAAAAGTTCATTTTGAAGGCATAAGTAAGATGATGGAAAAATCGTTTGACCATTTATTTATATGTGTATTGACAAAGTTGTGTAACGAACTTCATTAAAGAAATCTTAATAATTGAAGTAGTTATCATTAATCTCGTAAAAGACCTTTGAACGTACGGAGCTCAACAGTGTACTTGATTTTTGCCACCCGGTTGATGTGAAGAAAAAAACGAGTATTCTTTCAAACAGATAATATTGGCTAAGACTTGACAGAGCCTTGTTATCGGGTTTCAATCATTTAAAAAAAAATTGAATTTTTTTCTCGATTTTTCGAGAAAAAATGACATCATTCTTGTTAATAACTAATGAAAAAAAATGTTGAGAAGAAAAACGTCGGTCAAGTCTGAACTACTATCACACTGACGAAGAGTACCGAATTATGCTGTTAAAGTTTGCATCGTCCGAATGCAACAGAAATTCTTCTTTATTTCCTTTCTCTTCATTTTTCATTGTTATCCAAAATATTTTTCGATATGTTGTAGGTCTCTAACGAGGATCCTAAAAAAAGTTTATCGTAGCTTTGATCTACCGATAATAGAAAATTCCAACGAGAAAAACAAAACTTCGTTGCATTCCAACGATCCAAACTTCAATATCGTACCGAATTTCAAACACCAAAAAAAACGAATATTTTCTTAGAAGAGATCATTTTGGCTAAGACGTGACCGAAATTTTTCGTTTTCGTGTTTCAATGATTAAAATTTTTTTAAATGATTTTAAAATGATGTGATTAAAATTTGAAGAAAAAATGACATTATGGTTGATAATTAATGAAAACAAATGTTAAGAAGAAAAGCGTTGGTCAAGACTAAACTACTATTACACTGCACAACTGTACCAAATTTCAAGTCAATCCTTTCATTAGATGTCAAGAAATCGTGTACACCGTTTAGAAAAACATCGTGTCGAGAAAAACGCGTTTGACGTTTGACTAGCAGTTCTATCATTGTAATCCTCTACTTTCAATCTGCAATTCCAGCGTGATGTTGAAGTTTGCATCGTTGGAACGCAACGAAAGTTCTTTTCTACATTTTATTTTCCATACTTTTTAAATTATTCTTTCAGAATAATTCTAGAAGTTCTTTTTTTTTAAGTTTTATATCGTAGCTCGCAAAATAAGTATCTTCGAAAATGGTCAAAGGCTTTTAGTCGACTAAATCTGTCGGGAGAAATTAAAGGAACTCAGAAATATTCATTTTCGTTGCATTCCAACGATGCAAACTACAACCTCATATTGCGGCAACATATTTGGACCTTCCTTTTCGATTTGAGTTGCCTCAAGCGACGAACGAGCGTTCGTGATTTTCACCGTAGCTAAAGCCCTCAATGTTTTCGTGTCTTTAAAAAACGATGTAGCGAAACTTATCGAAACAGCAAAGATGAGCTTCGGACGCGTCTGCGTAAAAAAAGCAGCGTCCTCTAACGTTAATCGGTGAAACGTTCGACCCTTGATAAAGTAAGGAACTAGAGGACAAAAAGCAGGCTCCTCCGAGCGAGTGCATCGTCACACGGGTCGCAATGCCCTGCCGACTAATTCTTCATTTGGAGGCCCGAGAACAGTAATGACAGGCGGCATTGTATCCATATCTGATATTACGTATAAAAAAACGAAGCATCACCCACATAGCTGTTAATTTACTCGACATATCATAATTGCGAGAAAACCAGAAGTAAAGCAAAAATCCAGTAATAAGGATTGACAAAGAATACTTGGCGCTGTAGACGTAGACTTTCGATTATAAAATAGAGAGTGAATTAGCGATCGGGAGGGTCGAGGGGGAAAAAAAGTGAAATATAAGGACGTACAGGTCGAGAGAATTTTTACGAATTTGTTTGTCATTACGAATCACACGATTAAAACTGTTCAATTGTTTCATGGACTGACGACGAAGGCGAGTGATTTACCCGGCGTAGAGAAGAAGGAACCGCGGAGGATTTTTTTTTACTGCGATACGAGTTTTTTTTTTGCGGTTGTGTTTGCGTGTATATATACATACACACGCACACATACACACTAGGGTGGCATCAATTTGAACTCTATTTCTTTTTTCCTTTTTCTCACCATCCAATTATCTTCTATAAAGGAAAAAAAATCGTCGCGAAAGCTGCGAGGGGACAAAAAATATTTAGCGGTCGCTCAAGCGTCCCAAAAATTCAAATTTCCATTAGAAAATCGTTTTTTTTTAATTTCATTCACTTCTCACCCATGAGTTTTGCGCTTTATAATTTTTAGATTAACCTCGCAATAGCGCGAGCCAGGCAATGAATATTTAGTGGTCGCTCAAGAGCTTCGACATTTCCAATTTTCGCCATTTCACTCTCTTTTCACTCATAAATTTGACGCTTTGTAAAATTTACAAAACAATTAATCGTTTTTCTTTAGAAACAGATTTTTCAAACTATCCTCACACTCCTAACCTAAGAATTATAATCTTTGTTCTCATAAAATAATTCTTTAAAGCTCTTGTCCGTAAACAAAATTATACCCCGTTTTATCGGGTTAGAAGTGAGAGGTAAATTAAAAAAATCCGTTCTTAAAGAAGAAAAGCATCAATTGTTTTGAAAATGTTACAAAGTGTTATATTTATGAGTGAGAAGGGAAAAAAATTCGCGACAATTGGAAATTTCCAAGCTCTTGAGCGACCACTAAATATTCACTGGCCGGCTAGAGCTTTCGCGAGCTTAATTTAAAAATTACAAAGCGTAACATTCATGGCTGAAAAGTGAACGACAAAAAAATCATTTTTTTAATGAAATTTTTATTTTTTGAGAAGCTTGAACGACCTTTTAATTTTTGACTGCTCGCAGTTTTCGCGAAGTTTTTTTTTCTCTTCAAAGAAAATATTTGGATGATGAGAAAAAGGAAAAACAATATAGAGCCCAAATTTGTGCCACCCTAATACACACAAATGCATGATGAAAGCCATAGTACATAGGCGCATACATATACACATGTACATTTATATGTAAATGTATATTATTATTAATAATTTTATATATTCGTTTTTAAACCTTTTACGCTTTTCCACTGATCAGTCGAGAAAGGTGAGAAGCGCTTCGAGTTTACGAGTGTCGGGGCTTGCAAACAATATTCTTTTTCCTCTTCGCGTTTATTCGATCGAAATGCACATCAGGGAACGGGGACAAATTTCCGAAATGCAATAAGAAAAAAGATAGTCATTTTCAAGCACATCGTGAAAATAAACTCCAGCAATCCAAACGCGGAGGGGGAGAGACTAAATGAAAATCTCGATAGCACTTTAACGACGAAATTCAATAAGCTCGTAAATATTTCGACAGTCTCATCATGAGTTCCTACAGCGTGTCTCGACTGCATTCTCCATAATTGATCGTAGAGAACGGATCGTAGCGAAGACCAAAAAAAATTAATCAGCGTCGAATTAATGACTAAATGCGCAAACCATCCCGCAGGCTTGGTAAATTCTTCATTAGTCCCTCGATTAATTTATTGAATTTGATTGAAAAGAATATAAAATAAAGAAGATAGGCGAAAATCGTTTGGTCAGATGGACGACTGCGCTAGGGAGATTATAACTGAGGCTAATTCTTGTATTCCCAAACGACGGCATCATCGGCTCAACATTGTTAGCAACAAAGAAAACGAACGAAATGTTGAAATTCGAGATTGCACGAGATTTTATTAGACAAAAGGAAGAGCGAAGAGAGAGAGAGAAAAACAAAAAGAAGGACGCGAACAAAAAAAAATACTCAAGCGCGAAGCTAAAGGAAAAGAAAGCACAATGGCGAAGTGAGCAAACGTTTTTTCTTTGTTTTCATCGTCGCGGCGCAATGTCATGAAAGTGAATCAAGAGTAGAAGAGATTAAATTCATTCTGTGCGACTATTGAATCGCACTTGATTTTTAGCAAATCGTATTGTAATTACATGATCACGCTCATATGATCCTTCGTTGTCACACAGGGTCGAACTGATCCACCGTCCGACTCGTAAAACGTCTTTTCTTTTTGCAAATTGACTTTACGATTACAAAAAAATGTTTTGCCGTTTGTTTATTTACACGATGACTTTCGTTGCATATTTTACCATGTTCAACGTATATTCGCTGATGTTTTTATTGGAATCGAACCGTTTGAATTCGAACGTTAAAAAAAATTACGTTTGATTGAGGTGGAAGAATTGGAACGCAGAACTTTTAAATGTGTGACGACAAGGGGATAACATACCGGGTGAGTCACTTGCAATGCGAGACTCGGAAACTCCTATAAATATTGACTTTTGGTAAACAAAAAGACGATATTGAAGTTTGCCTCGTTGAAATACAACGCATTTTGTTTCTAATTGCACTTTTTTAAGCTAGATCAAAGCTACAATGAACTTTTTTGGTCAATATTCGGAAGTGGGGATCCTGCCAGAATCAGGTTAATTTAGGTTAATTTTTGCTTGGGTTTCATAAAGTGTTGGGTTTAAAAAAGTGGCAAATATTCGGAAGCGGGGCTCCTGCTAGAATCAGGCTAATTTTTGTTTGGCTTTATTTGGGCTGTACAAACCCAAACAAAAATTAGCCTGATTCTAGCAGGAGCCCCGCTTCCGAATATTTACCACTTTTCTTAAGCACATTCTCTGTCAGGTAGGTTACCGGTGACCGGATCCTGTTCTGTATCCAGCCGCCACGTAGGCCACCGGTGACCTTACCGCAGACCTGATTTCGAAACGGAAACCTATGGAACCCTACTACTGATTGAATCTTAACTGATATCATAGTTCAACTTTTTATCTAACCCATCAATTTCCACCAAAAAGTTTTTATGTAATTTTTCTCATTTACATTGTGTCAGATGAGGTGTTAAGGGGTTAGGCTACTGTGACGACCCGAAAATCAGGGTTATTTGCAAAAAAAATCATTTTGAAGGAATGAGTCAGATGACAGAAAAAACCTTTGGACATTTATTCGTTATGTGCATTAAGTTATGTGCGAAATTTCATCATAACTTCTAAACGATTAAAGAAGTTATAAACAATCTCGTGAAGGACGTTTGAACGTGAAAGGCTCAACGGTGTACTTGGTTTTGGCCACCCGGTTGATCTGAAACAAAAAACACGTTGCTTCGTTAACCCTTTAACGGTTACGCCTATTTCTGGATGGCTCAAGATCATTTCCTCTGGTGGTATAGCTAAAAAAGGATTAAATACGAATGTCCAACCATCATTTTGTCTATAAGGGCCTGGGAAGTAGTATTTTCGCACTGTAGCAAATTTGCTACTACCCGCTCGGTTCGAACTATTATTCTAATTCAATAAAAAATCTTCAAAGCCTAGTTCGTCCAGTTAAGCTTCCTTTACACAATTCTATCAAAAAATATTTCAAGAATGTCCATTTACTTACTTTTTGGACAAAAAACGGGCAGCAGATCGAGTGCTGGGGCAAGCGTCGTAAATTTTTACAATATTGTTGCCATATTAACATAATTCATATGTTTACGTTTGAATTTCAAGCTGTCCCGGCATTTGTAGATGCATCTAGCATAGATTGATGGAACTGCGCAGTAGCTTGTCCGCTATAGCGTCCTTACGCTTTTACCGACGGGGTCAAAGTGACCGTAGCAAATTTGCAACAATGGCAGTTAAAGGGTTAAAATAGATAATGTTGGCTGAGATTTCACCGAGCTTTTTTTTGTTAGCGTAGGATAAAAAAAGTTCCATTTTTTTTCGATTTTTCGAGGAAAATTGGAATTATTGTCGACGACTAAAGAAAAAGGTTAGGAAGGAAAACGTCGATCAAGACTAAACTACTATTATACTGAATAAGTGTACCAAGTTTCAAGTCAATCCGTACATTAGATATCGAGAAATCGTGTACACCGTTTTTAAAAAACGTAATATCGAGAAAAACGCGTTTAAAGTTCGACTTTCAATCTGCGATTCCGGCACCATATGTTGGACCTTCCTCTTCAATTTCAGCTGGTACGAGCGACAAACGATTTGTTTTTAAATCTTCACAGTAGCCTAACCCCTCAAGATCCTCATTAGAGACCTACAACCTAACTCTATCGAAAAATATTTTGCGTAACAAAAATGGAGAAAAAAATGTTCGTTGCATTCATACGATACAAACGTCAACAGCATAAAAAAGTCAGGGACAAAATTTAATGGGTTTGTCAAGATTTTCCGATCGCCGCAAATTCTTTTTAATTCAGGCGTCAACTCGATTCAAATGTTTCGGAGTATCCAATTAATAGTGACTCACCTCGTGTATATATATATATACACAATATATATATATATATATATATTCTTGTATGTATACGTTATATACATACCCCAGAAATATATAATCGCGGTTGAAAATTGTTCGCCGCGTTCTCGTACACGTTTCTATTTGATCTCATGTCAATTCTCGGTTGTAAGATTACTACGTGTGCAGGCAGGTGGCGAAGAAAGAAAAAATGATAAGAATATGACGAAAAAAATAAACAAACAAAAATCCAGCGACAGAAGTAAAAAAAAATATCTTCGAAGTGCGTGTCGTTCCGAGAGTTGTACAGAAAATGATTTTTGAAAAGGTGGAATAAAGTTAAATTTAACGAAATAACACGAGACTTTATTTCACGAGCATCCCGTCCTCCGTCTACGGTCCATACGGGATAGACTTTTCTTGAACATCAAACACGATTAGGAAGAGCAAAAGCGGAAGAAGCAGACGTAGGTATGTCATTGTGTGTAGAACATAAGATCATTTATTAGCTATATACATATACACATCGCTAATTACAATGTTTTTGTTGTGTAGTGTATATGTATATATATTTATATATATATATATTTATGTATATGTATATATATACACGGAGTACAAGTATAATATAGCATTTTTTTAAAAATATCATACGCGTAATAAAAGTTTTACAAATTATTATCACACACTTGTTACGAATGTTTCTTTTTCTTTTTTTCGTCGTTGGGAGTGAGGATGGCCGCGTTACATCGTAATTGTATATTATATCGTACAAATATCGTCTTAATGATTAATTGGCTATATATATTATCAACAATATCAATAATATTTATAATGGGGTGTCGATGATATAAATAATAAAATGATCTCAATCGGTGTGTATAGTCGCTTCTTCCTCGTCGTTTTCTTTATTTACACGTGATTTTTTTTTAATTGTATATAATTGTATGGGGCACATTGTATAATCTTGTTCAGTTTTGTTCAGTTCGACTTGTTCTAAATTCTTCATTCTCGTATTTCCACTTCCTTCTATCTCTACGACCGTATGAAAAAAATGTTCGACAGGCGATCACCAATTGGCAATGCCACGCTATTATTATTCTGTAAAATTGAAAAAGTTCGTACAAAAAAAAACAGAGCGGCCTGCAAAAGCCGTGTCGCTTTGTTCCACCAGGTTCGTTTGATATTTGTTGTCGCACTTTTTTTTTTCCTGTGATTACAATTAATAAATAATATTAATCGTATATAATAATAATATTGTTATAAATATCGTCTATATCGCGTATAATAATAATTCAGTACGTAGTTAGGCTAAATTAATTTATACTTTTGTTATACCGAAAGTATTTCGGTAGGCCCGTCCTTGCACAGCGCGTAGGCCAGTATAGTTTATAGGCGAAATTTTCGATTTTTTTTTTCACGCGTCGCGTGAAAAAGGCAATGTTTCGCGATGAGATACGTTTATGGATGAAAAAAAAAAACATGTTTTCAACTCATTTTTCCGTTACTGGTATATGTAGATCGGAAAATTTAGCATGGAATGACGATGAAAAACGCGATCAACAACGTGTAAAAAAAAACATTTGCACACGTCTTTTGGATATCGGCAATGCGTTATTTCGAAAGTAATACTTTTACAAACTTTTTTGCACGAAAATGACTCGAAAATATAAATACATACAACTGTCAATATGTAAGAGAAAACGAAAAAAAAATGCAACTAATAGTACAGTCGTGCTGTCGCTGAAAAGCCCCGTAATCGGAAAAAAATAGAAGGCCAGTTTTTTGACAGGTGATTATGTAGGTGTCGCGGGTGCTAAATCCAAGTTTGCCTAAAAATCGGGGTGCAGAGTTCTTTTTTAGGGGATGAAGGGGGATGGGGGTGGGTTGATGCCAATCTACAACCCCTACGGAGTCGGCGCCGTGAGACAAAATGTTCAGTAAAATCCGGGCTTTACTTTTGTCCACAGCTCTGAAGTCGTGGTAGTTCATTATGGAGATGAAGAAGTGGGGTAAAATTTAGAAAAATCAGTTTTAATTCAATAACTTCTTAGGATAAATTCGTACAATTTTTCTTCAAATGGGAACGTTGTAGCCATTGAAAAGACGCGTCGATCGAGTACTTGATCATCACTCTCCAATAATGTCTTCAGCCCCAAACAAATCGTTGAAATACCAAAAAAAATTGTTTATTGACTAACTCAAAAACAATCGATTTTTCGGGTATGGTATAAATGTACGAAATGTAGGGAATCATTTTCTTTATATTTTCGTTTCAATGGACCACCCTTGAATTTTGCTTTTTCCAACCCTTCTCGGGGGTTGAAAATGAAAAATGAAATTCTGGGAAAACTATTGACCGCACGAATTCATCGCCGTGGAATAATTTCTAGGTCGAACCATCAGCTACATTTTTGTCCACAGCGCCAAACTTGTATCTCTTTATTTTCGGTCGATAGTTTTCCCAGAATTTCATTTTGAATTTTCAACCCCCGAGAGGGGTGGGAAAAAGCAAAATTCAAGGGTGGTCCATAGAAACGAAAATATAGAGAAAATTATTCTTTACAATTCGTACATGTTAACCATCCCCGAAAAATCGATTGTTTTTTAGTTATTCAATAAACCTTTTTTTTTATATTTCAACCATTTTTTTGGGGGTGAAGATATCGGACAGTAATGATCAAATACTCAATCGACGCGTCCCTTCAAGGGCAACAACGTTCCCATTGGAACAAATATTTTATGAATTTTTCCTAAAAAGTTATCGAATTAAAACTGATTTTTCAAAATTTCACTCCACTTTTTCACCCCCAACATGAACTTCCACGACTTCGGCGCTATGGACAAAAATAAAGACCGGATTTTTCTGAACATTTTGTCTCCCGGCGCTGACCTCGTAGGGGCTGTACTTTGGCAGTAATCTACCCCCATAACCCTTCATCCCCTTAAAAAAAACCCTACACCCCGATTTTTAGGCAAACTTGGATTTAGCACCCGCGGCATCTACAAAATCACGTGTCAAAAAACTAGCCTTCTTCTATTTTTTCCGATTCCAATACACAGCATGACTGTACTATGAGGAATGAATTCGAAAGACGCGCCTCGATCGATTCCACGGCATTATTTCTTTTTGTTCTCATTCGTTTCAAGCAGCCTTTCGACATTAATATACACTCGTTCAGTTTCACTCCTTTCTTACGCGCAATAAAAAATAGCTGTAATAATATAAACAGTGACAAAAATTGTCGGCGAATAATCTTAAGGAATAATCATTTCCAATGAGATCGTAATACTAAGGGTTCTTGACTTTTACACCGCGGTATAAGTGATACACAGAAGTACGATATTTTGTAAAAAAAATCATTGAGAGTTCTCGCACTTTTCATTTGTACCGATGAACTATTTCGCTCTTTCAATCTCTCGCTCTCTCTTATACGTATGCGCGTTCACTGGGATACGTACCCTCGAAACTATTCCGTAGAAAAATTTGTGTTACAAACGAGTCATATACGTTTTCCGTTTGACTTTAGAGTCTATATTCGTTCGCGTTTATGCTCGTCGGAGTCGATAGGAATCGAAGCTGCCATGGCGTTCAAGCGCCTCTCCCATACGCACCCAATGTGTCGCTCGGTCTCACTTCCACCATGGAAAAACTTTGTTCGCGCTTCGCATTCGTTCATACATTTGTTCGTTTGAGAAGGGTCGAGGCGTCTGTTCTTTCATACGTCACAGATATGTTCAATAAAAGTCCAACCTCGAGCTTTCGATAAATTCCACTACATCGCTTTCGAGAAGTTATCTTTCAAATCTAGGCAATTTGGCACATTTTTTTTCTCCAACATGAACAACCGTACGGTTAGCCGTAGTATGCTGACATATCAACCGCGGTGTTGAATTGTCTAGATTTAAAAAAGTGTCTTTGTAAAAACGATGTGCTGAAACTTGCGAGAAGTTTAGATTCGAATATTCATTGGCGTGATAAAAAAAGCATGAATTATGGAGGTATAAAAAAAATCAGTATCCTTTAGAAGGTTAGGCTACTGTGAAAATTCCGAGAAATCGTTTGTACGGTGCAGGAATCGCCAATTGAAGGTAAACTTACGTGACAACGATGGAATTGCTAGTTATACTTTAAACGCGGTTTTTCACGAAATTATGTTTTTCAAAATGGTGTACCCGATTTCTCGGCATATAATGAACGGATTGACTTGAAATTTGGTACACTTATTCAGTGTAATAGTAGTTTAGTCTCGACCGACCTTTTTCTTCTCAACATTTTTTTTCATTATTAAAAATAATGTCGTTTTACTCGAAAAATGGGGGAGAAAATTAATTTTTTTTCTTCGATGATTAAACCGCGATAACTGAAAAAAGCTCGGTCAATTCTTAGCTAATATTATCTATTTCAAGAAGAAAACTCGATGTTTCGTTTCAGATTAACCGGGTGGCCAAAATCAAGTACACCGTTCAGCCCCACGTTCAAAGTTCCTTCGCGAGATTGTTTATAATTTCTTCAATGATAAATCTTTTTTTATGAAATTTGGTACACAACTTTGTTAATGTACATATAAATAAATGACCAAACGATTTTTCAATCATCTTACTTATTCCTTCAGAGTTAATTTTTCCAAATAACCCTGATTTCCGGGTCGTCAAAGTAGCCTAACCTAACGCTTATCAGCGAAGCCCTCGACCCTCCTTAATCTCGACCGTAGTACAAAAAAATTCGGTAGAAAAACTTTCAATTCCTTATAGAATATACGCGCGTCTCGTGGTTGATGCAAATGCGTTTGCGGTCCTATCAAATTTAAGCTAAAAGAAGACGTGGATTCGAACTTAAAAAACAATGGCAGAAACGTGAATTTTTTTTCTTTCGTCGTCATTACGTTAGTTCACGATTGTCTCGAGTAATTACGAAATAGGGAAGATCGTAATTACCCGCGTGCACGTACAAACGCGCACTTTTTACCTCGGTGACTTTTCTCGCGTACTTTTTCTTTACTCTTGTGCTTGTTTCCGAACGTCGTAAACTGCGAGGCTCAGCAGCGAGTTCGACGCGGACGCTGATATAAAAATAGGAAAGTGTCAATCCTCGGGCGCGTTGCGTCCTTCGCTGTCGTGCGTTCTTTTCTTGTTCGTCTTTTGTTCGTTGAGCGAGCGAGCTCGTCTCGCTTCTCTGACTTATCACCTATGGCAGTCGTTGTAGCTTAGCTACGTACGATTTTTTTTCTCATTTGCTCGTTCACCCCTTTTTTCCTTTTAAATGTTCCATCTCGACTTTGTCTCATTGTTTCTATTTCGTGACCGGAAGTCGCGCACAATTATTTGCTAAAGTCACGGAGGGTCTGAGACCGCGAGAAAGCGCGCGTGCAACGGTTTCGTCGTTTCTTTTTTTTATCACGCTTTCACACTCTTTCCTGCCCTTCGTTCGGCTCTCATTTCATTAAGTGTACTATCTAAAAATTGGCAAGTTTACGGTTTGAGTCTGACTCTCAAAGCGGTGGGTCGATTTTCCGGCTCGTCGCGCTCCTGCAGCGCGTCGAATAGTCTTGTCTCGCGCAGCGAGAAAATACATGTATGCGAATGCGTAGGTGTATACGTAGTCGTTTTCCCGACGATCTAGCCTCCTCTTTGCCTTCTCTAAGCATATTCCATTCGTGTATTTCTCCACAATCTGCCACTGATTGCACTTCCCTCACGCTTCGGGAAAAGGCGGCAACAAAAAAAAACGAAATGCATGGCACGCACAAGTTGAGTCAGCAGCATAGCTTCGGCAGTGAATTGGAAGAGCCTATTTCTAGCACTCGAATTCCGACGCTGTTATTGCGTTCAGATCCTTCATGAGACCCTCCAGATTGGCCATTTCTTGATTCAATTCCTCGGTGCTATAAGAAGGCTGAAACGTTAAGTAGAATTTGAAAAATAAGTTATAAATACGTATATACATACAATAAGATGGTTGGCACAGTGGTCGTCAGGTTCCTAGTGATCGTCATGTTTGTACATTGAATAAGTATTTTAACCCTTCGACTGCACACTGGGTCATTTTGATCCCATTTTGTTTTTTCAACTGCCTGTATCGCAAAATGGGGTTATCTATTCGGCCGCAGTGCGGCGCTCGAATGTTCTCCCACTCCTACTCTATAGTTGGACACTCGACCCCCATCCTACATCCTGCCCGTGTACTGACAGCTATAGAAAAAGACCTGGGGTCGAATCGACCCCCGTTATGCAGTAATGCGGTGAAAGTGAAAACATTTATTTTCGTGAAATTTGGTGTTTTTTTTACTACTTGTAAGTGATTTACCATAGAAAATGCTCATAGACATATTCTATTTTGCGCTGCTATACTAAATTATGTATTTAGAATGCCGATCATAAAGCCAAAAGCAAGTGCCCGTTATGCAGGAGGGCTATGTGCAACGAGCACTGAATGCGTCGATTGTGGTAAATGTGAACAATAATAAGTCATTAAAGTAAAAAAAAGCGGAAAATATACGTTTTCAACAATTAATCTGCCGAGTCTTCTTTTCTATTTTTCACTATCCCGAAAATGCTCTAATTAAAACCTCCGAATAAATATACTTCTTGGAAAGACGGTCGACACTGTCCTTTTTTAGTATCTACAAACCTTCTTCGTTAAAAACCTCAAAGGACTTTTTTTTTATATTGAAAAACAAATTATGATCTTTTTCGTGAAAGTACGTATTTTTCAATGCATCTCCTACTTTGAACGAATGTTTAGGCACTTAACGTTGTTTTTTAAAAATAATTTTTAGGCCATAAAATAAGGATTAGCGACTACAAAAAAAAGTCTCTACAAAAAATAAATGCATATTTACCGAAATACACCGATCTGAAAATCGTCTGGGATCAGATCGACCCCATATGCAGTGAGAGGTTTGAGGCGGAAGCGTGCAGCCGAAGGGTTAAGATAAGAATCAGTCGATCGCGCAGATCTGTGATATATTAGCGCCCAGGAGGCATTTACTATGTGGCATTACATTCTTACACACGTAAGTATGCGTATTCAAGAATAATGAAATCAAATATATTGAGCTACGGCGTCTAGCTGCGATTTCGGCCGAATCTTTCATTAGGACGTTAGAGCGACTATGTCACATCTCGGATGATTTGATAGTGCCTGGGGACTTGCGTGAGGTGAGTTTCAACTTCAAGTTGTAAATAAGAATCTTAGTCTTGTGTTAAGCATAGAAAATTATAGTTTTTTGCTCACTTGAACGAGTTTTCATATATAGCAATTACCGCAGCAGTGTAAGCAGTGTAAGCAGTTCAGCAGTGTAAACCACTCTTGTGAAAATCTTGTGAATCGAATATTAATTTATAGAAAATCAGAAAAGAAATATTGGGTCCGTAATTAGCATTTTTTGACCAATCCACGGACCAGTAAACGTCATACACACATTCCCGATAGTCAAAAGATATACGTATAAATAAACGTTGTCGATAACTGGACCGTGACCATGTCGATAGTTGGGTACGTCTCGAACACAGGTGAACACCACTCGATCGAAAAATATCGAAAATTGTTTTATGATAAAATAGTTGTTAATAGTTCTTGAAAATGGAAAAAAATGCAATTCCGACGTAGTAGCCAGAATTAGTTTGATTTTTCAAATTAATAAAGTTGTATTCGAGATAAATCTATGCCTTAAACTGTTTGTCAAATGTTTCGATAAAAAGCAAAAAGTTTGTAATTGAGTGACTAAAAATTATTCTGCAGTCCTATATGCAGACACAATCGAGTCAACAAAGGCCTACGGACCTTTGCATAATTAGTTCAAGCAGTTTGAACGTATGTGACGATTAGTGGGATGTCCACATGGCGATTACTAGACCAACCGTCTTGGCGGCATGACGACGCCCCGTACAATAGCGTCTTATAACCTTTACGAAATATTTTCTCGAAAACTGTACCAGGCAGGAGAATTTCACGACGACGGTCTTCTTCGTGATGAAAAACTCATTCAATTGCTTAAAATAACTTCTACACACTTTTCAAGTTTAGCTATATCAATTTGCAAAGTCGAGCGATCTACTTAAGATAACGATTACTGGACAAACTATCTTATATGGGGTTTTGTTCCAATCAGGGTTGCAAATAATGCATTACTTTTTGTAATGCATTAGCGTTTTCATTACTCATTATTTTACACTGTGTAATGAACAAAAATTTCATTACCCATCATATTTCATTCAGTAATATAAAAAATTTCCATTACTCATTACATTACATTTTGTAATGAAAAGAAAATCCATTGCCCATTACATTCCATTTTGTAATGTGAAATATTTTGATTACCCATTACTATGTAATGGGCAATGCATTTTTTTACATTACAAAGTCCAATGTAATGAGTAATCGATTTCCTTTTCATTACAAAATGTAATATAATGAGTAATGGAATTTTTTCACATTACTAATGCAATGCAATGTAAAAAATCTCGATTGCTCATCACAATGTAATGAGGATTATTATTCGTTTCCCTTTAGGGACAGCGGCTTTTGCACTGGGTCGATCTGACCCCATGGGAAACGAATAATAATCCATACTACCTTGTAATGAGTAACGGAGATTTTTTACATTACATTAGTAATGTGAACAAATTTCATTACCCATTAGATCGGACTTTGTAATGTAAAAAATGTCCATTACCCATTACCATGTAATGTGTAATGAATTTTTTTGTCCTTACACATGACACTGCATTTTGTAATGAAAATGTTTCACATTACAAAATGTAATGTAATGAGTATGGATTTTTTTACATTACAAAATCCAATGTAATGAGTAACGGAAATTGTTTACATGACAAAATATAATGTAATGAGTAATGGATTTTTTTTACATTACTGAATGTAATGTAATGGATAATGAAATATTTTTTATTACATTGTAATGGGTAATGAAATATTTTTGATTACATTGTAAGGGGCAATGAAATATATTTCATTTACATTGCGTCCGTTTTAAGCTTTATATCCATTTGCGAGAAAATGTAAAAAACAAAAAATACCTTCAAACGTTCGATTTCTTCGGCCGTGTGGGAAGGATTCGCGACGGATGCGAGACGATTTTTCGTCAACTGGCTCGTCGTCACGCCCGGTACCTTCTTGTAGGGACTGCCTGAAATCGTCGGCCTCACTGTAACTTGGGTGCCTGCGGAACAATCGTCATAAAAATTACACTCGCGCACGCAGTCGCAGAGTTCAATAAAATTTATATGGTTTTTTTGCAAACTGTGAATATCAAAACCCGGTAGATAGGCGCGAACGAGTTAAAGTCGTGGAAGTTACATTCTAATGAGTTCTTTCAAATGCAAATTTTCATTCGCCGCTCATACCGCCGTGTTTTTGTTGCGCGGGTGTCGAGGGAGCGGATTGCGGGGGCGGTGCTGGCACGCTGAAACTTTTCAAGGGGTGGCCCTGAAGTCTCTTGCCACTGCCGATAGCCTCTCCGAGAGGACCGCTCGACGTGACCGATTGACTCCCGCTTACGTAATGACCTGGCGCGTAGGGGCTACCGGATGTGTAAGCTTGCCCCGTTGGACCGTAAGAGATCTGCAAAAAAAATTAATGTGACCGAATGATGTATCGTATCGAACACGTATAGTCGATTCATAAAATCTGATTTGAAAAACTTGCGCATTACATTTTATTTTGCTCTCAAAGAGCTTCCTGCATTGTTGGTTTTTCAAAATTGGTTTCTAACTTTTCGAAATTGGTTTCTAAATTGTTCAAAATTGTTTCCTAAGTTATTAAAATGGGTTCGTAAGTTTTCAAAATTGGTTTCTAAATTTTTAAGATTGGTCTCTTCATAATGGGCGTTTTGTGAGCAAAATAAAATAACGAAGGCGTAATTTGCGAGCTGCCAAATTTCAATTTTTTTTCCTCCAAAATTATCTTTCAATAATGCGAGGTTAAATATTGCTAACTATTATTATGATAAATATTGCATCACAAGCTTTTGTGAACAGGAAATTATCTAGGCATTTTGAATTTTGAGAACGTTTTGGAACAAGAATACCGTTTTCTGAAAATTCCTTTACTATTCCGAACTTCTTTAAAATCAAATCCTTTCGACGATTTTATCAAAATTTAGTCCTGATATATCTTTTATCACAGACTAGTTCGGTAATCGTTTCAGATGATGAATGGCATTAGCAGTAAATTACTCAAGTAATAATGCAAGAATAAAACCTTCGTGACATTCGATTCCCTTACAAAAGTTTATGCCGACATTACAATTTCATGGTATCTATGGCATGAAAATCGTATTTCTTAAATGTTAAACTTCCTTAAGGCGTTAGGCTACTTTGAAAATTTCGACACTCGCGTCCGTCGCCTGAGGCAACGCAAATTGAAGAGGAAGGTCCGTCATACGATGCAGGAATCGTAGATCCGAGGTAAATTTATGATTACAACGATACAACTGCTAGTAAAACTTTCAACGCATTTTTCTTGAAACTGTGTTTTTCAAAACGGTGTACACTGTTTCCCGATACCTAATGAACGGATGGACCCGAAATTTCGTACACTCATTCAGTGTAATAGTGACTCAGTCTTGAACGACGTTTTTCTTCTTAACATTTTTTCTTCCCTTAGTTATTAAGGGGAGGGCAGGGGTTTGCACTTTTGAAAAATCGATTGTTTTTGTCTTTTCTTATAGTTAAACATTTCAAGAATGTAATCCCAAAATTTCAAGTCAATCAGAGCAAAACTCTCGAAGTTATTGACTATTTAGTCCCGCTCCTCTAACACTGTAGCTCCGACAGCTAAAACTTCAAATGCGTTTTTCTCAAAACCACTTTTGCAAAGTCCGTGTTCACTGTCATTTGAAAACTACATGACCGATTTATTTCAAACTTGGTCCACACTTTCTACATATGAAATACCTCCCCTCAACGGTTAGTTTGAGATTTTTTTTACATTGAGGGGTCCCCCCCCCCCCCCCCCCCAAGATGACGGAACTTTTCGTAAAAAGTAGCACTTTTCACTTTACATGACCACCAAAAATATAGAAATGAAAAAAAAAAAATTATCAAAGACCGTTGAGGGGAGGATTTGATGATACTTTCACTAAATTTTAATGGTACTTGATTTCAATTAATTTCTAGCTGAGATACAGTGAACACCGCAAATCGTGTTTTTTCAAAGGTGTTCTCGGAAAAGCTTTGTCACCGGCTTGTTTGTGAATATTTTCGCGTACAAATTTCACGGAATGTTCTTGGAATGACACTTAACAATGTACAAATGTTTCAATAAATTTACTCTATCCATATAGATGAAAAAAAATCGCAAAAAAGTATTTTTTTTTCACGCTGAAACCTCTACCCTCCCTTAACGATAATGATGTCATTTTTCCGCGAAAAAAAACTTAAAAAATAACTTTTTGATATTTAAAACACGATAACAAAAAAAACTCGGTCAAGTCTGAACCAATATTATCTACTTTAAGGAAAAACTGTTTTTTTTTTGTTTCAAATCAACTGAGTGGCCAAAAACAAAAGTATACATGAATAAATGGCTAAACGATTTTTCAATTACCTTATTCATTCCCTCAAAATGAATATTTTTTATTTCTGATTTTTGAATCGTCACATTAGCCTAACCCCGTCAAATAATCTAAAGTCTATTACTGATTGTCGTTTTCGCTGAAAAGACGATCAGGTGTTTTTTGTAGAAAAACTTTTTGGCAAATGAAGGATTATGCTCTTTAGGGTTAAAAAAAAAGTGGCATTTTGAAACGTAGAGGCTCTACCTGACTCTGAAGTGGCTCGTAAGTGCTTGGCATCGAGCAAGAATCCGGACTGGATTCTGGCGTCGGCTCGAGAGTTATGTGGGCCCTGCTGAGACTGTACTGTGCCACGGTCCGCGGATAATTCGTTCTCACCGATGGTACGTCACTGCAAGAGCCGTGGATCGCCGGTTGTGACATGCTTCCGTTTACAACTGGCGTTGCGGTCGCAATGGCTGTCGATCAACATATAACGTTATAACATCGTGGTTGCGTTTCACATCCGCTCAATATTTATTTTTTTTTCGGCTCTTCATACGACGATTAAGGAAGGTCAAGCGTTTTATCGACGATTGTTGAATTGCCTAAACAGGCTTATGAAGAAAAAATTGATAAAAATAACTACGCTAAACCGTCTGGATTAAATTTTCCCCCCTGGAAAACAATTTAGGTAGAAGAATTTATCGAAAATTCGGAGTTAAACTTTCATCGAGTGTATCAACGTCTAATAAAAAACAGCGCCCTTCAACGTAAATCGGCGAAACGCTCGACCGTCCTCTTAAGGCGGTCATCCCATGTGACAGGTCCAAAAAAACGAAAATGTTTTGCTTGCACAAATTGCAAAAAAACGGGGCTGGATTGAAATTCCGAACTTTGAATGATCAGAATGCTCAAAACTCCGAAAGAATGCTAGCCCGAAAGATCAAAACTCCGAAAGAACTTTACACAAAAGACCAAAACTCCGAAAATCTGAACACCGTCAAAATAATTCGCCTATGGAAGTTTTAAAAGTTTCAAAATTTTCAATAAGTCGACGAATTATTTAAAGATTTTTTTTTTTATTAAGAAGTGATTTTGCGTCAATTTTGAAATTTGTCTAGACAATGTTATACGTTCTACATCATTTACAGTCAACCGTGTAGACTTTTGCTGCCATGATCTTGACGAATATTGTAATTTCGGAACATCGAAATTAGGAATTTTGAACTGTCGGCGCATTCCAAGTTCGAAATTTCAACCCGGCCCCGAAACAACGTGTGTGTGTGTGATATGGACCCAGCATAGCTAGTGGTGGGTCAACATTTTCTTTGTGTAAATCGTACTTGTACTTCTCAACACGTTTTTTCTCAAAATTGTATTTTTTTTTCAAATTGGCTTCCATATTTCAAAAACTATCGAATGGATTTCGCTCAAATTTTTATCGTATGGTCAGCACATCTATAGTTCTCACCCGAGACTAGAATATTTCTGATATGTGCCATAGTTGGTTTTAAGCTGAAAAAGTCGAAAAAAATGACGAAACTTGGAACTTGACTTTTAAAACCATGCCAAAAATGCAATTTTCGATATTTTTACTGTACTCTAGTTCCGGCCATAGCCTCAGGTCTACAAATTCAAAGGCCGTTTGATTTTTTTTTCAGATGAGCGAAACCTCCGCAATCATGGCAGCCATCGCCAACTTTTTTTTACACACGAGTGTCTTCCGAACGGTGTAAAGTCGATTCAACTCGTTAATTTTTGTTTTTTTTTTAATCAGATTCTGAGGGACAGTAAAAATGTAAATAAATATATAGTAAAAATTAAAAGATAGTGCGTTTTAGTAGTTCATAAAAAAATCGCAAATAAGCGAAAAAAAAAGCTAGCTGTCACATGGGATAACCCCGTTTGGAGCTGCCCTTTCGAGCAAGAATTATCGACCCTGGTCGACTGAGGATTATTCAGAATGCGAGAAAAGAAACGAACAATAAGAACCGAACATAAAGCAAGCCCGTTACTCACGTTGATGCAACTGGCCACCGTCGACCGGAAGTGCAATTAGCTTTGGCTTACTGTGACAACCGCCACGACTGTGCTGTCGGGTCAGGGTCGAGCACTTTTCGTCCGCGTTACCTAAATTTTCGTTTCCGCGATGCAAATTACCACGAGAGAAAGAAAGCAAAGAACAAATGTAAAAAACAAACGATAAACAAATATACACGAGATCGAAAAATAAACATTTAACGAGAATTTTCCTTCGATCGAATCAAATTAAACTATATCAAAATAATCGTCAAATATATTGGAATGAAATGATGACTAAGTGGGTCTTTATATTTTCTCCTCGGTTATCTTCGATTCGAAAAACTCACCCATGTAGCTTGGCACGTATGTACGTTTGTCGAGAGAGCTGGAATTCACGGGCACACTCTCCTGCGAGTAATCCTGATTGCCCGATCTCGGCAGAGTATTACTGACGACGCCGCTCGTCGAGGCCTCGCCGTTCACCGAAGTTTTCTCCAGCGCCTTCAACTCCATCTGATCGTGATGGATCCACAGGTCCGGTGGCTTTATGTTGGTCTTTTGATTCGAGTCTTTCATGTACCTTCGTTTTGCCGGGGAAACAAAAATCGAACGTTCAAGAGCCAGCCGTAAATAATGAGCTTTGCCTAATCCAAATGAGAAAAATTCATATCCAAAAGAATCTGGAGACTAATCGTTTCTCTGTGTCTTGTTTTACCCTTTCTTTCGTTCCGGAGAATCTGGATTCCTGCGGCAACAAACTACCACGACGACCACCGCAATACCGGTGACCAGTACGATGGTGCATCCTACGATTATGTAGATGAGAATACCCGATAATCCTCGTCCGTCTGAATTCAGAGATGATCGTGCGCGTCATACATAATTGTTTTTACGTTCCGAAGGACTTAAGGCCTTAGGCCACAGTAACGGGTATAAAATCATGTGCGAATTTAACATTTCTTTTCGTATGAAAAAGTGATTCACTCATAACATTAATTACACATCTATTTAGTGTGAATATCAAGCTGTTAGAAAATATATATTTTTTTTTTTTCGATGGACCAAAAGGGCCGACTACTCGAAACTTCTCGAAACAGCTTTTTTCCAATTGGCGTGACAAGTAACTTCAACAATTTTCACTCGATTTACTTCAAATTAAAAGTTATGTTGCTAATGACATTTCGCAGAGAAGTACGCACGGAATTTCTAATTAATCGAAAACTTTCCATTTTATGAGCAGTTTATGAGTAGTTATAACGAAATTTTTCACTGAAAATTCATTTTTTAAGTTCAAATACCTACAACTTTTGAATGAAACAATATTTTTTAAATTCCGTACGTACTTCTCTAGGTATTCTAATGTGGATTGACGAGAATTTTTGTTTTTTGTTCTAGGTCAAATATTGTGGATGGTAAATGTCACGCCGCGGAGGGCCTACAAAAAAGATAACAAAAGAAAATATTAGTAGTCGGCCATTTTGTACATCGAAAAAAAAAAAAAATTTCTAACAGCTTGATATTCATACTAAATAGATGTGTAATTAATTTGATGAGTGAATCACTTTTTCATACGAAAAAAATTGTTAAATTCGCACATGATTTTATACCCGTTACTGTGGCCTGAGGCCTTAAAAATAATTCGAGTTTCGCTCGAATTTCAATTCGACGCCAGTTTGTTGAAAAAAATTATTTTAAAAATCGACGACCGTCAACGACTCGTATTTATTGTTAAGGAGTTACCCCCACTTGCGATTTTGAAAAAATCGATTTTTTTTAATTGCATTTTTTTGAAGTATAAGTATCTGAGAATATGTCCTGAAAATTTCAAGTCGATCCGAACAAAATTGACTGAGATATGAGCGTTGAAAGAGAAGAATCCGCGTTGAAAGAGAAACTTCAAACGCGTTTTTCTCAAAATGGCATTTCTGAAGTCGGTGACCAAGATTACTCGAACACTAATGAACCGATCTGCTTGAAATTTTGCAGGCTTATTTAATACATCAAAATGTAGTCTTTAATCGTTCGATTTTTTTTCGTTAAAATCGAACCATTAACTTTGACTGTCCGCCATTTTGTGAAAAATGAATCTTTTTTAAAATCCTTCGATTAAAGACTAGTTTATACTTAGATTTGACTAAATCCATCCGCATTTTTTTCTTCAGATGATCCACGTCGCCGCAATGTTGGTCACCACAAACCGTGTATATAAAAACATTATTTCGTTGACGGCCATTTGCCACTAAACAATGTAATATTTTTCAATAAAAAAATTACTGAAAGTTCTTCAAGATGTGTTCTTTAAGATGGTATATTGATCGATTAAAAAAGTTTTGTAGTTTTCTTTAAAAAAATTCATGATAAAGGCCTTTTTTTCGCTACAAGTGGGGGTAACGCCTTAACTTGAATGACCCGTTTGGTTTTTAGATTTCAGATGGACCGTTAGAGCTGGAGAATGTCCACCGCCAAACGACGCGAAAAAATTTAATCATCTGCCGACGGCCATGTTTTTGTTGTTATTCTGTATTTTTTGGTTATTATTCTTAAAAAGCGCTCAATACATGTAGCTTTATGTTTAAAAAAATGCGTTTCTTTTTCAACAACTGTTTTCCAGAAAAAAAATCGGATTTTCGTCATTGTTTTCCTCTAGTGGCCTCTAGGTAGCGCCTTAAGAATTGTTGGGTCAACCCTCCGAGCAAGGAATCTCCTCCAACGGGATTTCGTGGATCCCGAATTTGCCCAAAGGGTTGAGGCAAAGTGAAAGATGTAGCACGGGAAACACGAGATCGAGAGAGAGAGAGAGGGCTGGAAATCCTTCTCTCGCTTTTCTGACTGACGTATTGGAAAAAAGGGAAGATCTTATTCTGTGCTTTCAAAGGACGATAAAGTTCTCTTTATTTTTATCCAAGATCGTAAATCGCTTGTAGATCGTAAATCGCTTGCAGAAAAGTGCACACCAGAACTTTTACCGACCGAGTGGTTTTCACCATGCCTAAAGCGGCAAGAGCGTAAGGCTCAACTGAAAGAGGAAATCATCATGAACGAATTCTTACCTCGACCATGCACTTCGTCATAGAAATCCATGCCATTGCCTAGTGGTGATTCAAACGAATGAAAAGAAACAAAAAAACAAAATACATTACGAGAATTAGCATTCCTGTGCCGGTGTGTATACACGAAAACAAAAATATGGAGAGAAAAAAGAAACAACGAAAAATCATAATTTCCATAGTACTAACGATTCATAAAAGTGCACGAAGTGAGGAGAATGAAAAAAAAAACAACGAAAAAGTAACAAACTCAAACGAGACATCGAAAGCTCAACATCGATCTAATCAAAATATACGTGACAAGAAAACTACATTATGTCTGAAGAAAAGTAAGACCAACGCTCTATCTACCAACGCAACAATACATTTTACTTTTCTCAAATATGTGCGAAAAAAAATCGCATACTTTTTCTCAAAAATAGATGTGCATTTTATCATTTTATTCTGTTTTCTTTCTCCCAGATTGAAACTACAGAAACGACGTTACTTACTTGGCAACGTTTTAAACGTGACCGTAGAAGAAAATGGTCCGTATCCTTTGTTGTTTCGCGCCAGTATCTTAAAGTGATAAGTCGTACTCGGTTTTAGTCCTCGGACGACGTATTCGGTCTTGTTACCAAGCATTCCATCCACCAGCCAGTCTCGGTCGCGCTTCGTGATGTCCGTTGAATACGATATAAGATATCCTGTAAGAAAATAGATGTTATTGAAACAATTTTCCGGCTTTGTAGAATAAATCAGTATCACTATGAATGCATAGTATAAAAGAAAGTCCTCCAAATGTTGTTCTCGAGGAAGGTTCAGGTATAGAGATCTATCTATCTATCACATGTAGGGGAGAGTGCGGTACAATGTATCACGGGGCACTGTGAGCTAGATGCGATTTCTCGGAGGTCCGTAGCTCGTAAGTTCCGAATTTTTTTGTGACGGACCGCGATTTATATTTGGTTTCGTCAGGCCTAAAACAAAGTCGATAGCAGCTCACGAACAATTATTGAAAGTTAAACATTGATTTGAGGCTTGGAAAAAAAAATATTTCGCTCGCTGGAAAAACGTAAAATATAACGTAACTTTCTGTAGCTGCTCGGGTTTAGGGTCCTCATCGATAGTTTTATTATTCAGGATGAGCTCAGTGACTTGTGTTTTTCCATTCGTAGTTTAATTAATAGTTATTGTCATTAATAATCACATATCTAACTAGTGGGGTACAATGTATCACCGAGATGTGGGGCACAATGACCCGACGCCCAATGAGATAACAAAGAAGTGACGACGCTCCAAAGAAGCGCAATGTGTCACGGGCCGCTGTTAAGGCGGGATATACATTTACAACGATAAAAACATCGATTTCTTTTTTTTTTCTTTATACGATAGAACTATATATGTAGAATATTTTCCCAAAGTTTCTAAGCGATATTCAAAGCGAACTTCAAACGTGATTTTCTCAAAACTGCATTATCGAAATTAACGTGCAGGATTACTCAAAAACTATTAAGCCGATTGAGTTGAAGCTTGGTAGAAATATTGATAATATTGGTACCTTCTACTTGACGAAAATTGTTTTTGAAAAATTGGAAAAACTACTTTTTTAATCCACATTTTACAGAAATGTTGCGTGAAACGTTGATTTGTTTTTGTAAATGCCTGTCATTTCCTCAAATTTGCATTTTCTTCATTTCAATCACCGTCACATAGAAACTATACATGTGTTAACTGAAGAAATATTTGAACTTTTTCGTAAATCAAAGTCTACGGGAAGCTAGACTGCACGCCGATTCGCAACTCCCGCGGCGACCTTGCTGTAACACTCTGCCACAGCTCCGCCATTTTGATGATGAATTAATTTAAAAAAAAATACTTCGTATACTCAAATATACTATTGAAGTATACCTAAAGTTTATTAATTGTAGAATAATTATTTCTTAGTTTGAAAAATCCCTCAATATTGCTTATCTTCTTCCTGTCTAAATGTATAACGATCCTTAACGACGTGCGATTTGTAAAAATAAGACGTTCCTGTGATATTACTGATTTTATACTGATACTGATATACTGGTTTTATTTAGGTTCGTACTGTTATGGGTAAAAATCGGTTATCTATGTTAGAAAAGTATAAGAATTTCAACCGCCTCATTCTACCCTACGTTTCGCAGTAGTTGACACACTGTACCCACCTATATGATACATTGTACCCCACCCATGATGTTAGGGTGGATTTATTAGTTGCAAAATGTAGATCTTTATTGAAATAAATAATTGCATCTTCACAAGTATTTAACGGATATATTATTTGCCCTCTGCAGCATGTTAATCGTTCGTATGGATTAAGCGATAACACAACATTAAGTGGAGTCGAGAAAGTCAATTTTATTCATACGCGTTCGATGCGGGGTATAAACAGCTTTTTGCGTGTGATGTCGTGGTACATCGCACGTTAAAACGTTACGTTTATTGCGTGCTAATGAAACAGACCAAGAGACAGAATCTCGCTCGCTGTCTTTTTGTGTTGGCGTCCGGAGGTAAGACGATTAATTTCGCCTACAAAGAAATATTTTGAGTTTCGATGGTTGACCAATTTATTTATGTACGAATCAAATTGAAATCTGGGCCCGGTTGCTGGCATAAAATAATCGTGATAACAATGAATTATCATTTGATTTATATTTTTTGTTTTACTGTTGTAATGTCTTGTATTATTATCACAATATGTTGAATTCATATTTTCGATGTAATTTAATACTCATATTTATTAATACGAACAATTAAAATGATAACGATAATAATAATAATAACAATAATATTTCTATTTTTTTCTATTTCTATTCACATTTTTTTATTTATCAATATCTTCATTGCTATAATATATTCGTATTCTTTCTATGCTTTTAATTTAATATCTTCCTAATTTCAATATCTAAAACACCAAAATGAAAAACACCAAAGTTGACACAGTCAATTTGAGTGAACCAGTTTATCCATGGAACAGATTAATCATATAATCGAATAGATATAACCAACGTATTTGAATTTTACCGATTATTTGTCCGTTGGGTTGTTTCGGAGGTTGCCAACGAAGTATGACCGCGGTGGGGCGCTCCTCGTTACTCTGAACCGTCAGGTCACGTGGTGCCGAGGCAGGAGCGGCTTCTTGCGTTTGATTCCGTGCTACCATGCTCCAGGGTGACTCGCGCCTACCCTTAACGACCTTAACCATGAACTCGTACTGCGTGTTCGGCTTCAGATCGTTTATCATGCAGTTCAAGTCGCTCGCGTTGAAGTCCTTGTAGCGCGGATTGACGCCCGGATAGTAGGGCGTATAACGTACGGTGTAGAAACGATTGTCGGGCACGTACTGGGAGTTTTTAAGAGAGAAACGAAGAAAAAAATTGAAAAATTGCGCATTGCTTTCTTGATATTTGATTTCGCTGAGAAAGTGTCCTCAATGCTAGAATCGCTTTTGCAAAATCCAATTCTTCATGTAAAATGATGTCAATTGGCATATTTTTTCTCCACATCTGTATGCCGTACCTTTGTGCGTGTAGAAATTTATGCAGATATCGAAAATGAAGAAAAAAAAAGATATAGCATACAAACGGTTTTTTTTTGAGAATTCCTTTAAGGCGGGATATACATTTACAACGATAAAAAAATCGATTTTTTTCTCTTTAAACGATAGAACTATATATGTAGAATATTTTCCCAACGTTTCAAAGCAAAATTCGAAAAACTTCAAACGCTACAGCCCGTCAACGCTGTGCCTCACCGCTCGGATTCGGAGCAGGCGTGAACTTCAAACGCATTTTTCTCAAGACTGAATTATCGAAATTGACGTGCAGGATTACTCAAAAACTATTAAGCCCATTGAGTTGAAACTTGGTAGAAATATTGGTACCTTCTACTTGAGGAGAATTGTTTTTGGAAAATGGAGAAAAAAAAACTGCTTTTTCAATCCACATTTCACAGAAATATTGCGTGAAATGTTGCTTTTCTTTGTAAATGCGTGCCACTTTCTTAAATTTGCATTTTCTTCATTTTAATTACCGTCACATAGAAAATATACATGTTCTTACTGAAAAAAATGTTTGAACTTTTTTGCAAATCAAAGTCTACGGGAAGCTAGACTGCACGCCGATTCGCAACTCCCGCGGCGACCTTGCTGTAACACTCTGCCACAGCTCCGTCATTTTGATGATGAATTCATTTAAAAAATTGGTTTGTATACTTAAGGAGATATGTACACCTAGATTGTCGGGGTCGAGGATTTAGAAGCTATGATCATTCCGTCGACCGTAGAAGACCTACACTATGGGCCTGGTATCGATGATTCCATGTAAGTTGACAAATTTCATGATTTATTCATTCCCAAATTTTCAAACGCGTTTTTCTCAAAACCACGTTTTTCAAATCGGTACCCAAATTTTCTCGAAAACCAATGAACCGATTGCCTTGAGGTTTTTTGTGGTTATTCTATACACCATTATCTAGTACTTGTCAGAGGATTTTTTTTCCCGTTATTTAGTTTTTGTTTTATAGGCAAAATAATAACTAATTTTTGGCCCAAAAATCACTATTTATGTTCAAACGTCCGCCATTTTGTCATAAATCGATATTTTCATAATCGGCTATGACAAGTACTAGATTATAGTATCTAATTTAATAATCTTTTTGGTGTTTTTTCGGATGATTTTTGAAGAAACGCCAGTGGGTACCGTATACGCAGATTTTTTTACGACGCTCCAAGGATCATACAATATCCTTGTATATTTTAGATATATTTAAATAAAGAAAATTAAACATATTTTTGAATGTATATACTTTTAGATAATTAAAACCCCAATCCGAAATTTCAAATAGTTTTCCTTGAAAAAATTCACAAAAATAACCTTTTTTTCCGGCTCCTAGGTGTATATCTCCCCGTAAGGGATCATGACATTGTAAAATTTTGAAAAAATCGATTCATTTTGCATAATCCGATAGTATATACGGTTATAAACATGCTGTTCAATTTTTGGACCCAAATTCGAATTATTCCGGTTGCTACAGCCTTTCTCAGAAAAGGGATTCGACCAGCTGCGTGAGACTTGGCGCGGATGGACGCGTTTTTCTCGAAATGTCGTTTTTTGAAACGGTGTACACTCTCAGGGGAAGAGTTTTCAAGCTATTCGTCTCAAATTAGGAGACAACTTTCTTCACGCCATTCTTTACCTTACTATGAACGTTTTTTTTAATCTTCGTATTTTTAAAAACGAAAAACTGTCGAAAAACTAGGCTAAATTCGATACTTTATTTTCAAAACGCCGCCATTTTGTCAATTTTGATTTTAAAAAACCTCCATAGCAAGGTACCGGCTTTCATACTGATTAATAATCTTTTTACAAATTATGTTTTAGATAATACTTACGAGCACAACCGTGTAAAACAAAATAAAAAGAAACGTTTAAAAATGTATTTTATGTTCTTCACGAGTACATTGATTTGACATTTAAAAATCGGACTGATCAGCGTATTTTAACCATCGAAAAAAATCGCGAAAATCAGCTATTTTTCGACCTCTTACCCTGTGATGATCCCTTAAATGCTTTGCCACAAATGTATTAACATTAAATGCTGACGTATCTTGTGTCGCACGATAGTTTGGTAAAAGTGTCAGAGGCCTATTATTATTAATAATTAATGATAATGACATTAGAGTAAGGTAATTCAGATTTTGAAAGAGTTACACCGTTTTTTTTTGCAAAGTCATACTCCCTCGAAAGCCTTGCAGTGATTTTCCCAAAATTTAATCGAAGAATACTTTTTACGTTATTTTCGTACGAAAATAGAACCAGATTTCGCGAAAGATTTTGCCAGCCATCAGAACTTTAAAATCTAAACCGTTCTACCGACTTTATTAAATTCATTCAAAACATACTTCCTATGATACACCATTCGTGTACAAAAATTCAGCCAGAAGTCCCAAAAACTGCAGAAGTTTTTTCGTATAGGAAAAATTCCACACGCAGATATTTTTTCCGGAATATCATTTTTCGACGTTTTGTAACATTGTGAGCTGAATTTTCATTGAAACCTCAAAGAAAATTGTATTCACCGAGTGTTGTGTACGAGGAAGCAAAAATAAAGAATTTCCCAATGGTTTTTGTCTCGGAAGATATCGCATGTCGAAAAATACCTGGCTCTTCGACAAGGACATATCGATCCAGTAGAGAACGACTCTGTTGGCGGTGAGCACGATCGCTTTGAGGCCTATCGGTGGCGGCAAAGGAGTCACCGATTCGGGCGCAGATTTTTCGGTAGTCCGAACATTCGCGTAAGCCGGTGAACCCTGTCCGGCCTCGTTGGTCGCGCTCAACGATATCACGTACTCGGCCTGCGGTTCTGAAATCGCAATGTTTTCGTGAAAATCGCCGTAAAAAGTGCATTTAAGCGGAAAAAAATTAAATAAATAAGTAAAAAACGAAAACCAAAAACAAAGTAGAGTTTAAGGGGTTAGACTGGAGTGACAGTTAAAAAAAATTGATCGTGGCTTGAGGGAACTCAAATTGAAGAGGAAGGTCCAACATGTGGCGCATGAATCGCAGATTGAAGGTAAATTCATGATTACAAAGATAGAACTACTAGTGAAACTTTAAACGCGTTTTATTCAAAACGGTGTACACGATTTCTCGATATCTAATGAACAGTTTGACTCAAAATTTGGTACACTTATTCAGTGTAATAGTAGTTTAGACTTGACCGACGTTTCTATTTAAAAATTTTTTTTCCGTAATTATTAACAATGTCATCTGTGCTTGAAAAATCGAAAAAAAAAATTCTATTTTCTTTCACGTGATTGAAACACGTTACAAAGAAAAACTCGGTCAAGTCTTAGCCAATATGATCTATTTTGAGAAAAAAAATGTTTTTTTTTTTTTTTCATTTTACATCAACCCGGTGGCCAAAATCAAGTACACCGTTGAGTATCACGTTCGAAGGTCCTTCACGAGATTGTTTATATTGGGCTTTTAACTTAATGCCCGCTGTTTTTTTTTATGTGATAATCAATTTCCCGCTTTTTGAATGTCCACGATTATGTGAACGTTTGCTAACAGCCATTTCAGTAACGTTTAACATATCAGACAATTCTTTAAGACTCTGACATCGATCTTCATAGAGTAAGGCCTCCAATTGTTCGTCTTCAATTTTTTTCGGCTGTCCGTGACGTTCTTTGTCTTTAAGGGATAACACCACTCTAGGATTTCGGAAAAATCGTTTTTTTTTTGCTTAAAAAATTTTTGGGGCTCATAAAAACAATATGCAATTGATCCTGTAGCGAATTTTTTTTTAATGGTTCTATAATCGATTTTGCCGCAGCGCCTCGGACTTCTTTCAGGCGCCTCGTACAGCTTTAAACGCGTTTTTCTCGAAACCACTTTTTTCAAACTGGGAAGAGGGATTACTCGAACACCTTTGCATGGATCGATGAGAAATTTGAATAGTAGCTTCACAATTACATTCTCTATTGGAGTACGTAGCCGTTTTTTGATTAAATGTAAACTTTTTTTATAAACAATTTACTGCTTATTTTTTGGTAAAAAAATCGATTTATTTCTTTGAAAGTTCGCCATTTAAAAAAAATATATTTAGTAAAATCCCTACGTAGTCCCATAGCTAATAATATATAGATTATATATTTTTCTTGGTTTTGGATCCAGGCCTTATATTTTACGAGAATACCGTCCTCCCGTGAAGCTATTTGTAAAAAAAACACGTTTTTCAAGATGGGCTCTGTCGCCGCCATTTTGTATGAAAATTATAATATTTTTTTTTAAATACTTCATATGTGTTAAATAAATCCTCAAAAGAAATCCTATTCCTTTTTTCCTACTCCCAAAATAAATTGACAAAGTGAGGCCTTATTTTCTGTCGCTAGAGTGGTGTTATCCCGTAAGGTCAAAATCGCCACTCTTGAATTGTCTGAATCAATCTCTGCACGTTGTCTCGGATAGAGCATGTTCACCATAAGCTTATTGAAGAAAGTGATGACTTTCAGCGGCACTTTTTCTTAAATTGAAGCAAAGAAGCAAAGCTTCCCGCATATGTTGTTGGGTTGGTTCAAAACCTGGCGTTTTCGATATTATAAAAAAAAAAGTAGTGTGTGCAAGCGAATTCACTCTCGAATACTGAATATTGTAGGTCACGTCGAATACTTCAACACGGTATAGTTTTAGTATTAGTTCTATGAAAATAATACTAGTTACGCCATCTAGTATAAAACAGCGGGAATTAAGTTAAAAACCCCTATAACTTCTCTAATTATGAATAATTTGGTACACAACTTTGTTACTGTTGTACCTACAAATAAATGTCCAAACGATTTTTCGATCACCGTACTTATTCCTTCAGAATATTTTTTTTCTTCAAATAACCCTCATTATCGCAATGTTACAGTAGCCTAACCCCTTAATTCTTCGTTGACACACTTATATTTGGCGACGATTTGACACACTGGGTCTATATGACCCGCATGGTACTTCGTCCACCAACTATGAACAACCCTTCACTCGGTTTTTATTGAAAAAGAACAGGGATAAACTGTGAACATTTCTCAATACGTCTGCATAATTGAAATTCGGCAAGTACATAATAGGCTATTACTCTATGCAAGAAAAATACTAAGAATGTATAAATAAGGTAGTTTTCGCAATAAGCAATCAAATAATGTTGGTTTTAATTTTTTAAACACAAAATGAATTGTATAATTCATTTTTTTAAATCCTTTTTCTATCTGTTCAACGAACATGCGTAATGGTATCCGCCATAATTCCGACGTGACGTTATTTACATACCCAGGCGGCATAAATGTCCAATTGAAGTCGATAAGTTACCCTTGTCAGGTTACCTCTAAGACATGACCGTAAGATAACTATTCGACATCTTTCAAATGACATCTCGTATAATGCTGCCGTAAAGTTATCTTTTTTATGATATCTTTTGGCATTGAAAACGGATGTTTAAAAGGTATCCTAAAATATTATCCAATTGATGACTTTTTTTAGTTATCGAAAAGTTATCTATTTGCTGTTATCTATTGTATCTAGTTCAACGTTATCCAAAGGATATCATAAAGACGAATTACATAAGACGTCTTTTTGATGACATCTTTCAGATATCGGTAATATGCTGTCTTTTAAGGTATTTGGTATTGGCGGGAAATAGTAAATTGCCCATAATAGTAAATAGTAAGAATTAGGTCAATAAGCGTAATTTTTCTGAGGGCATTGGATTACTACACGTGTTGAGTATGTAAATCTGATTATTTTTAAGAATCTGACGGATTTCCACTATTATATACACTTTTGTAGCGACCGGAAATTGGCTTTTTGTATGTCATCTCGGAATTCCTTCACAAAAATACGCAATTTTAATATTTTTTTCTCCCCAATTAGGTCGATAACCGAATCTGAAATTTTACAGAGACAATTATTAATATATTTGGTGCTCAAAAAAAAAAAATTAAAATTGTTTGGATTGAAGCCTGGCGATAGGATTACCTAAACCAAAAAAAAATTACGTATTCACAATTGGCGCCGCGTCGACGTTTACCATGCATGTGACGTCACGAACCGAAGCAGCATGGCGGCTAGCGTTTTCGCGCGTAAATTTTAGACGTGAAATTCAAATGCACATCCATGGCACTTATCGATTTCACAAAATAGAAATAAAAATTCCAGTAGTTTATTACCACCGAAGGATCAAATTGAGACACCTCTCAAAAAAGGGTGTAATCCCCCATTCAATTGTTGCAGAAAATGATTGAAAACTTTTGGCTTTGTAAATGTAAGCTTTTCTTTTCAAATTCGTCCGGGTAAAGAGTGGCCCTCTGTCAACGTAGGGTTAAAGCCGCTCGATGCAACATACCCAAATTATTGATGGTGAAGAATCGTTGCTTGCCGTCGAGCACGTGGGTGTAGACGTCCGGAAAGCCCTTGCCCCAGCCGATCTTGTAGCCGCGAACCTTGATGCCGTCGTCCTTGGGAGGATTCCACCAGACTGATATCGAGTCCGCGTTCGCTTTCGCTGCGTTTACGCGAAGCAAAGCGGTTCCAATTAGGCGTTCGATAAGTATCGAAGTATTTGTAACAACGAGGGCAATATTGGCAAGTAGCAAAGTAACAAGTACGGGGTAAAAGTAAAAATTGCGCAGATCGTGAAAGCTCGCAACGGCATACGAAGTAACGTTGAAAATACAAAATAACAATAGATAAGAGTGTTGAGGAAAAAGCAAGTTAAAACTCACTTCGTAAGTTGCTCGGCGCATTTGGCACGATAGACTCGTCGAGATCGTTCTCGTAAGTCTCGATGCTCATCCATTCGGTCCAAGGCCCGGTACCGTTCACGTTGAGGGCGCACATACGTACGTGATAAACGCCACGTTTCTCGAGGCCGCTCAGGGTGTAGTCGCGCTGATTGCCCTCTGTGGTCACTGTGTTCGGGTGGAAACGCCTGTCCTGGCGTCGATAACGGATCTTGTAGCCAGTTATAATGCCGTTTCGTCCCTCCAACGGCGGTTCCCAACGGATTATTATGCTCTGAAGGAAAATACACGATATTATGCACGATCGGCAAAATTTGCCGATTTTCACGATGATTTTTTTAAGGGGTAAGACCACAGTAGAATTTTGAAAAAAATCGATTTATTTTCCCGCTAAAACGGTGCTTTATCATCATAAGAATAAGTTACTATTCGATTTATAGCAAGAACATTTTTTTTCACCGACTTTGAGCGTATAACGTAAGCCCACCTCTGGCACGGCCATAGAGTACCTAAAACTTTAAACGCGTTTTTCTCGAAACAGCTTTTTTCCAATTGGCGCGACAAATAACTTCAACAATTTTTACGCGATTTACTTGAAATTTAAAGGTTATGTTGCTAATTGCATTTCGCAGAGAAGTACGTACGGAATTTCTGATTGATTGAAGACTTTTTATTTTATGAGCAGTTACGAAATTTTTCATTGAAAATTCATTCAAATATCTACAACTCAATTCAAATACCTACAACTTTTGAATAAAACGATATTTTTAAATTCCGTATGTACTTCTCTAGATATTCTAATGTAGATTCACGAGAGTTTTTGTTTTTTGTTCTAGGTAAAAAATTGTGGATGCTAAATGTCACGCCGCGGAGCGCCTAAACAAAAGATAAAAGAAAATATTAGTAGTCGGCCATTTTGTACATCGAAAAAAAAATATATATATGTCCTAACACCTTGATATTCATACTTGATAGATGTGTAATTTTTATGAGTCAATCACTTTTTCATACGAAAAAAATTGTTAAATTCGTACATGATTTTATATCCGTTACTGTGGCCTAACCCCTTAAAAGGAATATTTCTTCATCATTTTTGAGACTTAGGGTATGTTTTATTACTACTTTTGGTCGTTACATGGTTTTTTCTTATTCGTGATAAAAATCACCTGCTTTTGATTTTGCATGCCATTTCTACAATAGAATACTTTTTTTGACCCGGTTTTTTTAAAAATACTCTCGGTTATTTGTTATACAAAATCATATTACAGCTGTTCCATTTGAAAATAGTTCGGCGGCTTGACTCACCGTTGAACTCGCCGCTTCGAGGGTGACGTTGTACGGTGGCTGGGTGGGTTGTGCACTGTGCGTTCTGACCGTAATTTCGCCGGTCGGTGCGCCAGGGCCGTTCTCGTTAACGGCCTGCAGCCATATACTGTAATCGGTGTAAGGCACCAAATCGATCAGTTCGAAATTCGTGCTGGTCGTTTCTCGTGTCTTCTCGCCCCCGTCGCCCTAAAAACAACAGCAGAGTCTCAAACGCCGCGAAATGACAATAATGATAATAACGGACAGTGGTGGAGGCGCGGCAAGCTATTTAAAAAAATCGAAACTCATGTCAGTGAGAATAATAATAATGATACAAATAATAAGAACAATAATAAGAATGGCGTAGACAAATAACTGAAATAAGAATAAACGAGAAGATTGCACTAACTTCCATGAACGTGACCACGTATTTCGAGACTCGGCCGTTCACGACGCGTGGCTCCTCCCACGAGAGAGCTACGCTGACGCTGCTTGTCGCGTGTCCTTCCAGATTTTGCGGCGGCCCCGGTACGTCGGCCTGAAATAATCGTTCAAGCGCGTGTGATTCGTTCAAACTTCAAAAATCTTCCGAAGTAAAATTGAGAAACGTAAGTTACTCGAACGTCAGTAAACTTACGAAATATTGATAATATTGGTACCTTCTACATGACGGGAATTCTGTTTGAAAAATTGGAAACAACTACTTTTTTAAGCCCCATTTTAACGGAATGTTGCGTGAAATGTTGATTTTTTTTTGTCAATGCGTGCCATTTTTTTAAATTTGCATTTTATTTATTTTAATTACCGTCACATCGAAACTATACATGTTCTAACTGAAAAAATGTTTGAACTTTACTGCAAATCGGAGTCTACGGGAAGCTAGACTGCACGCCGATTCGCAACTCCCGCAACTCCCGCCATTTTCATGATGAATTCATTTAAAAAGATTGTTTTGTATACTTAAATATACTATTAAAGAATACCCAAAGTTTGATAAATGTAGAATAATTATTTATTACTTTAAAAAATCTCTGAATATTGCGTATTTTTTCCTGTCTAAATGTCCCGCTTTAACGAGGTGACGGTAAACGGTCAAATTTTGCGAGGTGCCAACAAAAAAGAAAAGACGAGGATACGGAACGGCCGGAGAGTGCGAGCCAAGGGAAATGTGATTTGACGTGTACCTCGGAGTGAGTGGTGACTCGAAGAGTTTCGCTGGATGCTCCGGTGCCCCTTGAATTGTGCGCTACAACGCGAAATTGATAGGTCACTCCGGGCTGCAGGCCGCGCACTACCACTTCGAGTTGATCCCGAGGCGTGTTCACCACGCGTTCTCTGTGAATTTAAAGCGTACATAGAATCAACTGAGATTCTTGTTTCGCAAAAAAAGATCGACAGTGATGGACTGGGCCAATAATCGAATGGGTGACCGAGCACTAGCTTACCCCGGCAACGGACCGAGGATCGTGCAATCGGAAACAAGAACCTGTTGTCAACACTTTCAAGAGCGAGGTCTCTCAAAGGTGCAAGGGATTTGACGTTGAAGTTTGCGTCGTTGGGATGCAACGACACTTTTTTTAATCTTCCAAATTTCTTTTGGCACATTTTGAGTTGCGAAAATTAAGCAAACATTTTTTGGCATTCTCATTTATCTACAACAAATTTGCAAATTATGATTTTGGATAATAATGAAAATGCGAAATTGAGAAGAATTTTCGTTGCATTCCAACGATGCAAACTTCAACCCCATGCAAGGCATGGTTATCGACCATCGGAATGCAACGGAAATTCTATTCAATATCGCATTTTCATTATTAACCAAAATCATAATTTGCAAATTTGTTGTAGATCGCTAAATAAGAATGCTAAAAAATGTTTGCGTAATTTTCGCCGCTCAATATGTGCCAAAGGATATTTCAAAAGGTTCTAACGATTTTTAAAAACGATATTTTAAGGTAGTTCTGTAGGTACACGTATGAGCCAAAACTTTCGGTCGAAGCGTATAGTAACATCGAATGCCTATACGATGCTGTTGGTTGTAAACTTTTGACAGAGCTTGTACCCTCTATATGACCCACACATTCGCACCTCGTGCGTAGATAGTTCTCACACTCGTATAGAGAGTGGCGCTGTAATCGTAGCAACAGCGCCATTTTCCTGCAGTCATAGCGTTGAGCTTCCTACGATCCGTCTTACGCGAAATATTTTATATAAATAAAAAAAGCGTGAAAATGTCAACTCAAATGCGATACAAAGGAAAGTTTACAAGAAAAAAGGCGCTTGCTAAAAGACTGAAAGCTATGGCAGCCATGTGTCGAGCAAATGCGGCTAAACGCCATGAGAATAACCATAACCTCAACGATCGTCAACAAAAATTCGCTGTCGAAGGACGTCGGATCGTGGATTTACAACATCTTGCCAACAGTTTAAATTGTATTCGCTGTAACAAAGACAAATACGTGCATAAATAGATGCATAAACTGAACAAATTAAATAAGTTCGCAAAATAAATTTGTTTCACATCCGTCTCAGAATTACTAGAACTCGGGGAAAAAAAAACACGCTTCGAGTTCCCAGACCAGGCGCCAATCAGCTGGCTGCAGCGTACACTGTTGCCATTCCGTTACAGATGGTTGGGCCCGAGTTCGGTGTGGAATAAAATAACCACTTTTCATAAGTCGATATCTCCGAAACTAAACGGTCAAAGTTTGTCATTTTTTTTTAAAATCAATCTCACAATAATACTGCGTAAACGTGTGTTTTTATTTCGAAATCCTAAGATCCGTTTAGAACCTATATCGAGAAATGCGAGCAAACTCCTATCGGTTTACGCGTTAGGTATAGGGATCGCGTACAAAAATACCCATATTCAATTGCAATTATCTCATGAACTAAACAGTGAATCGAATTGAATTTTTGGGCATCGGTCCATGAAGGTCACATCTACACCATACTTAGATTTCAGCCAATTCCTAAGATTTTACTAAAACTACAGAACTACCTTAAAAGGCTCTAACGATTTTTAAAAACGAAATTTTAACAGGCGCTGACTCAATATTCGCCAACAGAATTTTTAAAAGGCTCTAACGACTTAGAGCTTCGCAAGGGCATATCGACAAACATTGGAGAAACGGGACATCGATGCAGGTGTCTTCGGGAGGACAAGTCTGAAAATTCTCACCTCTGGGATCCCTCCTGCTTGTAGTAGACGTAATACATGCTCAATTCACCGTTCGGACTCTCCGGTTCGTGCCATCGTAGCGTGACGAATCTCGACGTTACGATCGCGACGCTAAAGTTTTTCGGTGCTGTGGGAACGTTGCCGCCCTCGAGGCTCGTCTCGAGGCTCTCCGTGTCATCTAGAAAATGGGATTGCGGATCGTAAAGGGAATTGGGATCGTTAACGGTGCCGAGAAAATCGGCCGGATCGTCGGACGGGCTTATCGACAACGGTGGATTGGGCGTGTACGCGGACAACGTGTGGCCCAGTAACGTGCTCGGATGCTGCCACGTGTTGTTGTACAATTGTCGCTGGGACGACGAGGCCTTTTTCTTCTGCGCCGAGCGCGACGTCGTCGATTTCGCCGATTGGAATTTTTCTTCGCCCATTCGTTCGCGAAAGCGTTCGATTTTTTTTTTGTTGTTTTTTTTTCCAAGAGGGTCGAGTGGGTGGTTCGATTTTTCGTAGGGTTGTATTATTTGTGTTAGCATGCGGCACGGTTAGTCGGTCGGGAAATCAACGGGATAAAGAAAGAACAAACGAAAAGAAAAAAAACTACATATAATGAGGAATCAAAAATAAAAGTGAATTGACTACGGCTACGTTGACTGTTTCGCACACGACGTGCAATTTATCGATGATCGGATTGAGGGGTTAGGCTACTGTGAAAATGACGAATGCTCGTTCGTCGCTTGAGGCAACGCAAATTGAAGAGGAAGGTCCAACATATTGTGCAGGAATCGCAGATTGAAGGTTAACTTGTGATTACTACGATAGAAAAACCTAGCTAGAACTGCTGGCTAAATATTAAGGGGGGAGATACCTTTGGACAAAGAAAAAATTTGTTGATTTTCATGATTTTTTTTAGGGAAGATTTCTTCACCATTTTCGAGACTTAGGGTATGTTTTATTACTACTTTTGGCTTTTGCATGGTATTTTTTATTATTATCAACCTTTAAAAATGTCGGAGGTATGGCACGGACTTCCAAACTGCATTTTAAACTAATCGACCGATTCTGATGAAATTCGGTATAACTCTTTTTAACCGTCTAAAACATGAGCCTAAATGTTTTTGAAAATAGAAAAAACTATTTTCTTTATTGCTAAATGTAGCCATTTTGTTTTCAGAAAATTCAATCTTTTCGTTTCAAAGTGTAGCATTTCATCGATTTTCAACATTTCTCACTTTTACTTGGTTTATATTCTGCGTATGAGTGTTGATGAAAGAAAAATTCTCGTTGGTTTTTTTTTCAGATTAATCCCGCCCACGCTACGTGTCACGCCGTCTGACAACATCCGCCGCAACCCGTTTAAAAGACCGTACGGAACCTCCGCCGTTTTAAAAGATTAATAGCAAATAAATACCTTGTAACAGCCAAAAGTAATAATAAAACATACCATAAGTCGAGAAAATGGTGAAGAAATATTTCCTTTTAAAAAATATCATGAAAATCAGCAATTTTATCGTCGCCTAAAGGTAGCTCCCCTCTTAAATGCGTTTTTCTCGAAACTATGTTTTTTCAAACGGTGTACACAATTTCTCAACATCTAATGAACGGATTGACTTGAGATTTGGTACACTTGTTCAGTGTGATAGTAGTTTAGTCTTGACCGACCCTTTTCTTCTTAAGATTTTTTTTCCATGAATTATCAACAATAATGCTACTTTTCCTCGAAAAATCGAAAAAAAAATCAAACATTTATTTTTGACGATTCAAACACGATAGCAAAAAAAAAATCTCGGTCAAGCCTTAGCCAATATTATTTATTTTGAAGAGACACTTTTCTCAGATCAACCGGGTGGCTAAAATCAAGTACACCGTTGAAATTTCGTACACGTTTTTGTCAATCTACATACAAATAAATGTTGAAACGATTTTTCAACAATCGTACTGCTTCCTTCAATTTTTCTTTATTAACCCTGATCTTTGGGTCGTCACAGTAGCCTATCCCCTTAAGTAAAATCGAGCGTTTAACCGAAATACGTTAAAATATAACGACTCTTCCCTTAGGCACAGACACCCTACGAAAGTTCAACTTCAAAGTCTCTTTGGATCGTTTTCGAGAAAAAAAAATGATTAAAACCCGAGCAATTCGACACAGTTTCTTATAAACAATCGTGAATTGAATAGCGGTTTATATCCCTTGCTCGCATTATCCAATGCGCTCGTTGACAATAAAATTCCAGCTCAATTCACGATTCTCGACAATTCTGTCGGATCGTCCAAATGCCCAATTTTTTCCTCCAAAAACGACGTAGTCGATCTTACGACAACGTCAAAGTCAAAGAATCATTTCAAGTTCTACGGATAAACGCTTGACCTTTCGTAAACAAGAAAAAAAATACAAAAAGAATTTTACAAAGTAAATTCGTTTTTTTCTGATGCAGTGTCTTGGTTTGGGTCGTTGGAATGCAACGAAAAATCCTTTCAATTTTTTTCACCACGACTTTACTGTTATGATTGTTTGGAACTTTTTCGCGGATTTTTATCTTAGATCTGCGAAGAGGATTCCAAGAAAACTTTCGAGCGATCTTCGAAAACCAAATTCGCCGAAAAAAAGTGTGGGCCAATTTGAAAATGGATTTTTGTTGCAGTGCAAGGATGCAAACTTCAACACTATTTGTTTTTGTTTATCAATCACGTTCATCCACTGATCTCTGTACGGTAGTTTCGGGATGATTTTTTTCCATCTCGTTTCTTTTCGGGAAAACTCACTCGGTTGGTTGATGGTGAGTCTCGCCGATGCTTGCACGTGTCCCGCCGGATTAGTGCCGATGCATTGGAATATACCGGCGTCGATCGCCAGCAGGCCGTTTATCCTCAAGTTGTTGCTGCAACGAGGCGTTTGAGGTTTTTTAAAAACTGCTGATCGAAGAAAAGAGCAAAAAAAAAACAACCCGAATTGCTCGTTAAGGCATTAAGGCGGAATATACATTTAGACGGAAAAAATGTACCAATTTTGAGGGATTTTTCAAACTAAGAAATAATTATTCTACAATTATCCAACTATGGGTATATTTTAATAGTATATGTAACTATACAAAACAATTTCTTTAAATTTATTCATCATCAAATTTATTTGTCAAAACATCGAATGACTAAATATAGAATGACAAAGATTTCGAAAAGATCGAATTATGAACTCTCAAAATAACGAAGGTTAAATTATTCGAAATTGTATCCTTTGACCGATGACGAAATCGAATAACTATTACACCAAAGGATTATTTATTCGAGAGCTCATTTATTCGAGTACATATATTTAGATAGTCTGCAGTTTGCGTCATAAAAATACAGATTCGAACAATCCACAGCATTCATATCTCCGAAATAGAAAAAAGTGAGTATCCAATATTCGTAATACCGTCTATAGCAAAAAGCCATATATCGAGACTACAAACTTCGAATGTGTAGATCTTAGAAACGCAAATGATCGATGGTCCGAAATGGCGAATACCTAAATAGCGAACACGGCATGGCTGCGTGGCCCGACTGACCACTAACGCCATCTGCCATCTTCATTCTGAAGCGCAAGTAGTATTGCTCGATTCCAAGTTTTCGCTATCCGGACCGTTCGCCATTTTGGCCCATCGCTATTTTAACTGATCGACTTTTTGGTCCTTCGCTTTAATGAATTCGAAATTGTAAACTGTCGTAATATTTACAATGCGACGTCTCCAATTGTTCGGTGTATATATACGGGCGAATCGATATTATATCTCTCATTATTTTGTTCAATCTGACATTTGTTTTCGCTATAAATCAACTTCGAGATTTTTCTATTCACAATTTCAATTAACTATTTTACAAACTATCATAAGATTGTTTTATCTATGTTGCCACATTCGTCATTACTGAATTCGAAATTTCGGTCCTTCTGAATATTGATCGTTCGAATTTCCGATCCCCACCCGTATAGTTTCTATTTGACGGTAATTAAAATGAAGAAAATGCAAATTGAAGAGAATGGCACGCATGTACAAAAAAAATCAACATTTCACGCAACATTTATGTAAAATTTAGATTGAAAAAGTCGTTTTTTTTCTAATAAAAAAAAATCGACAAGTAGAAAGTAGTAATATTATCAATATTTCTACCAAGTTTCAACGCATTCGGCTCAATAGTTTTTGAGTAATCCTGCACGCCAATTTCGATAGTGCAGTTTTGAGAAAAACGGGTTTGTAGTTTACGCCCGCTCCGAATTCGAGCGGTGAGGCACAGCGTTGACGAGCTGTAACGTTTGAAGTTTTTCGAATTTCGCTTTGAAACTTTGGGAAAATATTCTACATTTATAGTTCTATCGTTTAAAGAGAGAAAAAAAAGAAATCGACTTTTTTCATCGTTGTAAATGTATATTCCGCCTTAACGAATGGCGACGCAAGTAGTTCATTCTCACCTGTTGACAAGCTGCCAATACTGGCTCAACGTTATCCGTTCACCGTTCTTCAGCCAGGTGACTTTGGGCTCCGGTTTTCCGTATATCTCGCACTCGAATTCCAAGTCTTGATTCTCACTGGCAACCTTGTCTTCCGGTCGTTTCGTGAATCTCGGAGGCACTGTGACAGCGGGCGAAAAGTTCAATTTAAGTTTGAGTTCATTTGGCTTAAGGGCATGTACAAGGTCAACATAACCTCACAAATTTTCCAACTCAATTTTCTCATAGATGGTTCATTTTTTCAGGAAAAACAAAGCATTAGGCTCTGGAGAATTTCCGGATGCAGAGCTTGATGATTTCCTTTTGTCCTAAATATTATTCATCTCTGAGAAATCTCTGTTAAAAAATTTCAGTTATTTCTCTCGCACTCATATGTCACGTGGTAGATTTTCTACTTCGCCTTAAGGAGGTTGGAGCGTTAGCCACAATGCAATATTTGCAAACAAGATATGTTATTGTCCAGACTATACTGAGTCTTTACGATTTTTTAAAAGTTTTTTCACCACGATACACCAGAGATAATAAATAGTTCAATGTCTGTAATTTTACGTGATGCAATTTTTTTTTTGGCTATTTAGTACCAAATTTCTAACAGCGGATGAAGGGCTTACACCTAGTTGGCAGCACCAAATTGGGATTTTGGAGGCTGCTACCTCTGCACAAGGTTTGCTGTTTGGTCCGGGCATCGATGATTCCATTTAGAAGTAATAAATTACATTTTATCTACGTATATACCTGACGTAAAACTTCAAACGCGTTTTTCGCGGAATGACTTTTTCAGAATCGGTGACCAAAATATCTCAAAAACAACTAAAACGATCTGCTTCAAATTTCACAGACATTTTTTGTACATCAAAAGGCAGTTGTGAATCGAAGGATTTTTTTTTTCAATGGTAACTTTTTTTTATATCAAGGAAAATAGAGTGTTTTTTTCACCGAAATTTCGACGATCACTTTCGATCGGCGACCATTTTTTCAAAAATCATTATTTTATTGAATCCTTCGATTAAAGACTAGATAATACGGTACAAAAACGAAATTCATTTGGTTTTTTTTTTATTTCAGATGATTTGTTCCCGAGCAGGCGAACATATCACCGCGAAGGACCTTTCATACACAGCGGTCTGTGCAATTTATTGTATCTCCGTCGTTTATAAATATTTCCCAATAAAACAATTTTCAACGATACTATGAAAAAAAGTTAAAAACCAGCACCCATTTCCCAAACAAAAAATTCACGAAAACACCTCTAGGTCTAGCTAAACGAACTACGAGTAACCCGTTAACGCAAGCTTAACCTTTGTAAACATTTAGAACAAAAAACCCCATCTTGCCCATCGTAAACCATATATATTCAATATTGAACCATCAAGGTTTGATGAAAGATCACGATTCTTGGCTGGCGAATGAAAAGCATTGCTGCCAACCTCAATCGGCGACGTTGCCGTATTTCGGCCACACTTAATATTAATTAATGGTAATAACAAATAATCTCGCGACAAATATAAATAGGCATAATCATAACCGACTCAAAATTTCATTCTGCGTTGAATAAAACCCTCGCTGACGCAGTTTTTTTTTCACAATAATCATCGATAATGTTATACTTTTTCGAGTTGGTGGTAACAGAAATGTTTTTCTCATTTACGTAATAAAAATATAAAACGCTTAACTTTCCACCTTAATTATATATTTGATGAAAAATTAGCGTCTGCGAAATAAATCTATACCTCGTATGCATTATTTTAAGGATCATTAAAAAAAAATCATAAACCGTCTTTTCACCTAACTGAACTGCTCGTGATTATTAAGGAGATCGGATGATTGTTAAGAAATAATAATTATTATTAATTTAATAATTACGAGCAACGTGTTTCATGGGGTGTTTTTATTTTGTCGAACCTTGTACGTTGACTTCGGCAACTGCGTCGAGGGTATCCTCGTTATTTTCCGCTCGGCACTGATAAGATCCATGATCTTCTTCTTTGACGTCCGTGATCATGAGACTCGAGGCGGCGACCTTGCGGTATCTGTCAGAAAAAAAATACTTATTTCAGATATTTGGGAAAAAGGGGGGTGGGCGGGGGTTGATTGATTCAAGTCACCCTGAACGGGTGAAGAAAATCGTTGAATTTTTTACAAGAAAGGAAGTCGATTGATCTTCCTGTTTGATTGTGGTATATTGTAGTGTTTTTGTTGTGGATATTTCATCGTAGTATTCGATTTGGCTGTAAACAAGTGTTTGTAGAACTTTATGTCCTTACTTTGAACGTCTAGCCTTGCGGGATTTTACGTATCACCCTTTCCAATTGAGTCCTTTTGCTCCCTACGCGCATTTCCCTACTCTAGCCTAACTTCCATTGCGTCCACAGCCGTCTTAACCCATTCGCGGCATAGTGCAACACTGATGTTACACCTAATTCATTTCAGATGTTGACGATTCAAAAGTGTTTTTTAATTAAATATGGCGGTTGAAAACGCGTTTCAAGGTTCCTAGGACTTCAATAACTACTATACATACCTGTTAAATTTTTATTTTTCACGTTGTGGGTGTCATCAATAACGAAAGTGCAAAAAAACGAACTTTTAACATCATAAATCTGATTACGACTAATCTAGCAGGTAAACCATAACCAAAAAATAGGTAAAACTTGGATTTTGATCCATTGAATACGAACCCGGCATCTAAACCGTCAAGTTGAAAATGGCGGATCCAATATGGCGGCTGTAAATGGCAAAAACTATAGGATTTTTTCCAAATTTGATGATCTATTTTTTTTTGTGGGGAGCTTCCTTCAACAGCGACCCCGAAAACCCCCGAGTACCAACTTTCGCTATCATCAAACAACATTTAGCATTTATGGTCTGCCATATTGAATTCGCCATCTTGAATTCCTGAATTTTGAGTACAGATTCGCAATCAGCGTCCCCGAAAACCCCCGGGTACAAAATTTCAAGCCAATTGCACGTAAAGAAAAATGTATGCTTCAAAGGGTTAAGCCATACCGCATTTGCCGAGGGTACGGGGAAACTGCAGAAAGCCCCTACCGGTATAGACGGCCTGATATTCTTCTGATTCGCTGGTGGACAGACTTTTGTTACTAAATTATCTACACTGCGGTCTCGGAAGTATTGGCCTTCCGCTCACTGGTTGATGCGCCAGCCGGTGCACGGATAAGCGGTCGCCGCTCCGAGTATCGGCCAAGCACAACACTGCTTAACTCGAGGGCCGCTGGAGCCGGACCCCGACGGCCCATCCACCAATGTCGGTTTGTTTGTAGCATTTGATTAGATTGTAGATATCTGATGGTAAATATTTCTTAGGATCATTTGATTGTGATATAGATATTTGATTGTAAGTACTCGACTATACAGGGCGAGGCAACAACTGCAAAGTATCTCTAAATCACGTGACATTTTAATTTATTAATAAAACGTATTCTTTATTTGAAAAGTACGAATATTTTTATTTCAATATAAGGTACAAACATGGAGGTTATGTGTGGAAGACAATATCCGATAAATGGCCGCTTCGTCCCTGTTTGCAAACGTTCACGCCAGTTATCGGATATTGTGTTCCACACATAACCTCCTTTTTGTAACTTATATACAAATTAAAATATTCGTACATTACAAATAAATAATACGTTTTATTAATAAATTAAAATGTCAGGTCATTTCGAGACACTCTTTATTAGCGGTAGCAATATTTTCTAACCTATCAGACTTAGGAGAAATCTAATCCAGGTGGAGGCCCTTCGAGGATTTCAAGGTCACCTCCACTTTTTCGAATGGGACTCTTATGTTTTGTTTCAGAAATTTATCAATGAAATAAAAATAAGTTCACACACCAAATTTCAAGATGATCGATCAACATTAAGTATGAAAAATCGATAAAAATGTATTTATAATTAATGTATCTATTATACTATTTATGTATAATATTCATGTATAAAATATATTGGGAGTACAAAAATAAGTCTCCGCCATTTTACAAAAGATGGCCCCACCAGGAGATTATGGTTGAAATTGTCAGATGTAAAACGTCATATCGTAAGGTTGGACATCTGGCAAGACCAACCTTGAAATATTAGCGATTTTGTATCAGCATTACATTTTTTTTTCGTGCTCAAATGACGAGTTTTGAGCCGAATAAGCGTCATTTGCGGGAACTCTTGCGTTTGGCACGAATCTCCCTCCAATAATGCTTCCAATACCGCGTCTTCGTTTCGGTCTTCCGCTACGTTATTTGTCTTCGACTTCAAACTCACCGTTCTTAACCTTTTTGAACCACTCACGATAACTTTTGTCACTTAAGGGGTAAGGCCACAGTAGAAGTTTAAAAAAATCGATTTTTTCCCGATACAACGGTGCTTTGTCATCATAAGAATAAGTTACCATTAGATTTAGAGCAAGAACATTTTTTTTTCACCGACTTTGAGCGTATAACGTAAGCCCATCTCTGGCACGGCCATAGAGTACCTAAAACTTTAAACGCGTTTTTCTCGAAACAGCTTTTTTCCAATTGGAGTGACAAATAACTTCAACAATTATCACTCGATTTACTTCAAATTTAAAAGTTATGTTCCTAATTGCATTTCGCAGAGAAGTACGTACGGAATTTCTGATTAATCGAAAACTTTTCATTTTATGAGCAGTTTAATACGAAATTTTTCACTGAAAATTCATTCAAATACCTACAACTTTTGAATAAAACGATATTTTTTAAATTCCGTACGTACTTCTCTAGGTATTCTAATGTAGATTGACGAGAATTTTTGTTTTTTGTTCTAGGTAAAAAATTGTGGATGCTAAATGTCACGCGGCGGAGGGCCTAAAAAAAGAAAAGAAGAAAATATTAGTAGTCAGCCATTTTGTACATCGGAAAAAATATGTATATTTTCTAACAGCTTGATATTCATGGTAAATAGATGTGTAATTAATTTGATGAGTGAATCACTTTTTCATACGAAAAAAATTGTTAAATTCGCAGATGATTTTATACCCTGTGGCCTAACCCCTTAAAGCAGCCTCACCATATGCTTCTACAAGCAATCGATGCGCCTTAACTGCAGATTTCTTCAAATTAAAGAAGTAAATAAGAGTTATAAAGTTCTCGCAAATGACGCTTATTCGGCTCAAAGCTCGACATTTTCGCACGAATTTTTTTTTGTGAAGCGGATACAAAATCGCTAATATTTCAAGGTTATGGCCTTGCCAAATGTCCAACCCTACGATATGACGTTCCACATCTGACAATATCAACCATAACCTCCTGGTTGGGGCATCTTTTGTCGAACGGCGGAGACTTATTTGTACTCCCAATATAAATAATTATCCATACTATGTGTATATACAAAAAAAATCCTACATAAGGTGCTCGAAGTGATGGCCACCACTTTCAACGCACGCTTTCAGTCTAATCATTGCATTTTTGCATTGATTGCATTTTCTTATGAATCACGTCAGTCTGCATTAACGAACAGGCCCTTATTATTCTTCCTATTATATCTTGCGGAGTAGTCAGCACTTTTGCGTATAACATGTATTTCGAAGTCCCCAATAAAGTAAAGTCCAGTGGTGTCAAGTCTGGTGAGCGAGCTGGCCAAACCATACGACCCCACGCCCTATTTGACGCTTGGCAAATATTTCACTGAGCTTGTTTCTAGCAAACAAAGGGAAATGAGCCGGTCATCCATCGTGCTGGATGGCAACAAACCCGTACGACTTGCCTGAATTTTGCTTAGTATTGAACTATTTAAACCCCAATTAGAGTCTATTCGTTAATACAGACCAGCGTGATTGATAAAACAATGCAATCAACGCGAAGCAGATTGCAAGCGTGCATTGAAATTGGTGGCCATCACGTTGAGCCCCTCTCATAGGAGTGCACCGTTTTTAAAGCGATTCTAGGCTGAAAACATTGAAATTATGTTTGTTTTGTCGATGTTTGATACTAAATCTTGATTGATCACCGTAAAATTTGATTGGTGAACTTATTTTCAGTTTCTCGATAAAAATCTGGAGAAAAACATAGTGGCCCCCCTTCAGACTATGCAACTTTTGTAGAAAAAGTTTTCTCTTAAGGAATCATCGTAGCGTAAAATTTTCAAAAAATCGATTTTTTTGCATTATCCTATATTATGGACGGTTATAAGCATGGACCTGGCATCGCCATTCAATGGAAAGTAGACAATTTATATGAAAATTCGGCACTCGAAACTTTAAGGGCAGATATACACCTAGATGGTGGAGGTCGAGGATTTAGAAGCTATGAACATTCCGTCGACCGTAGAAGACCTGCACTATGGGTCTGGTATCGATGATTCCATGTAAGTTGACAAATTTCATGATTTATTCATTCCCAAATTTTCAAACGCGTTTTTCTCAAAACCACGTTTTTCAAATCGGTACCCAAAATTTCTCGAAAACCAATGAACCGACTGCCTTGAGGTTTTTTGTGGACATTCTATACACTATTATCTAGTACTTGTCATAGGATTTTTTTTCCGTTGGTTGGTTTTTGTTTTATAGGCAAAATAATAACTAATTTTTGGCCCAAAAATCACTATTTATGTTCGAACGTCCGCCATTTTGTCATAACCCGATATTTTCAAAATCGGCTATGACAAGTACTAGATTATATTATCCAATTTAATTATCTTTTTGGTTTTTTTTTTCAGATGATTTTTGAAGAAACGCCAGTAGATACCGTATACGCAGATTTTTTTACGACGCTCCAAGGATCATGCAATATCTCTGTATATTTTTGATATTTTTAAATAAAGAAAATTAAACATATTTTTGAATGTATATACTTTTAGATAATTAAAACCCCAATCTGGAAGTTCAAATAGTTTTCCTTGAAAAAATGCACAAAAATGACCTTTTTTCCGGCTCCAAGGTGTATACCTCCCCTTAAACGTGTTTTTCTCGATATGTCGTTTTTCAAAACGGTGTACACTCTCAAAGGAACAGTTTTCAAGCTATCCGCCTCAAATTTCTCCACAACATTCTTCACGCCATTCTTTATCTTGCTATGGACGCTTTTTTTAAATTTATTTTGAAATCATATTTTTTTTTGTTGTAACGAAAAACTGTCGAAAAAATAGGCTAAATTCGATACATTTTTTCAAACCATCGCCATTGTGTCAATGTTTATTTCAAAAAAACCTCCTAACAAGATAGCGGCCTTCATACTGATTAATAATCTTTTTACAAATTTAGTTTCAGATAATATTTACGGCCACAACCATGTACTTTTAAAGGACTCCTTTTTTTCGAAGACATTTTCAACGGTTAAAAAAAATGTAAACAATTTGTTTTTTAACTCAAAAAAATGTATTTTCTCTTCTTCGTGAGTTCTTCGATTTGACATAAAATAATCAGACTGATTAGCGTACTTTAACCATCGAAAAAAAAATCGCCAAAACAGCAATTTTTCGATCAGTTCGACTGTGATGATTCCTCAATCTGATAGGTTAGAACATATTTCTACCGCCTGTAGTTGTTGCCTTACCCCGTATACTTCGATTTCATTCTGAGCATTTGATTGCGTTATTCAATCCAATTATAGATATTTGATGGCAAATATTGATTATCTCATTAAGTATGAATGTAGCTATTCGATCGTAGACTTCTACACGTTTGTAGATATTTGATTGCGCGGGATTTCCCGTCATTGTCCATATTTCACTCGAGCATTTGAATCCTTCGCCCTATTCGACTCGATCGTAGCGCACTGATTGCCAAGTTTGCGCCAAGTTTCAAATTGAGACGTCACCTCGAATCCAGTGCCGCCAGGTCTACCGCAACCCCGTCCTTGAGCCAGGCAATGCTCGGCCTGGGATGCCCATTCGCCGCGCACTCCAGAGTTATCGATGAGCCCTCGACCGCGTACTGTTCCATGGGCCTCGCTATGAAAACCGGTGCGCTCGATCCTTGATCTGTAACGACGAGCGCCATTGGGTGAAAAAAAAAGACGAAACGAACAAAAAATAACATTGAGCAAAAGTCCGCAAGAGTTTCATGAATGTTGCCGGAAGAAAAATTATTTCGTTAATGCAACGGGGAAAGAAAAAAAAAATGGTTCAGCTCGATCGATCGACTCACCGATGTCGGTGGTCAGTAGGGCCAGCTGGGCTTTGTTGCTCAGCCTGAATTGTCCGAATCCACTGGCGTTGCATCTGTACGAACCTACGTCGTGTTTTCTCACGTCGTCTATCTCGAGAGCACCTGCAAAATGTATACGAACGTTTCGTTTATCCGTGTTCTCCGCTCTCAATGTTCAACCTCCGACGAAACTTTCTTCAATTTAAGGCGGGATATACGTTTAGACAGGAAAAAATAAGCAATAATGAGGGATTTCTTAAACTAAGAAATAATTATTCTACAATTATCAAACTTTAGGTATACTTCAATAGTATATTTAAGTATACGTAACAATTTTTGAAAATTGACTCATCATCAAAGTGGCGGAGCATTTTTTCAGTTAGAATATTTATAGATTCGATGTGACGGTAATTAAAATGAAGAAAATGCAAATCTGAGAAAATGGCACGTATTTGCAAAAAAAAATCAACATTTCACGCAACATTTCTGTAAAATGTGGATTAAAAAAGTATTTTTTTTTGTCGATTTTGCAAAAACAATTTTCGTCAAGTAGAAGGTACCAATATTATCAATATTTCTGCCAAGCACGCCAATTTCGATACTGCAGTTTTGAGAAAAACGCGTTTGAAGTTCACGCCCGCTCCGAATCCGAGCGGTGAGGCACAACGTTGACGGGCTGTAACGCTTGACGTTTTTCGAATTTCGCTTTGAAACTTTAGGAAAATATTCTACATGTATAGTTCTATCGTTTAAAGAAAAGAAAATCGGTTTTTTTTTATCGTTTTAAACGTATATCCCGCCTTAAGGGGCTATACCAGCGTGACAATGAAAAAATCGATGGGAGGGTCCTCCCGAGGAGGAGGATCCATTGTATGGGCCAGGTATAACTGATTAGCAGTTTTTACGGTAAATATCATTTTATCTTGCAAAAATCGACGATTAAATATTTAAACGCGTTTTTCTCGAAATGAGATTTTTCAAATTTGCTGACATTGTAACTCAAAGAGAAATTATCCGATTGACTTGAAATTTGAACTGAGTACTCTTGAATGTATTTACTCTGCAATGACGTAGGATATTTTTGATTGGATGAAAATTGATGATTTGGCATTGAAAAAAAACGACCATTTTATAGGCAAGAAAACATACTTTTTTTCATAACTACGCCATTTTGTTAGATTTTGATATTTTTCGAAAATCCTACGTCATTGTACAGGAAATACCTTCCAGTTTAACGAAATTTTTTCCTTTTTCGGTTTCAGCTACTCAATCGGCCGGAATCATGTCAGCAGTGGAGGAACTTTTTTTTGGCGCCTCCGAAGGCAGCGCATAAGTCGCTTGGATCTCAATATTTTTCTATGAAAAAATTATGTAACATAGGTCAAATATAGCCAAATATATTCTTAATTTTCCGGAACATTTAATTGACGACTTTTCTTCCAAAAAATTCCCGAAAATCACCCAAACATTCAGCGTTCACACTTGGTATAGGCCCTTAATCAATTTCGATACTTCATTCGTCGCGGTTTGACATTGAATTTCGCATCATTGGAGCGCAAGGATATTTTTTTCATTATTTTTTCGATCATCATCCAAAGCCTTTTTTCTGCAAAATGAGATCGTGGGTTTCTAACAAAAGTACGTAGAAACGTTTGAGCGATTCTCAGAATCTAAAAAGGCCCCAAAAAGTACAGCAATTACAAATAATTTAATTTTCGTTGCGTTACAACGATGCAAACTTCAACGTCATGCGGTTCTTTTTTGTTTTTCTCCCTTTCCGTTGAAAGGGGCGGATTCCGTACTTACCCGATGGCATTATCGTCATTCGGCTCTCGTCCAGTGTCAGTGGGTGCTCGTCTTTGAGCCACTGAACTTTGAGCAAGCTCGAGGAAGTTGGCAACGCGCAATTCAGGTAAGCGATCTGTCCCGGATAGACCATGGTGTCCTGCGGCTCTTTGTCGAATCCTGGCAAGCCTTTTTGGAGCGACAGAGCGTCGAATTAGTATACACGTCGAAAAACTTTGAGGGTGGCCCGAAAAGTGACGTGCAAAAGGAACAGCTAGATGCCTCGCATCGATACTTATCAGAATCATCTATCAGTGAGTGGTGTTCCCCCTTAAAAAATTCTAAGAGTACAATTCTATTAAGTACGTGAACAAAAGAAAAAATGAATAAAAATCTATGTTATAACATTAGACATAACTTATTAGAATTGTACTCTCATAACATATACTCATATAACAGTTATAACATTAGAATTAACTTGTTAGAATTGTACTCTTTTTGTGAGTTTTCCTTTAGATTTCGAGTTTTCCCATATTTTCCTATGCTTATTAGAGTTGTATTTCTTTTTAAATATAAAAATATAAAAATGTAAAAGTAAAAATGTACAGTATGCTTTTTCTCGGTGAGTGAAAAAACATCGTAGAACATACATGGAGGTGATTTGGATAGATATTTATCTATTTAGGATAGAGATCTATGTCGACTAATCTATCTAGATTTATCTAGATTTTCCCTTTGGACTTTTCGAGGCACCCTGCATAAATATAAATGAATAAATAAATCTATATATATATATATATATATATATATATATATATATATATATATATTAGGGTGGCACACATTTGAGCTCTATTTTTTTTCCTTTTCTCACCATCCAATTATCTTCTTCAAAGAAAAAAATTGTGCGCGAAATCTACGAGCGGTCAAAAAATATTTTGAGGTTGCTCAAGCATCCCAAAAATCCAAATTGTCATGAAAAAATCGATTTCTTTTCTCATTCACTTCTCACCCATGAATTTAACGTTTTATAATTTTTTAATTAACCTCACGAAAGCTCTAGCCGGTCAATGAATATTTAGTGGTCGCTCAAGAGCTTCGAAATGTCCAATTTTCGCCAATTTTTTTTCACTCATCTCACTCATAAATTTGACGGTTTGTAAAATTTTCCAAACAATCGTTGTTCTTTAGAAACAGATTTTTTAAATTTACCCCACACTGCTAACCAAAGAATTATAATCTTTGTTCTAACAAAATAATTCTTCAAAGCTCTCGTACGTGAACAAAATTATAGGTCCCCCGTTTTATCGGGTTAGAGGTGTGAGGTAAATTAAAATAATGCGTTTCTAAAAAAAAAGGATTAATTGTTTTGAAAATTTTACAAAACGTTAAATTTATGGATGAGGAAATTTCGAAGCTCTTGAGCGACCACTAAATATTCATTGACCGGCTAGAGCTTTCGCGACAATTTTTTTTTCCTTCAAAGTAGATCATTGGGTGGTGAGAAAAAGGAAAAAAATGAGCTCAAGTTTGTGCCGCTCTAATATATATATATATATATATATATATATATATATATATATATATATATATATCGAGTATTATATTATATATGATATAACAATAAGATATTTTCAATACAGGTGTTGAAGTTTGCATCGTTGAAACGCAATAAAAGTTATTTTTATCTTTACTTTTATGACCCGATTTTTATCAATGTACGAAAGATATTTTTTTCTGCAGATTTAGGTCCTAAATCTCTAAGCAAGCACCCTAAAAATTGTTCCCTCGTTTTTCAACGTCAAAAACCTATCGAGAAAAATTCGAGATATGAAAAAACAAACGTTCAATGCCCTCAAACGATGCAAGCTCCAATCTCATTTTCAATAATTACGGTATTGTAATTATAATATGATAATAATAAATAAAACTGTACTCACTGGCGAGTTTGATTGTTGCCGGACGTGAAACAATGGAGCCCACGTTGTCGACGGTTGCCAGACATTGGTAACTACCGGTGAGTTCCGGGCTCCCGGAATACACGCTACTAATGTACAGCGAACCATTGGCCAGCTGCGAGCTGTAACATCGGGAGCTATCGTTTTCGGCCTCGAAAATGACCCAAAGCTCGAATTTCCGTGTGCAATAGTGCGAAACGCGATCCATCTGTTCGAATTTATGGATAGCGAGAATTCCCCCCCCCCCCCCCCCCAAACTATGTACACCCTTCACCGTACTACGAAATCGCCGGAAATTTTGCGGGGCCATGTTTTTTTTTACTCCCGCAGTACTGATAGTGCGGAAATCGACATGCGCATAGGAGTTTTATATGTAATTTTTTCAATTGCTTACCGATAACTATCGCCGATAAAATTGATGGGCTGACCGTCGTCGCTTCTCCACTGGATCGTTGGCCGGCCGAAGACGCTGGTCGCTTGGCAATCCAGCCTCGCCGATCCACCCAACTCGACCACAGTGTCCTGGGGCTCGATCTTGAATTGCAAACCCCCCGCACCATCCGCTGCAATAATCCCAACGTAACGTAAATCTTCGAATTATGGATGATTTTTATACGCCGGTCAGATTTTTATTTTACAAAGGAAAGTGAAATATATATATCGATATGTGGAATGAAATGGAAATAAAAATACGAAGTCAGCCGAATACTACGAGAATCAATTAATGGAGATACCTTTAGGCGAGAAAAAAAATTGCTGGTTGTGATGATTTTTTTTTAGGAAAAAAATCATGACAATCAGTTTATATTTTTTTAGGGAAAAAAATCATGACAATCAGTCATTTTTTTTGGGACGATTTCTTCACTATTTTTGAGACTTACAAGGAAAGGCTGCGAAGTCGATCTCTCCGATTTCGATGAAATTTGGCATGCTTGTAGAATGGGTAAAAACAGGAGACGTATTTTTTTATATATCTGTGGAACCCGATTTTCAAGGGGTGAAACGCACCTTCGAAAATAGGGGTGTTTTTCGTTTTTCGTCGACAACGTTATCGTTCTCCTCTCCAATGTATAGTACACGAAAAAATAAACCTTGTTGCAATTTGATTTTTTTTTTCATATCTCGTACCGTTAAAACGTTATCGACGAAAAACGAAGAAAAAAAAAACCAAATTTTTGAGGGTGCGTTTCATCCCTTAAAAATCGGGTTCTGCAGTTATAAAAAAAAAACGTGTCGCCTATTTTTATCCATTCTACGAGCCTGCGACATTTAATCGAAATAATAATTTTGAAGATATTGAAGTTTGCATCGTTGGAACGCAACGAAATTTTTGTTTTTTCGTATTGCCAAAATATTTATCTGGCGAATTTGGGCTACGAAAATCGGTGAGACTTCCTTTAGGATTTTTATTAGAAATCTTCACCATACACTGCCGAGAAAATATCTTGGATGGCAATGAAAATAAAGAAATAAAACGATACACAAGGATTTTCGTTGCGTTCCAACGGTTCAAAATTCAACACCTTTACTTTTGGCTGTCACATGGTATTTTTTGTTTATTTATTGATCTTCAAAAACGGCGGAGGTATGGCACGGTCTTCTAAGCTGCATTTTTAAAACTGATGGAGGTATAGCTGATCGACCGATTCTGATTGAATATGGTATAAATCTTTCTAACGTTGTTGTCTAAAATATGACCCTAAATGTTAAAAAAATAAAATAAAAAGTATTTTTTATTGCCAAATGTTGCCATTTTTTTTCGGAAAATTCAGTCTTTTTGTTTCAAAGCGTACCATTTCCTCAATTTATAACATTTCTCGCTTTTTCTTGGTTCATATTCTGCTTATAAGTGTTACTGAAAAAAAGTCTTCGTTGGTTTTTTTTAAAGATTAATCCCGCGACGTTACCCGTGCCATACCTCCGCCATTTTCAGAGATAAATAAAAAAAATACCATGTAATAGCCAAAAATAGTAATAAAACATGACCTAAGTCTCAAAAATAGTAAAGACATCGTGCCTGTAAAAAAAAAATCATAGAAATCAGGATTTTTTTCCTCGCCGGTATTTCCTCCTTAATTGAATTCTTATCGATTAAAAATTAGCGAAACGGTATTCAATTAGTACTGATTGAGGAGAAAATCTTATGATATTGAAGTTTGCATCGTTGGAATGCAATGCACGTTTTTTCTCCGTAGTGCTCACCTTTCTTTTTGCAAATTTCTGCTATGAAAATCCCTCGATAATTTTTTTAGATGCTCATTCGAAGATCTACAATTGAAATGTGTAAAAAATTGGCATTTCAATGAAAATAAGGAAATATAAATATAAATAAAAATCTTCGTTGTGTTCCAACTATGTAAACTTCAAGCCCATAAAAACCTTTACGCATGATTAAAAATTATAACCTCCAAATGAAGAAAAAAAAATGAAAGCACATTAAAGATTTTAATACGAAACTCGTTGTTTTTTGGTCAAAACAAAATAAAGGAGCATCGAATAGCAAATTCTAAATAATATCTTCTTGTTCATCTTTGGTTTAGCCGAAGTACAGGATTCTTCGCCCGAAATATGTATGGAAGAAATATATGGAACGAAGTTTAAATAAAAATATGAAATCAGCTGATGCTATAGGATCTAAATAATTGAATTCTTATCGATCAAAGAATAACATTTCAGCATCACACTCAAGTAGTATTCATTGACAAGAAAATCTTATGAGATTTCACAAAAATTAAAACTTATGAATATTCTTTTATTTCTACCAGCCAGATTTACTTACGAAAATCTCTTCATTATTTTTTAAGACAATTATTCAAAGCTCTACGATGTATACGGGGTGTTAGGAAGGTCGATGCAAACCCTTAAGGGGGTGATAGGTCACCTCGCGACGAACATATCTAACCTACGTTACCTTGGTCCAAAGTCTAAGGATTTCGAGTTATCATGGTAAGTATGATTTCTGGAAAATTTCCCAAAATTAGGATTTTTCTTAATCATAAAAATAAAGAAATTAAAATGTAATAAATAACTTTTGTTGCATTCCAACGATGCAAACTTCAATACCACAATATCTTTATCTATGATTAAAAATGATAAACTCAACAACAACAAAAAATGAAAATAGAAATTGGATAATAAGAAAATCGTTGTTTTCGAGACAAAACAAAATAAAAGAGGATTGAATTGCTAAGATTGAATTATATCCTCTCGTTTATCCTTAGTTTAGTGGAGTACAAGATTCTACACCTAGTTCAAAAGACGAGTGGGGAAGGGTTTGAGCCCGCAGGACTTAACGATCGTGTCGGCTACCGGAGCCGCTTAAAAAAAAAAAGAGGTAGAAGCAAACGAAAAATGCGTGACGAGAAAAGGGAAGCAGGCTCCATTAAGCTATCAAATTGTCGCTCCGGGCTCTCGTAGAGTGCCCTCGGTTGCCTGGCCCTCCATACTTCGACCGTCCCGAAAAACTTTCAAAAACATTCGACTATTCACGAGTAAAAAAATGAATCAAGCAAATCAAGCGGAAAATAGCTTAAATCTCATGGCAATAGAAACAGAACGGTTTGTGGAGAACAAAATGAGAAGCGATTTATCGTGAAACTACACTTTTTTCCGTAAAGCCTCGAAAGCGTAAAAAATGGATTATCCTCAAAAAAATATTGAACTAAAAACGCAGCTTCTGAAAAAATGGACGTGCTGGAAAAAACTATGACGTTGAAGTTTGCACCGTCGACCGCAAAGATTCTTTTTTCTCATTTCTTCATTTTTATTATTATTTAAAAACTTTTTTTGCAACTTGAGGTCGTAATTCCGTAATAAAAATACCTAAAAATGTTCGAATAATGTTCATAGCCTGAATCGGCATAAAGAAATTAATAAATGAAAAA